>BSBM01000140.1:11527500-11885000 GCA_027924585.1 Larix kaempferi | reverse complement strand
TTCATCCAAATTGCCTCTTTGCAAGCATGTGAGGAAGCAATGTATTCAGTCTCTGTAGTGGATAAAGCAACTGTTTTCTAAAGCTTTGACATCTAACTTATAACTCGACCTGTAAGAGTAAAAACATAACCTAAAGTAGACCTTCTCTTGTTCAAATCACCTACAAAATCTGAATCAACAAAAATGCATATATAATCATTGTTATTATTAAAAGTGATACAATAGTCACTTGTTCCTCTAATATACCAAGTCACCCATTTCACTGCATTCCAATGTTCTTTTACCAAATTTTCCATGTATTTACTAACAACGCGTACTGGATGTGAAATATCAGGTCTAGTACACACCATCGCATACATCAAACTTCCTACTGCATTGGCATATGGAACATGAGACATATAATCATTTTCTTCATCACTACTAGGACATAAACCCGAAGAAAGATTAAAATGGGAAGCCAAAGGAACATTCACAGTTTTTGTATTATTCATTCTGAATCTTGCAAGCATTTTCTCAACATAATTTTCCTGTGAAAAACTAAGCTTACCATTTCTTCTGTCTCTGTGTATTTCAATACCCAACATTTGTTTTGTAGCTCCAAGATCCTTCATATCAAATGTCTTATCCATCTGATCCTTTAACATGTTAATATCATCCATGTTTTTACTCATAATAAGCATATCATCAACATACAACACTAAGATAATGAATATGTCAAATTAAACCTTTTGAAGTACAAACAATGATCATACTCACTTCTAGTATAACCTTGGTTCACCATGAAAGAATCAAACTTCTTGTACCATTGCCTGGGTGATTGTTTCAGGCCATACAATGATTTCTTGAGCTTGCAAACTAATCTTTCTTTATGATGCTGCACAAAACCCTCTGGTTGTTCCATAAAAATATCCTCATCGAAATCTCCATGTGAAAATGATGTTTTAACATCTAATTTCTCTAACTCCAAATCAAGTAATGCAACTAGTGCTAACACAATACGAATAGATAGAAGCTTAACAATTGGTGAAAAAATCTCATGATAGTCAATACCTTCCATCTGAGAGTATCCTTTCACGACCAACATGACTTTGTATCTTTCAACCTTACCATCAACACCTTTCTTCAACTTGAAGACCCACTTACATCCAACAATTTTTCTATATTTGGGGAGTTCAACCAATTCCCATGTCTTTTTTTCTCTAGAGAATCCATTTCTTCTTTCATTGCCACCTTCCACTTACATTGTCAACACAATCAATGGCTTCCTGAAAACAAGAAGGTTCTCCATAATCAATAAACAAAACAATAGACAAAACAAAATTGGTATACCTCTTAGGAGGATTTCTCTCCCATGTATATCTTCTTGGTGTAGGTTGTGGAGTTTCCACATTTTCCTGAATCTCTTCATCTTCTATGACTTCATTATCACCAGAAAATTGGTTTTTCCTCCGAGAGTCATGAGAATATTTGGTCTCCAACTAAACTAGTTGTTTTGATGGTAATTGTTCATGTTCCACATCAACTTTTACATTTTTTGATTTAATAAGAGAAGAATCATAAAAAATTACATCTCTGCTAATGGAAATTCTGTGGGCACTAGGATCCCACAACCTATATCATTTTGTTACATTATCATAACCAAAAAAAATGTATTTATTTGACCTGGGATCTAACTTAGAACGCTGATTTTTATGAGTAAGTGCATAAGCTTCACAACCAAATATTTTCATATTTGAATAATCACAAGGATGACCATTCCATACCTCTTCCAAAATTTTACAATCTATTGCAACTGGCGGTGATCGATTTATTATATAACAAGCATTTGAAACTACTTCTTCCCAGAAATTTTGACCCAAATTAGCATCGCTAAGCATACTCTTTGCTCTCTCTAGAAGAGTCCTATTCATGCATTCTGCAACGCCATTTTGTTGGGGAGTGTATACATTTGTTGTATGTCTTATGATCCCTTCTTCTTTGCAATACTTTTCAAATTCTAACGAAGTAAACTCACCTCCGTTATTTGTTCTTAAGCATCTGATTGTCCTACCAGTTCTTTTTTCCACCATAACTCTAAAACGTTTGAAAATATCAAACATATCAGCTTTTCTTTTTAAAACATAGACCCAAACTTTCCTTGAAAAATCATCTACAAACACCAGAATATGTTGCTCCCCCATAGTAAACCGTAGGAGATGGACCCCATACATCAGAATGAATGTAATCAAGAACACCTTTACTAACATGACTACCTACTTTGAATTTTTGTCAACACTATTTCCCAAATATACAATGTCTACAAAACATCAAATCTAGATATTTTAGATTTGGAAGTAATTTACGATTCATTAGTACCTGTAGTCCTCCCTCACTCATATGACCAAGACGTTGATGCCATAATCAAGTGGATTTTGATGCCTCTTTAGATACTAATTTTGTTTCATTAACTTGAGTTCTTCCAACCATTTTGTAAAAGTTTCCTTTTTTCAATGCCTTCATGACCAATAAAGCACCCTTGGATACTTTTAGTACTCCACTTAGACCTGTGAACTTATGACTACAAGAATCTAACACTCCCAAAGAAATTAAATTTTTCTTTAATTCAGGCACATGTATAACATCTATTAGTGTTCTTATAACTCCATCAAACATTTTAATTTTAATACTTCCAACCCCAACAGTCTTACATGAATAATTGTTTCCTAAAAGAACTACGCCATCATTAACTATTTGATAAGAAGTAAACCAATATTTATGAGGACAGACAGGGTGAGAAGTACCAAAATCTAACGGCCACTCTTCATTGTATTCAAAAACATTAAAAATGGACAAAAACTCATCAATCATACCTGAATTAGATTCAACTGAATTTGCCTCAGATTTGGAGTCTTCTTTCTTGGATTATTGTCTTTTCCAACAGTCCTTCTTGAGATGACCATTCTTGTTACACTACCAATATTTAAGTTTTCTCCTTTTTCCCTTTGATTTAGATCCAGAAGTACCTCTTGACTTTTCTCCTCTTTCTTTGGATCGACCTCTAACAAACAAATCTTCAGGTGTAGAGCATTCAATACTAGATTTATTTCTCAATTCCTCAGACAACAAAGCTCCAACCACACTGTCAAATTCCAAAGTATCAGTTGTACTAAGACTAATGGAAGATACTACTTGAACCCAAGATTCAGCTAAAGTACATAAAATATTGACTGCCTTATCTTCATCATTAATCTTAACATCCATACTACTCAACTAGAAAATAAGAGTATTAGAAACATTCAAATGATCTGCAATCTTCGTACCTTCTTCAATTTTCATATTGTATAGCTGCCTATTCAAGTAAATTATGTTTGTCAAAGACTTCGTCATATACAAGCTTTCCAACTTGCTCCATAAAATTTTTGTTGACTTTTATCGAGCGATATTAAACAAGACATCATCCGCAAGACATAACCAAACTGTGCTAAGTACTTTGGCATCTAATTACTCCCATTCATCATCTGTTATAGTTACGAGTTTCTTTCTCTTTCCATCTAAGGCCTTCTGCTACCCTTGCTGAACTAACAGATCTCGCATCTTAAGTTTCCACGATTCAAAGTTATTTTTGCCATTAAAATTCTCAATTTTGAATTCAGTACTAGACATATTTGCCATCAAATTTTTTTAAAACACGGACTTCCAAAATACTCCATAATATTTTCAAAGAAAATTTAATAAGCCAAAAAATACCTTTCCATCGTGGTGCAAAAAATGCTCCACCTTAAGTGCTGGCATCATCCTTCATGCTTTCACAATGCTGGGTCTTCACGCTTCCAGTTTCCTTCATGTAGGCACAGGCTCACTCCATGCTCCCATACTCACAACATAGAACGGGTTCTATCTTCAGGTCACACGTCTAGCGTAGGTTGCGTCCGACCTATCCTCACACACAGGAAGTGAAATCTTCACCACTAGCCTCTGCTTGAAGGCTTCAAACTCGGCGGCGGCTGGATTTGCTTCACACCCAATGTTGTTGGCACTATTTGTTGGCTGCTTTAACAATGTAGAGTTCCACATGTTCTCACAACGTCTAGCACAAGAATTCAACCACCAGGAATCGGCCACATGAATAGGCAACGTTTAGCACAATGACAGCGAACGAATCTCTGAACGAGAGCGGATGAATCTCACACATATGTAATCTCACCTACACTCTGATACCACTTATTGGTATATGGAGTCTGAAATTAAAAATAATAGACAGAAAAATTTGACAAATATGAACACAGAATCTTACAAAAGAGTTTAAAATGGTAAAACCCCAATTTGGGGAAACATCCACCAAGAAAAGTATTGATGTCTTATTCCTTTCAATAATGGAGATTACAATCTAAAATTTTACAATCCATTCCTCACACACTTGTACTCCTCTCAAATTACATAGAAATAAATTTGTTTGAGAAGTTACATAGTTAGGAGAACTACCACCGGTTAGTGTAACTTCCAACCAACTCTTGGTTAGACAAACTTCCCAGGTTTAACCAATACCAATTTTTGTAAAACCATTTTAGTTAAATATATTGTCACAATTTTAACATGGGTCACTCTAGTTTAGTGAAATGATAAAGTCTAATATGGATCCTGAGCCATACCTCCCCATGCAACAAAAAGATTGTTTGTGACTAGAGAATCCAAAATGGGTGGGGTCAACAAGAGGCTTGTTGGGCCATCACTATCCATGGTTCTTTCATCATCACCATATTCAAACCCATCTCCAACAGTAGATACATGTGAGTTTTCTGGAACTTTAGAAACCTACTTTAAGCAGTTCCCGCTTGGTACTTTTGTTTTATTTGATGTTGGTATCCCTTGTCTATTTTTTGAGGCTTCCATGATAAATTCGGAGCAGAGAATCGCAAAGCCAAGCAGCCTCTGGAATTGATCAAGCATTGAAAACCGCCAAGCTTCTTGGAAACATGGAAGCAAATGGAAGGTTTTCCTTGATCATTCCAATCAGTGCCTATAATCTCAGAAAAAAGGCACACTCAAACCAGTTTTAATATCCTTTTTTGGGGTATGTGTTTATGCTTACCAACCTAGGATGTGAGAATTATGTCACCCATTTGATTTGGGTTCTCGGGACTCCATGAGAATGGGGCTACTCTCATCCTACAGGTAGAAAATTAATTGTTTTATTTGGATAAATATTATACCTACTTTGGCTAATTGTTTTATTTGTATAAATATTATTACTACTTTGGCTTTGCATGTGCTTATAAATACTACTCGATTTTATTGGAATTCTTGTTTTAATGAAGTGCACTCAACTTTTTTGTATTGTAAGTCACAGGACCATTTATTCTTTGTAATGGAATCCATGTATGTAATAGTTTGATGATAGCAAAAATTGAGGAGGCTAAATCTCTCTATATATATAGGAGGAGGCTAAATCTCTCAATATAGAGAGAGAAGCACGATTTGGGAAAAATAAACTCAACCAATACCGTCAATTTTTAGACTTGTCAATCCATTCTCAAATACCTTTTAGAAGCATATAGAGAGAGAAGCACGATTTGGGAAAAATAAACTCACCCAATATCGTCAATTTTTAGACTTGTCAATCCATTCTCAAATACCTTTTAGAAGCATAGTGTTAATGCAGAGATCCTTATAACCATACTGTTACTTGAGATGAAATACATTTACATTGCAAATATAGACACTTCAACATAAAAACAACCACAAATCTCCCCCCAAAAAATCCCACAATGATCCAAAAGTAATTTACTATCAAACAATTCCACGATGATCCAAAAGTGATATGTTATATAAAAACAACATGACAAAAACTGATGATCCAAATGTGATATGTTATATAAAAACATGACAAAAACTGATGATCCAAAAGTGATATGTTATATAAAAACAACATGACAAAAACTCGAGTAGAGAAATCTCGCAGTAAAACCCCTGAACACCATGTAGAAAGACATTAATCCATCCTTTAAACATTCCAACACTTTCCCAGCTAACTCGAGCAGAACTACAATGCCTGCGTTTGCACAGACAGACAGAGAAGATATTCAGACTGTGTTCACCTACTGACCAAAAGAACAGACTGTATGGCTAGCATGTGCAACTATACAAGCATATTCTCACAAATATATATACAAATACAATTAATCCAAAATGTATACTGCAATGCAGACAATGGGATATAATGGGTTAATGTATGAAGGTGGTTCAGGATTTTTGGAAAGGGCCTAAAAAAGAGTTATCCATCTTCATGGAATCACCCATATTCACCTAATTCATTATAAGTTGCAGAAAACCGAGATTATTGGGAGTTCATGTCTTCGAAGTTCTTACAGTATGATGCAATGTACCCAAATAATATTAACACACAAAATTCGCCATTATATGCACTTAAACAGAACCCAATTATGATATCGAGTGTCGTGTTCTCCTGGGGATTTTGGTATCCGATGAAAGGGGAGGCAGAACAACAAATACAGGGTAGGAAAAACAGAGCAGCAGCTCACAGTGCTACAGCACTCAAGATGTACTCATACACCAAAAAAAACCGGCTACCAGTCGCATCCCGCGATTTCATTGATATCAAAAAAACATTAATACAAAAAATGAATACACCGGCGAGGCAGATGGTTCACATTCTCCAACCGGTGTTACGTGTCCAGCCTCATAAATATAACATCACATTACATTGAATGGCAGAGGACCGCTACATATGGCGGTAGCTGATTGCAATTAATGCCAACAAACTCCCCCTTAATTGCAACTTTCAGCCAAAAACAAAATTGGATACTTCATTGACAGAATTATAACATGGCAAACTATATCTACAGTCATACGTATATTGCATTAACAACGCCAAGATTCTTTCTATGAAACTCAAAAAGATCTTTCGCCAAAGGCTTAGTAAATACATCAGCCAGCTGTTCCTTTGACCTGCAAAATTCCAAGTTGATTTCTTTGTTATTGACCAGCTCTCTGATGAAGTGGTATCGGGTATCTATGTGCTTGCTTCTTTTGTGAAACACTTGATTTTTCGACAGTGCAATTGCAGAGTTATTGTCACAAAAGATCACTGTTGGGTCCTCCTGTTCATACAACAATTCAGACAAACCTCTCCGCATCCACACCGCTTGACAGGCTGCTGATGTGGCTGCTACATACTCCGCTTCAGCTGATGAAATGGTCACTATAGGTTGCTTTTTTGATGCCCACGAAACTGCACCTGAACCAAAATTAAATACATAACCTGTTGTGCTCTTCCTGTCATCAATGCTACTTGCAAAGTCACTATCTGTATAACCTGTTAGCTTGAAATCTGAACCTGCTGAATACAAAATTCCATAACGCACTGTTCCTGAAACATATCTTAAAATTCTTTTTGCTGCTTGCCAATGAGAACGTCTTGGAGATTCCATAAACCTGGAAATTAAGCTCACTGCGAACATGATATCTGGCCTAGTTGCTGTCAGATACATTAAACTTCCAACTAATTTCTTAAATTGTGTTGAATCCACAAAAGGTTCATTATCATCTTTACTCAGTTTAGTTCCTGTTGCTATTGGTGTAGAAACTGGTTTACAATTCAGCATTCGGAATCTTTTTAACACATCTTCAGCATACTTAGATTGACATATGAAGATTCCTTTTTCAGATTGTTCAACTTGAATTCCGAGAAAGTACTTCATCATTCCCAAATCTGTCATTTCAAATTCTGTTTTCATTGCTGTTTTAAAAGCTTCTATAGACAGATTTCCTGTAAAGATTAAGTCATCAACATATACGCATACAATCATGATTTTACCCTGCTGATTTAATTTTGTGTACAATGTAGGTTCACTAGCACATCTATTAAATCCATTACTCAGCAAGTATGAGTCTAATCTATTGTACCATACTCTAGATGCTTGCTTCAGCCCATATAAAGCCTTTTTCAGCCTGTAAACTTTATTTTCACAACCTGTTATTTCATACCCAGTTGGTTGTTTTACATAAACCTCCTCCTCTAAACGTCCATTTAAAAATGCAGATTTTACATCCATCTGATACACATTCCAATTATTCTGTGCTGCTATGGCTAAGACAAGTCTAACTGTGTCTAGTCTCGCCACCGGTGCAAAAGTCTCATTATAATCTATGCCGGGTTGTTGACTAAAACCTTGCACTACAAGCCTAGCCTTATGTTTTTCAACCTTTCCATCAGCATTGAGTTTTGTTTTGTAAATCCATTTTACACCTATGCAGTCTTTTCCATCAGGTAAATCTACTAACTCCCAAGTTTCATTTTTCTCTATAGCATCTATTTCATCATCCATAGCCTTTATCCATGCAACATCTTTAATTGCTTCTTCAAAACTAACTGGTTGATAAGCTAATAATGCAAAATTTGAGTTCAAATCCAGTTCTTCATCATGTTGTTCATAGATTTCTCTTAGACTTCTAGATTTTTGTCCTCTAATCCTAGATCTCAATTCTGCTAGAGTAGGATCAGATTCATCACTTACTTGTGAGCTTGATGTATGCTGCCCTCCAAGTCTTGATTGGTCTTCTTGCATAGGATTTCTTGGTGTTCTTGTTTGAGGTGAATCAAAATCTGTTCTGTTTCTTCTTGGTGTGCTAGGTCCTGGTAGATGTGCAGGTACATGTGCATGTGGAATTTGTTGTCCATCTTGCACATTTTCTTCATCATCTTCAACATGAGGTAAATCTGCTCCATGTGTAACTATTTCATCAACGCTTCCATCCCATGATTCCTCTTCCTTAAATTCCACATCCCTGCTAACAATCAGCTTCTTGGTAATAGGGTTGTAGAGTTTATATGCTTTAGAGTGCTCACTATACCCAATGAAAATGCATTTTTCACTATGATCATCCAACTTCCTTCTAATTTCTTTAGGTACATGGGAGTAAGCCACACACCCAAATATCCTAAAATGTGACACATTGCAGCACTTGCCACTCCAAGCCTCTTCAGGTACTTTATTCCTCACACTTTTTGTAGGACTTCTGTTCAAGATGTAGACTGAGCATGCAACTGCTTCTGCCCAATACTCATTTGACAAATGCTTGGCTTTCAACATGCTTCTTGTCATGTTCATAATTGTCCTATTTTTTCTTTCTGCCACACCATTTTGCTGTGGTGTATACCGAGCTGTAAACTGCCTCTTAATTCCATAATTTCTGCAAAATTCCATGAATTCATTCAATTTATATTCGCCTCCTCTATCAGACCTTAACACTTTGATCAGCTTTCCGCTTTGTTTCTCAACCAAGGCTTTAAAGTTCTTGAACACTTCAAAAGTTTCTGATTTTTGTTTAACAAAATATACCCATGTTTTCCGGCTGTAATCATCAATAAAGGTCAGAAAGTATAAGTTTCCAGCCAATGATGGATCCTGCATTGGTCCACACAAATCTGTATGAACTATCTCTAGGGGTTCTTTTGCTCGATATGAAGTGCCTACATGAAAAGATTCTCTATGATGTTTTGCTAAAATACAACTTTCACATGAGCTTGCTGGTTGTTCAATGGGTGGCAGCCCTCTGACCATCTGATTTTTCTGCAATAAGTTTAATCCCCCAAAATACAAGTGGCCATACCTCAAATGCCAAAGCCAAGACTGATCCAAACTTTGAACTTTATAGGCATTCACACAATTCTGAATTTCACCTTTTAATGTAAGTGGAAACATCCTATTTTTGGTCATTTTAACCTTGGCAATCAATCCTATCCTAGGATTCTTGTCAAGAATTGTGCATGTGTCATGATTGAAAATTACCTTATAACCTTTCTCCATTAACTGTCCAATGCTAATTAAATTGCATTTTAGGCCAGGTACAAAATACACATCATTAATATGTCTTTTATCTCCATTTTTTGCAAATACATTAACAGTCCCCTTGCCATTGACTGAAACTTTGTTATCATCTCCAAACTTCACTTCAGACTTTACTGAACTATCTATTTCAGTGAATACTTCCTTGTTGCCAGACATGTGATTACTACAGCCACTGTCTAGAAACCATACATCATTTGAATTCTCTTGTGCAACATTGCAAGTAATAAGAACTGAATCAACTTTATTTTCTGATTTTTCAACTAAATTTGCAGACTGTTTTCTAGCATCTGCTTCCTTCTTTCTACATTCCCTAGCATAATGCCCAAATTTCTTACAATAAAAACACTGAATTTTGGATTTATCAGTTCTTTGATTCTGCTGTTGATGAAGGTTATTACTTGCAGTTCTGAAATTTCCTGAATGTGTGTTTTGGACATATCTACCAGTCCTGTTTATGTTTGGTTCTTTTTCCCTTTGAGACTGAAATCTACCCCTGCCTCTATAGGATGACCTTCCTCTTCCTCTACCAACTGTTAGCTGCGTTTTAAAGGCAGTATCAAGAGAGAAGTTTGGGTTTCTGCTTATTCTAGACTCATGGGACAGCAGGGATCCCATTAACTCATCAATTGAGAGCTGAGTCAAATCCTTTGACTCCTCAATTGCCACAACAACGACATCAAATTTGCTGGGCAGACTTCTTAATACTTTTTCAACCACCTTTTGGTCAGAAATCTGTTCACCATGCGTTCTCATTTGATTTACAATTGTCATTAAATGATTATGGAATTGGTCTACGGTCTGTGTTTCATTCATTTGCAGGTTTTCAAAGTTTTTCCTAAGGGTTTGTAATTTAGCAACCTTCACTTTGCTTAAACCCTGATAGACTGTGTTTAATATGTCCCAAGCGTCTTTAGATCTGCTTACAGATGCTATTCTAGGAAAAATTGAGTCATCCATAGCTTGCTGGATGAGGGAAAGTGCCTTAGCATCTTTCTTCTTGTTGTTTTTAAGCAAGTCTTTCTGTGCTTGTGTTAAAGCCAAGTAGGCTGCTTCATCAGGGGGTTCTAAGTACCCATTCTGAACTAAATCCCACAGATCTTGCGAACAGAGAAGAGTTTTCATTTTAATGGACCAAAAGTCATAGTTCTTACCTGTTAAAGGTGGAATTTGAGGCTGTCCTCCGAAGCTGCTCGACGCCATGGCCCAAAAACTTCTGAAATTTCTCTTTTTGCAGCTATATGCAGGGTCCCCTGTTTCAATATCCCTTCACGGCTTCCTTTCTGGTTACTGATGGCTGGCAGTTTCAAGCCTGCACCCCTCCATTCACTGAGCAACAGGGAAAAAACGACCCTCTCTCCACAAATACACTCACAGGTGTATATATTCGGGCACAATTGAAGCCCTAACTCAAAACCTTAACCGAAAATCGACTTGCTGTTGTTGTTTCGGAAAGGAGCCAAGAGCTTCAGAACCAGACGGAGCCAAAGTTCATACCACCAACGGACTGGATCTCAATTCCACCGGCAAAGCATCGAATGTCAGTGATAGCAATGCTGCTAAACCGAGAAGCAAAGGCCCAACGCAGGGAGCCGTTCTGGTAGAATTGTTCACTTCCCAAGGCTGTACCACTTCTCCAACTGCAGATCTGTTCATATCGAAATTGGGTCAGGGGAATTCGACCCAAGAACTGGACCTCGATGTGCCTGTCATTGTTTTGGCATACCATGTGGAGTATTGGGACTATCTAGGATGGAAAGATCTCTTTGCAAATAGCCTGTGGACAGTGAGACAGAGGGCCTATGTGCAATCCCTGGAGCAGGACAGCATTTACACGCCTCTGCTACCTCCTCGGTAGCCACCACCACCGCCGCCGGAACCACTGGACTCAGCTTATTCCTCAACCTCCTGTTCTTTCTTAGCCTCTGGCGCGGCTGCAGCTGCTGCAGGAGCTCCGACTGCTCCTTCTCCTCGCACAGCCTTGGCGGCTTGCCTTCACGCATCCAACGGGCACTCTGCACCGCTCCCTCTGGTGGCAACGGCCCAACGGGCTACTCTTCTGACGGCTCCACCAACAGCCTCCGCTGGCTCCTCCTGTTCTCCGGATTTTTTAAGAAACTTATCCTGGCTGTCTGTATTGATACCCTCGCTTGGGAGAAGCTCACTCTAGAGTTTTGTCCAAACGCCAGCTTCAAATTTAAGATCTCGGGCATGGAAGTGCTGCGCTTTTAACTGAGTACCAGAGAAAACCTCTCACGCCAGTGTTGTGAGGAGAATCGTTTCATTGATATTGTGCTTCTCAGGGCAAGATCAATGGCTTAGTTTTGGTGGAGACCAGAGTCCACAAAAATTCTGCGGAGTAGTAGATCCTCTCAGCCATGACGACCGAGAGTTCTTTCTCTTGTTCTCTGCAACTCTTCTGCGCTCTACCTCCAGGCTGAGGATCCCCCCATGGGCTCTGATACCACAATGAAAGGGGAGGCAGAACAACAAATACAGGGTAGGAAAAACAGAGCAGCAGCTCACAGTGCTACAGCACTCAAGATGTACTCATACACCAAAAAAAAACCGGCTACCAGTCGCATCCCGCGATTTCATTGATATCAAAAAAACATTAATACAAAAAATGAATACACCGGCGAGGCAGATGGTTCACATTCTCCAACCGGTGTTACGTGTCCAGCCTCATAAATATAACATCACATTACATTGAATGGCAGAGGACCGCTACATATGGCGGTAGCTGATTGCAATTAATGCCAACATCCGATGCTTGATATTTCTTGTCATTATATTTAGAAGAAATAGGGAAGAAACTCAATTTCCCAAACTTTTGACAGAGAATTGAAGAACTTGGAAGAGGAGCGGGACTTCTCCATGCCTCATTTCATGGAGGCCTCTTCCTTCTCAAGATTGTTCATTGTTCTGAGATGCATACGCCATTGTAGTGTCTCCATCCGTGATCTGTATATGTTCCTGCAAGTGCATTGCTTAGATGATAATTCGATCCATGTAGCTTAGCTAAGCTAGTTCAAAGTTGATGATGTAGCAGAAATTAGCTGCTAATTCGATCCATCCATTATTAAATCTTGAGCAGAATGGTGTTGGCGTTTTAGACTAGAAATGAGTCTGATCCATCATCCATGATATTCAATCGTGATCCTAGGCCAAGCCGATTCGTGGAGGCGCAGAGCTTGGGATCCTGCTCTCCCTTCTGCCATATCCTCCTGCTATAGCTCTACCATATCCTTGTCCCATGGCTAGATGCAAAGCAATTTTGAAACAGGGTAGGGGAAATTGAACACGGTTTGCGTATAGCATTCAAATTTGAAAATGAAATAGCACGAGAGAGGCCATGGGGCGTATACAAATGTCCCATCGGGATATAATGATCATTGATGAGTGCTTCCAACTTAGCGACCCTGAAAGCATGCTAATGGAGAATGGAAACGACGTAGGGTTGTAGGAGCTTCCGGAGTGTTGATGGACGAAATCGGAGGAGAGAGAAGATGTCGGCAAAGATGCAAAATTAAAGCTATTGTTACCACTTGTGAGTTCTCATTTTAAACGACTGTTCTCCTTTTTCTATTCCGGCTTGTTGCAATGATTCAGAGTTTGTAAAGTTAGTCCCATTGTGATTGAGTAAATTGAAGAAGAAACTATTAGCTTATCTAAATTGTTTCAAATCCTGTTGAACAAGATTTTTTTAATACAACGTTCGACGTGGCGATCAAGATCAAATGGTTGCGATTACCATCCTGACGTTGTTGGCTAGTGTTGCATTCTTTCAGCTGGCTGCAATGTTCCCTGGCCGTAATAAGAACTTGATGACAACCATTGGTAGAAAAGTTAATCCCTTCCACATCTTCGCTAGGGAATAGAGTTAGAACAATTCACATTTTTTTAGATTATCTATTGTTTCTTTTGATATATTTGCATCAGAACATTTATAACTACAATGTTGAACAGTTTGATCCATTAACCTGCGGTAAATTGGAAACTAAATCAGATGGCAGGAAATGGGAGCCGTAAGGCAATGCCATGAAAGAATTGATAAAGTTGTTGTTGCACACTTGACTCATGTCCAAAATCCGTGTGAGATTTTCCATGAGTACAAGGAGCAAATTATTCTGATTCTATGTTCTGTAGTTCAAAATTATAATGCGGGTTGATCAGGATAGCGGTCCTCACAGTTGTATTGCGCGCGAGGATAAAGAAGATGAAAGTGAAAGTGAAAATGGAGGATCAAGAATGTCATTTAAAAAAAGAAAGGAAAGACTGAAATTTGAATCCAAAAGAGCAATTTCCGGGGGAGTATATTCTCAACACATGAGTAATAAAATATAAATAGAGTTCCATTAGTATTAAAGCATTATTAAGGGCAACAACATAGCATTATTAAGGGAAAAAACATAGATTCATAGGTAGAAACAATCTTTACATATACATTAAATGTTCTTATTCTTTATGAACTTTGTTTGTCTCTATCTAAAGAGCCTACCTTTAAACCAAACCTCACACAATAAATATCTTTTGGTCTATAGAGTCTAGTTATAAAAAATTAACCATTGAGAGAAGGAAGTGCAGAGCCAAAGGCTCGCACACACATGGGAGGAGTAGCACTCAATTCATATTATATCATGAATAATGTTTACATATATAGTTGAGATAGATCTCAACAAACCCAACCTCAGAGCCTAAAACCGTGAATCTCAAACCACTCATCCTATCTTGAGTAAACCACAATCTATCATTTCTACATTATCTCTAACATAAAACACTAAAAAGTCTAGATGTAAGCTCAACTACTTTGAACAATGAGAAAATATTTTAATCTCTTAACTAAAAAGCAATTTCGATCATGTTTGTCATTACATATATATATATATATTAAATAATGCTCTTCTTAATAAATTTTGTTCGTCTCTATCTAGAGAACCATTTAAACAAATCCTATCACATAATATGAGCAAAGTAAATCTCTTTGGGTGTATAAAGTGTAAAGCGAGAAATGTTCATGTAAGTGAGCACGTCTTTTAACTATGAGAAAAGATTTTAATCACTCGTCTCAAACAAAACTTGGTATTGGTTTAATAAACCTTGGTAGTTTGTCTAACTGTTGGTAGAAGTTAGTACTCTAACGGGTGACAAAACTTGGTATTGGTTTAATAAACCTTGGTAGTTTGTCTAACTGTTGGTAGAAGTTAGTACTCTAAAGGGTGGGTAGTTCTCCTAAGTGTAACTTTTCTAACTTGTAACTTTTCGATCAAATGTATTTCTATGAAATTTGAGAGAAGTACAGATGTGTGTGTGAATGAATATAATCTCCATTATTGAAAAAATAAGACATCAATACTTTGCCTTGTAGATATTTCCCCAAATTGAAGTTTTAACACGTTAAAATCTTATGTATTTTTAAACGTGTCCATTCTTCTTCATTCCTTCTGCTTATTTATATTTACAGACTCTAAATACCAACAAGTGGTATCAGATCCTAAAGTAGAGAAAACTGTGAAATCCTTATCCTGTTCATTTCTCTGGTTGAAAGTCAGATTGTGGGGTCTGTCGTAAAAGAGTCATCATTCCATGTTGCATAGACTCAAACGTGGAGCAAGCCGCACTGTAGCTTAAAGGAATTCATCTCAGCAGAGCAATCTTGTATTAAAACCCCTGAAAACCATGTAGAGAGACATTAATCCATCCTTTAAACATTCGAACACTTGCCCAGTTAACTCGAGCAGAACTTATACAATGCCTGCGTTTGCACAAATTCAAAGATCGTTTGAATATCATTACACAAATTTTTGTGCTCGAAAGGAGCCGCGTCTCCTTGAGGGCAGCTGTTGCCTCTATGTGTGCACCTACTGACCAAAAGAACAGACTGTATGTATATTTCCGCTAGCATGTGCAACTATAAAAGAATATTCTCACAAATATAAATATATATATATATATATATATATAAATATAATTGAATCCAAAACGTAATGAAATCATACTGTACTGCAAACAATGGGATATATTGGTCTTGTTCATTATAAGCTATTGTTACCACTTGTGAGTTCTCATTTTAAATGGCCGTTCTCCTTTTTCTACTCCGGCTTGTTGCAATGATTCAGAGTTTGTAAAGTTAGTCCCATTGTGATTGAGGAAGAAACTATTAGCTTATCTAAATTGTTTCAACTCCTCTTGAACCAGAGTTTTTTAATACAATGTTGGACATGGCGAACTGTTGGATATATCATAATTTATGAGTTGATCGCGTATTCACTGCACCGTCTCTGTCATCACCCTATCAGCCAATGTTGGACATGGCGAACTGTTGGATATATCATAATTTATGAGTTGATCGCGTATTCACTGCACCGTCTCTGTCATCACCCTATCAGCCATTGTCTGTGTCAGCGCGATGTCCGCAATATCAGTATGCCAGCAATTTCATAACAAATCCGGCGCATGTCTTGTTTGCAGTTATGTAACTGCGTTAATAGTTCGCAAGTCAAGAAAACTTAGGATAGAATTTATTATAGTGTTTAAATGCAATTTTGTAGCTTCCAAGAGAAACGATCCTAAGTCGGTTGTTGGAAATATCTATAAGTAGAAGTTCATTGTTAAAAACTTAGAAAGAAGTGAAAAGAGAAGTAGAAGATAGGAGAAGAAGAAGTTGATCATGAAATGTATGAAGAACCCAAGCTCTGCATAAAATGGTGAAAGATTGAAGTATTTACCATCTCTATGTATTGCGGCAATGTTACTTGTTTTACTACGGTAATATATAAGTCAATAGTTATTTTGTGTTCATTCTCAAGAATGGTGGTTAATACATGTCGCACATCTCCTTTTTATTCATCTACGTAAATGTGGTTTACAATTACTGTCAGTAAAAGAAATCAAGAATTCCAAGTAAAATTCCGCAAAGTTAATCCACGCAAAGTAAATGCTCGCGGAAGTGAAAGTCATTCACCAAGTCAAAATTGAAGTTTCCATCAGAGTCTGCAGCGAAAAAAAAGTTTGTTTACTACGCAGTTAATTTTAATTTTAAATTGACTGTCGCAGTGCCGCATTGTTGTGGTATTGCAGTGTTGTGGTGCTCTCTTCCATTCACGAACGAGATCAAATGGGTTGTGATTACCATCCTGGCGTTGTTGGATAGTGTTGCATTCTTTCAGTTGGCTGCGATGTTCCAGGCCGTAATAAGAACTTGATGACAACCGTTGGTAGAAAAGGTAATCCCTTCCACATCTTCGCTAGGGAATAGAGTTAGAACAATTCACATTTTTTTACATTATCTATTGTTTCTTCTCATATATTTGCATCAAGAATATGTCGAACATTTATAGCTACAATGTTGAACAGTTTGATCCATTGACCTGCGGTGAATTGGAAACAAGAATCAGATGGCAGGAAATGGGAGTTGTAAAGCAATGTCATGAAAGAATTGATAAAGTTGTTGTTGCACACTCATGTCCAAAATCCATGTGATATTTTCCATGAGGACAAGGAGCAAATTATTCTGATTCTATGTTCTGTAGTTCAAAATTATAATGCAGGTTGATTAGGATAGCGGTCCTCACAGTCGTATTGTGCGTGAGGAAAAAGAAGATGAGAGTGAAAGTGAAAATGGAGGATCAAGAATGGCATTTAAAAAAAGAAACGAAAGACTAAAATTTGAATCCAAAAGAGCAATTTCTGGGGAGTATATTCTCAACACCACATGAGTAATGAAATATAAATAAAGTTACATTAGTATTAAAGCATTATTAAGGGCAACAACATAGCATTACTAAGGGAAAAAACATAGATTCATAGGTAGAAACAATCTTTGCATATACATTAAATGTTCCTATTCTTTATGAACTTTGTTTGTCTCTATCAAAAGAGCCTACATTTAAACCAAACCTCACACAATAAATCTCTTTTGGTCTATAAAGTCTAGCTATAAAACACTCAGAAGTCTAGATGTAAGCTCAACTACTTTGAACAATCAGAAAATATTTTAATCTCTTAACTCAAAAGCTATTTCGATCACGTTTGTCATTACATATATATATTAAATGATGCTCTTCCTAATGAATTTTGTTCGTCTCTATCTAGAGAACCATTTAAACAAATCCTATCAGATAATATGACCAAAGTAAATCTCTTTGGGTGTATAAAGTGTAAAGCGACCAATGTTCATGTAAGTGAGATCACATAATATGACCAAAGTAAATCTCTTTGGGTGTATAAAGTGTAAAGCGACCAATGTTCATGTAAGTGAGCACGTCTTTTAAGTATGAGAAAAAAATTTAAACACTCGTCTCAAAAGATATTTCAATTTTGTACATCATCACATATAAATTAAATGATGTTGTTTTTAATGAATTTTGATTTAAACCAAACATGTTTTGTGTTAAAATTGTGACAACTAATTAATCAAAGATGGTTTTGAACAAAACTTGGTATTGATTTACTAAACCTGGGTAGTTTGTTTAACCGTTGGTTGGTTGGAAGTTACTCTAACCGGTAGCGAGTTACATCAATACTCTGCCTTGTAGATATTTCCCCAAATTGGGGTTTTACCATGTTAAAATCTTGTGTATTTTTAAATGTGTCCATTCTTCTTCATTTCTTCTACTTATTTATATTTACAGACTCTAAATACCAACAAGTGGTATCATAGCCCGAAGTAGAGAAAACCATGAAAACCCTAGCCTATTTGTTTCACTAGTTGAAAGTCAAATTGTAGGGCCTGTCGTAAAAGAGTCATCATTCCCTGTTGCATAGAGTCAAACGTGGAGCAAGCCGCACTATAGCTGAAAGGAAGTCATCGTTGCCGCCATAGAAGATGCCCGCCGCCAGAGATATCCAGATAAATATGAAGAGACAGTCGATAACAAAAGCAATGTTTTCTGTATGTGCGTGAGGAGAGGCCGGATGCCCATGTGAAGCAAAGCAGCCATTGCCTGTCTAAGGAAGGGCCCGCTGAAGCAACATTTCCTGTCTGAGGAAGGAAAGGCATGGAGCTAGCCGCCATTTATTTTGGAGCCTGCGTGAATAGTAATTGGAGCCTGCATGAACAACAAGGGAAGTAGCCTGTGTGTTACCTGCATCAAGGAAACTAGAAGTGTGGCTTGCGAAAGCATGAAGATTGAAACCAATTAAGGTGAAACAATGTTTTTTTTAGCAGGCAGGAAATTTTGGCTTATTAAAATTTCTGTGAAAATATTCTGGAGTATTTTTTGGGGGGAATTTTGTGTTAAAAAACTAATGGCCAAAATGTCAAATACTAAATTTGAAATTGAGAATTTTAATGGAAAAAATAATTTTGAATTGTGGAAACTTAAGATGCGAGATCTCTTAGTTCAACAAGGGTTGCAGAAGGCTTTAGATGGAAAGAAAAAGAAACCTGTAACTATGATAGATTATGAATGGGAGGGTGTAGATGCTAGAGCACTTAAAACAATTCGGTTATGTCTTGCAAACGATGTCTTGTTTAATATTGTTGCAGAAAAGTCAGAAGCAAGTTTATGGAGCAAGTTGGAAAGCCTGTATATGACGAAGTCTTTAACAAACATAATTTACTTGAAGAGGCAGCTATATGGTAAGAAAATTAAAGAAGGTACGAATATTGCAAATCATTTGAATGTCTTTAATGCTCTTATTTTCTAGTTGACTAGTATGGATGTTAAGATTGATTATGAAGATAAGACAGTAAATCTTTTATGTACTTTACCTAAATCTTGGGGTCACATAGTATCTTCTATTAGTCTTAGTACAACTTATACTTTGGAATTTGACAATGTGGTTGGAGATTTGTTGTCCAAGGAGTTAAGAAATAAAGCTAATATTGAATCCTCTACACCAGAAGCTTTGTTTGTTAGAGGTTGATCCAAAGAAAAAGGAGAAAAATCAAGAGGTACTTCCATATCTAAATCAAAGGGAAGAAATAGAAAACCCAAATGTTGGTACTACAACAAGAATGGTCATCTCAACAAGGACTGTTGGAAAAGACAAGAATCCAAAAAGGAAGACTCCAAATCTAAGGCAAATTCAGTTGAAATTGATTCAAGTACGATTGATCAGGTTTTGTCCATTTGTAGTGTTTCAAAATATAATGAAGAATGGTTGTTAGATTATGGTGCTTTGCACCATGTATGTCCTCATAAATATTGGTTTACTTCTTATCAAATAGTTAATGATGTTGTAGTTCTTTTGGGAAACAATTATTCATGTAAGACTGTTTGGTTGGAAGTATTAAAATTAAAATGTTTGATGGAGTTATAAGAACACTAACAGATGTTAGACATGTGCCTGAGTTAAAGAAAAAATTAATTTCTTTGGGAGTGTTGGATTCTTGTGGTCATAAGTTTACATGTTTAAGCAGTGTACTAAAGGTATCCAAGGGTGATTTAGTGGTCATGAAGGCATTGAAAATAGGAAACCTTTACAAACTGGTTGGAAGAGCTCAAGTTAATGAAACAACATTGGTATCTAAAGAGGCATCAGAATCCACTCGATTATGGCATCAACGTCTTGGTCATATGAGTGAGAGAGGACTATAGGTATTAATGAATCGTAAATTACTTCCAAATATGAAATATTTGAATTTGATGTTTTGTAGACATTATGTATTCGGGAAACAATGTAGAAAAAAATTCAAAGTAGGGATTCATGTTAGTAAAGGTGTTCTTGACTACATTCATTCTGATGTATGGGGTCCATATCCTATTGTTTCCTATGGAGCAGCATATTTTTTGTTGTTTGTGGATGATTGTTCAAGGAAATTTTGGGTCTATGTTTTAAAAAGAAAAGCTGATGTGTTTGACACTTTCAAATGTTTTAAAATTATGGTGGAAAAAAGAATTGGAAAGACAAACAAATGCTTAAGAACGGATAACGGAGGTAAGTTTACTTCTTTAGAGTTTGAAAAGAATTGCAAAGAAGAAGAGATCGTAAGACATAAAACAAATGTATACACTCCTCAGCCAAATGGCGTTGCAAAACGCATGAATAGGACTTTTCTAGAGAGAGCAAGGAGCATGCTCATCGATGCTAATTTGGGTCAAGAGTTGTGGGCAGAAACAGTTTCCATTGCTTGTTATTTAATAAATCGGTCACCGTCAATTGCAATAAATTGTAAAGTTCCGGAAGAGGTATGGACTAGTCAGCCTTGTAGTTATTCAAATTTGAAATTTTTTTGTTGTGAAGCTTATGCACTTACTCCTAAAATCCAACGTTCTAAGTTAGACCCAAGATCAAAGAAATGCATCTTTGTTGGTTATGATGATGTAACGAAAGGATATAGGTTGTGGGATCCTACTGCTCGAAAAATTGTCATTAGCAGAGATGCAATTTTTTATGAGTCTTCTCTTATTAAATCAGAAAATGTAAAATTTGATGTGGAATACGAACAGGTACCATCAAAACAACTAGTTCAGTTGGAGTCCCAATCTTCTCATGACTCAAAGAAACAAGAAGAAGTTTATGGTGATAAATAAGTCGCATAGAGGATGAAGAAATTCAAGAAATTGTGCAAACTCCACAACCTACACCAAGAATATCTACAAGGGAGAGAAATCCTCCTAAAAGGTATACCGATTTTGTTTCGTCTGTTGCTTTATTTACTAATGATGGAGAACGTTCTTGTTTTCAGGATGCCATTGATTGTGTTGACAATTCTAAATGGAAGATGGAAATGAAAAAATAAATGGATTCTTTGGATAAGAACAAGACATGGAACTTGGCTAAATCCCCAAAGATATAAAATTTGTTGGATGTAAGTGAGTCTTCAAGTTGAAGAAAGGTGTTGATGGTAAGATTGAAAGATACAAATCTAGATTGGTCACGAAAGGGTACTCTCAAATGGAAGGTATTGATTATTATGGGATCTTTTCACCAGTTTTCAAGCTTGTATATATTTGTATTGTGTTAGCACTAGTTGCAATGCTTGATTTGGAGTTAGAGAAACTAGATTTTAAAACAACATTTTTACATGGAGATTTAGATGAGGATATTTTTATGGAACAACCAGAGGGTTTTTTGTAGCATCGTAAAGAAATATTAGTTTGCAAGCTCAATAAATCATTGTATGTCCTGAAACAATCACCTAGGAAATGGTACAAGAAGTTTGATTCTTTCATGGTGAGCCAAGGTTATATTAGAAGTGAGTATGATCATTGTTTGTATTTCAAAAGGTTGAATGACATATTATTCATTATCTTAGTATTGTATGTTGATAATATGCTTATTGTGAGTAAAAGCATGGACGATATTGATAGGTTGAAGGCTTAGATGGCTAGGGCATTTGATATGAAGGATCTTCGTTCTGCAAAACAAATTTTGGGTATTGAAATACGCACAGATAGAATAAATGGTAAGCTTAGTGTTTCACAAGAGAAGTATGTTGAGAAAATACTTGTAATATTCAGAATAAATAAGGTAAAACCTGTGAATTTTCCTTTGGATTTCCATTTTAATCTTCTTCAGGTTTATGTCCTAGTAGTGATGAAGAAAATGATTATATGTCTTGTGTTCCTTATGCCAATGTAGTAGGATGTTTAATGCATGCGATGGTGTGTACTAGACCTGATATTTCACATGCGGTAGGTGTTGTCAATAAATACATGGAAAATCCGAGAAAAGAACATTGGAACGCAGTGAAATGGGTGCTTCGGTATCTAAGAGGCACAAGTGACTATTGTATCACCTTTAATAATAACAATGATTTTGTATGTGGTTTTTTTATTCATATTTTGCAGGTGATTTGGACAAGAGAAGGTCTACTTCAAGTTATGTCTTTACTCGTGCAGGTGGAGCTATAAGTTGGATTTCAAAGCTTTAGGAAACAGTTTCTTTATCCACTACAAAGGATGAATACATTCCTGCCTCACATGCTTGCAAAGAGGCAATTTGGCTGAAAGGTCTACTTGGAGAAATTGGAAGGTTGCAGAACAGTGTGCTTGTTTCCTATGATAGCCAAAGTGCTATACATTTGGGTACAAATCATGTTTACCATAGTAAGACCAAACATATTGATGTAAAGTATCATTTTGTAAGACAATCCATTGGTGAAGGTGGAGTTGATCTGAAAAAGATTCATACTCAAGAAAATTGTGTAGATATGTTTACAAAACCAGTGTTATAAGAGAATCTATGGTGGTGTGTGGCTTCTCTTAGCTTGAAAAAGAGGTGATGAATAGTGGGTAGTTTGTCTAACCGTTGGTTGGTTGGGAGTTACTCGGTTCTCCTAACTTGTACTTTTCGATCAAATGTATTTCTATGAAATTTGAGAGAAGTACGAATACGTGTGTGAGTGAATGTAATCTCTCTTATTGAAGAAATAAAACATCAATACTTTGCCTTGTGGATGTTTCCCTAAATTGGGGTTTTACCAATTTTTAAATATGTCCATTATTCTTTATTTCTTCTGCTTATTTATATTTACAAACTCTAAATACCAACATTTTATTTGTCTTTATTTTCTCCCTAGAGATTTTAGGGCTTCTTATTTTGGATATGCAAATTAAGTGATAATCACCACTTATTGTCAATAGTGGTGATTAAGTGAATAATAACTTTAAGATTAAATATACTATCTATATTTCTCAATACTTTTCTTTCAATATTTAGCACATTTTCCAAACAAATAAGTTTTTAATATATATTTTTTCATCTCTTAAAAATAATACAAAGTTCTTACCGACTTTATTCCATCATTAAAATTAGTGAGATCTTGATGTGGCAATGGGATTTGTTAAGATTGCTCTATGTTTGCATGGAGTGAATATCTAACATTTCTAATTTATCCAATAAATATAAACATATTTGATTTACCAAACATAACAATAACAATAGTTTGATATAAATGATTTAGTATTAAAAAATATCAATCCATCTATTATGTTTATTATTTTTATTACTTCCATAAATAATGTAATTTCAACATTAACAAATATTGTTCTTAATAACCCATATGAATCCATTACTTATCTTTAATGTTGTTGATAGAATGCTAATATGACAATAATTATTAAATGAATAGTAATTTTAAGATTATATATAATATATATTTTTTAATACTTTTATATATATAATATATTTGTCTTATCCATGTATAATTTAGGAAAAGTATAAGCTCTAGTTCACCCCAAATTCTAACATATAAATACTTTTTTATAATGAAAAAAGTATACTTTTTTCATTATAAAAAAAGTAATGAAAAAAAAAATACTTTTTTATATATAGTATATTTATCTTATCCATGTGTAATTTAGGAAAAGTATAGGCTCTAGTCTACCCCAAATTTTAACTTATAAATACTTATAAATGTAATGAAAAAAAAAAGAATATAAAAAATAATTGGTAAAACTTGTAGTTGATGTATTAATAATTTGTATCTGATACATGAACAAGTAACTTGTTGGTGACACTTAACTTGTGACATATAAATATTATTTTTATTAATATTTAAGTAAAATTAAAAATTAACTTAAACACAGATAAAAACCCATAAATATCTAGAAAATTAATTTTCCAAAACAACTAATTAATTTTGTTTTAGTGACATGATTCCAATTTCCATATAACAACGTGATAAAAGTAATATTTTGAAAACTGAATTATGAAATAAAATTCACTTCTAACTATATTTTTAAATTTATTAATCACAATCATATCATATGATTACTTTTACACTGGAACCTACCCTTACGCCCGAAAGTGGCGGAAGGTTTGAATCACGAACTTTTATGAAAAACAACCTCTTTCTTTCTTACTTAGCTGTGAATGAATCACCAAATCTAAGAACAACAATTACGAGAATTGATACAGTCAGTTGTGCTTGACAAGCCATGACCCAATCTACAAACAACACTTACGGTGCTGGTAAGCTATCACCCAAAATGAATGATTGGAAAATCTTCAAGGCGCTTTCAGGTTGGAAAAGTGGAACTTGATGGCCAGATCCTCTTACCGTTACGAAGGTAAGACCTTCATATACTTCAGTCCATCCTCCAACACTCTTATCAGTTGCCAAAAAACAGTTTGTGAAAGTGTGAGAACAATGATTATCCATGCTGACATTTCTTCAAATATAAGAATTCTGTTAACTGTTAAGAAAATGCCCACCCACCTGATTATTGATGTACCATGGATACCATGGAGTTGTAATGGAAAGATTAAGCTGACCAATTGAGAACCTGGTTCCAGTAACTGGAACTACAGTATCTGTGTCGCCGCTGCATATGAAAATACCAACATTTCCAGTTACCAGATCACAAAACAACCGATTGCTCTCTGAATTTAAGATGCAAAGAGTTAAAAAAGCGTTTGACCAGAAATTTGATTATAAAGATCGTTTAAACTGATAGTGATTAATATCTTTCTGTTATAATATATTATCGAACAGGTACCATTTATTTCTAGGCACATGACCGTTTCAGAAAAATTGATTAAAAGATCTATTAAAGCTATCCACAGCCCATAATAATAATAACGAGTAGAATGATTTAATTATCAAACGGGTAAATTTAATTCTAGGTGCCTGATAGTCTTAGAGATTTAGAGTGAAAATGAAATTAGTACTTTTAGACTGAAATAGTTTGGATACAGGAAATACCTGTAAACCCAAAGTCTAAGCCCGCCTGCAATAAGCTCCTTGTATATAGGAAGCATGGAGAATTCTTGATCTGTCCAGTATTCACCAACGGTTGAGCTGCCATTCACGAAAGAAATTTAACGGTCATTTCTATCGATTTGCTGAAGGATCAATCAATTAATCAACTCCGGCAAAATGAAAAGGTAGGTACCGGACTTGGGTAAACATATTAGACACACCTGCAACCAGTCCAAGGGTAGGGAATATGCGTAGTATTAGCATGAAGTGCTGTTTGCACATCAGGGCGATTATAATATATCTCTGCATAGTTTTCAATGCACGGGTCGTAGCCAGCTGTCTTCCTGATCTGTCAGATAAAAATCACATAATGTGAGACGTGATAATTATTTAAATTCATACAAGACCTAAAATCATAGTTTCAGGATAGATAATTTGTACCGAATTTTTTAATCTGGCAAACTTCCGATTCCCTGTTGGTTGTGTGCATGTTGGGGTATAGATACTATAGGGATCTATGGTACCAAACTCATAATCCAAGGCATAGTTAATGTAATCATTACATGCCAATGACAAATTCAGTTCCTTAAAATTGCAGTTTTCCACAAGGCCTTTATACGTTGCATCCGATATCAAAGCATGAGACCACCAGTATTGAATACCGCCAACGTTGTCATAGTAATTGTCTATGAGTGCATTTCCCACCTAATGCGCAGTACAAAAAATTACCTTTGAATTAATCCAAAGTAGTAAAACAATATCTATTACTCACCGTTCTCAAAATTGAATGAAACGAAGTACAAAAAATCACCTTTGAATTAATCCAAAGTCGTAAAACAATATCTATTACTCACAGTTTTCAGAATTGAATGAAACGAACTGAACAACATAAGTATTTGAATAATAATCATTGCACTTGACACAAAACAAGGTTTCATAGTTACGTTGAGCTATAGAGAGACAGCATTACATGAAAAAAATATCATCCCAACCATGCTTAAGAGTTGGCGAAAAAAAAATCAAAACAATAATTTTAAAATGCCGATATATACCATAAAACCCTTGAGATTTATGAAGGGATTAGAAACTCCTGTGTTGTATTCGTAGACATTCTTTGCGAGCTGTAGAACATAATGCCCTGGGTTCACAAAAAAAATTCAGATGCCCTCAATTTACATGCTCGAAATTCGGATTTAGAGAATTGCACCCCAATTGGGATTTATTGTATATATGCTGACCTGCGTAGCTCTCTCCGCATATATAAAATTCTCGATCCTTGTATTGAGGGAATCTCTGGAACCAGTTGATAAGAAAAGCCAACGAATCCTCAGCTACCGTTGCCGAGAAAGGGTGTCAGTATTGTAGTAATAATCTGTAGGCCAGAGCTAGTAATGAAATAAAATAGCATATATATAAATATATACCAGTGCGGTTGTCCCCAGAATCTTTCAAGTTGGAGGAGGTATTTGTATATGAGAAACCCACTCCAGCAGGAGATTCCACAAAAAGTAAGTTTGCAACTGCGATTGTGATCATGAGGCGCAATAGCACTAGTTATTCAGCAATCAACATCAAATTTGGAAAACTTAATTTACGCTATAAGTTAACTATGATATAGTTGAAACAAGACATCCTGCATTTGACATGTAACTGTGGAAAAATGAACTTACATCTGTTCCAAGAATACGAATTTAGATATAGTGAAGAAGCGTTCTTGTGTATATGGAAAGGCCCGATTTCCTGCGAGGCTCCATATGCTATTGACGAACATCCTGGACCTGCAATCCCATGCATTAAACATTGATCAACTTTATAGCTCAACAAGCTGATTTTCCCAATCTAAATCAACCTCCAGAAATGGCTGATTATTTAAAATTTATGAGAGCTAAAAACCTGAATTATACATGGCAAATTTATATCTGTGTAGCTCTGGAGTTAAGCTTATTAAAATTATCTATTATCTGTGATGTGAGTAGAGATATATATAACCTGTGATAAAGCTTTGGCCTGTGCATAGAATTTATAGTTGGTTTTTACTAAACATAGAAACAATGTACGCTTCGTGCACAATCTCATTCCATATATGTTCAAAACTTTAGAAATAAGCAATGGACAAAAATATAATTTTCACAAAGAGGTTCTTGACTAAATATGGATATTCTGAGAATTGTGCAGACCTCCATTAAGCCACAGTATCAGAGGCAGATTTGAAGAGTCTTGACGATCGGCCTCAGTTAACCAATAGAAGAGAGCCCGGCCTTCCTCCTGATTGACAGTAACATACCCGGCGTACTGATCAAACGAGACAAGGGGCTGCCCCGGGAGACTAATAATTTTGTCTGCAGCAGCCTGGTCACCTCTGGATACGTGCAGCACCGAAAGCAGAATGCTCAACGTCAATAATGACGTCCACATCCCCATTTGATTGGATCTCAAAGGCAGAAACAATTCTGTTAACATCGATCCCTGAAGCTCAGAAACTGTTAGTACCACCCGACTTCACTTCTATATATAGATAGAGCTGAATGCAGACTTGGGATAACTGGCACTCAAATCGTTTCTGGTGATTTGTTCTCTAGATTCAGTTATAAAATTTGGTTGAATTGTAGTTTCATTTTATTTACTGTCCAATTATGTCATGGAATTGTGTCTTTAGGAGTTTTGACCCATTTTAAGACGATCCTGCGAAGTAAGTGTCATCATCCTCTCTGAAATGATGCTGAAATAACTCCAACTCTTCAATATTTTTCCAGATGCTGAGATAACTCCAACTCTTCAATGTTTTTCATTATGGTAGAAATTCCAAAAAAAAAAAAAGTGAAACTGTGCTCGCCGAACAATTTTCCATCACCTACATGGGGCAATTTGAGTGCCAGTTATCACATGCCCTGAATGCAGACTTTGGGTATGTGGCGTGGAGTGCCTTTAACTGGATCTGTCTTATTCTCAAATGTGTAACACTGAGCTCTGCATGTGAATAGGGTCAACGATGGAATTCTTAAGTAAATAAAACCAATCGGTGCTACTGGATCTGTCTTATTCTCAAATGTGTAACACTGGAGCTCTGCATGTGAATAGGGTCAACGATGGAATTCTTAAGTAAATAAAACCAATCGGGGCCACTTTCTGAATAAATCAAATACTTATTTGGGCCCATCTCTCCCAAATATTATTTCGTTTCATTTCCATTACACCAAGTCCGTGGTATTTTGTTGAAAAGCGAGATGTTTAACCTAGGAGAGTGACATAATCCATGACGTCGTGGTATTTTGTTGAAAAGCGAGATGTTTAACGTACGAGAGTGAGATAATCATGACGTCGTGGTATTTTGTTGAAAATCGACATGTTTAACGTAGGTGAGTGAGATAATCCATGAAGATGGAAGGTGATTTAATTGATGATGGAATTGCAGTTGATTTTATATAATAATAATTGGTATCTAGTTACTTAATTTGTGGTTAATGAATATGTATAGGTTATAAGTTAAGTGTTATGAACACGTTATTTATTACTTATTTTATATATTTAGTTGTAATCATCTTGTCTATGTCTTATGTATTGATTACCGATTACCTTATTTAATTAAATGGGTTGTCACTACATGTTATTTATGCGTGAAGTACTTAGCTACCTGTAATTTTTTATATTTATTTTATAATTGTTAATTTAAAATTTTGAACGACGACCATATGACCATATAATCAATCTAGACAGTACATTTGTTCCATCCTCCTTCAATCTAGGAAAAGCATAGATGGTAGTCCACCACAAATTCTAAGATATAAATGCCTATGAGTGTAATAATAATAAATTTCAAGCATAAATTCATAGGAGTTAATAATAAATTTCAAGCATAAATTCATGGGATTTTTTCATCATTGATCCAAGCTTGATTCTTAGAGTAAGGACAATAGTGACATGTGTGAGAAATCATAATTCATTAACTCCCAGTCACCAAACATGATTGATTCTCCTAATAGGATAGATAGATTAGGGTATCTAAATCCTCTGCTTAAAATTTACCGGATTCCAAGGTAAAGTAGATGAAGTCTAAAACTTAGAATAAAGAAATAGCTCCTTATTATATATATAGAATTCAAAGTTCAATAAGGTTTATTATGCATTATGCATATATTGTCTAAAATATTAAGATGAAAGTATTATTTGATTACACAATCTATATATTTATAAAGATAATATTTATAAGTACATCTTGAGTGGGTTTAACAATTAAGAATATGTGTTTCCTTCTAAGAGGTTCATAGGTTCAAATCTAGACTTAGAAGAGAAGTCCCTTATCTCACAAACAAGGTGGTCTCATATACTAAATTGGTGTCTAATACTCCTTTATCCCACAAACAAAGAGGTCTCATACACCAAATTGATACCCAATTTAACTCTAACCAAAAAATTTATTTATTATTATTATTAAATATATTTAACATAATTATATATATGTGTGTGTGTTTATACTTGATGCGAACATCTACATATAGAATAACAATTTTTTTTCAATAATTAAAAAATCTTTATTAACCACTCTCCACAGATTAAAGCACTGACTAATCCACAATAATTAATACATCCAATTAAAATTAAACAATTAATATTCACATAATTATTTTTCTTAATCTTTAAATATAAAATAAATTTTAATAAAAATACTATTACTAAGTATCTGTGTCGCTATACTTTGACAATATCATTTTATATTCAAAACTATTACTTAAAACTTTGTATCGCTAATGTTATTTAATGTTTCTATTTATTTAAAACTATTACTTAAAACTTTGTATCGCCAGTGTTATTTAATATTTCTATTTGTTTAAAGATTTTTTAAACTTTCTAGAACAAATATATTCCCACGCTGAAAGACCAAATTAAATATTTAATAAGGTACCAATCAAGACAACCTATATGAGGATCTGCCTTCACGTCTCCGATAAATAACAAACCATTTTAAATTATATCGAAACATATAAATGATTGGGTTAATTTTTAAGTACATAGGATTTATGATTTTCAACCTAAAATTTATTCTTATTTTTGCTGAAGGTATACGTATAGCAGCATTTGTGGAATGTATTTTGTATATGATTTTTTGGGGAAAAAAATAATCTAAATTGTTTTTTATTATATATATATGAAATAATTTAGTATGGAAATCTTGTCTTAATAAAATGAATTCAAAATTTTGATAAGTAAGCGTTGACCCCTATTTTGGTTATAGATTTCATTATTAGAAAAGGCCACATGATTTCTGGTTTGTGACTATAAACGCATATAAGTGAAGAATTTTTATAGAATATGAATTTTATTTTTTATTTTTTTAAGATGGTAAAATTATAATTTAGTTGTCAAATTGGTTATTATTCATAAATGTGAGTTGATTCATCATTGTTATTCAAGTAAATGATACTATCTAAATAATTTGGTAGTGATTCCTAACGTGATATACTTCCACTCTTGGCCAATCAAATACAATAACTTTCTGACAATTTTCTTATTACTTCATGAATTTTATATGTGAAGACCACATACTTCCGAAAATTGCTTTAAATTCCAGTCAAAACTACTTAAGGCTTCAAGTCAGGTTGGCATAAAGATGCCATGTATAGGTTAAAGATGTGGGGGATTAACTAGAATGACAATTTGCAAAATATAGATGATATTAAAAATATTATTACTTTGAAGTTCAAAGATAAGATGTGGTGAGATGAAAATTTAGAGGATAAAAAAAAATTAAGAGATTACAAGGAGATCATTAATCCTAATATTGAAGATAAAAAATTATCTTTCTATTTTAACTAGCCTAGAAAGAAGAAGATCCACATACCTAAAATAAGAATGAACTCTCACGAACTGCATAGTGAAACGGGGCGTAGGAACTTTCCTAAAACTCTTGGGTTGAAAATACGTCATCATTGGTTGAAAATACATTGTCGTCGTCATTGTCGTTGTCAAAATAAGACCAAAATCTCATGAAATGCATAGTGAAACAGGGCGTCATTGTCACCGTCGTCGCCATTGTCATCATCATCTTCAATATCATCAACTATACAAAAAAAACTTATGGAATGATAAAGAACAAAAAAGATTGGGATTTAACCATTCATCATATCATCATTCGTCATCGTCGTCATCGTCATCGTCTTCGTCATCGTCATCATCATCATCATCAACGACGATGACGACGACGTCGCCGTCACCGTCGTCAATGATGATGATGATGATGATGATGATGATGATGATGAGGTCGTAATCGTCGTCGTCATCGCCATCGACCGCCACCGCCACCTCCGCCGTCGTCGTCATCGTCGTCAATGATGATGATGATGATGATGATGATGATGATGATGATGATGATGAGGTCGTAATCATTGTCGTCATCGCCATCGACCACCACCGCCACCTCCGCCACCGAGATTTAACCATTCATCATATAATCATTCCTATAGAAAAGTGTATATTAAGAGAAAGGATTTAACCATTCATCATAAAGGATAAAGAACAAAAGAGCGTCGTCGCGGCCAAAACCAAAAATGATTGGGATTTAACCATTCATCATATCATCATTCCTATAGAAAAGTGTATATTAAGAGAAAGGATTTAACCATTCATCATACAAACTTACGGAAGGATAAAGAACGGAAGAGATTGGGATAAAGGTCGTTTACGTGTGCTTAACAGGAAAATGTATATTAATAATTTAACATCATTCCTATAGGTAAGCGCATATTAAGAGAAAGGATTTAATCACTCATCATACAGACTTACGGAAGGATAAAGAACAAAAGAGAGTGGGATAAAGGTCGTTAATGATGATAACTATTTCAATTAAAGTTATTTTTTAATTATATGATAATTAAGGGTTGATTTTCTAGCTACATGATAATCAAGGGTCTTTATTTATATATATATATTGGTAAGTTAGAGAAAAACTTTATATTATCTTCACAAAAATATACAATGATAGAGTGGTACTAGTTCCTCTTTTAATCGAGAAAATAAACCCCAAACTATAGTTTGAAACAGAGTTTAGAGAAGTCATCCTCATGAGGAAACCAAAATTTACTGAAAAAAAAAAAGAGTTTAACTGAACTATTGACAAGCAAGAGAGCTCTGTAACAACATATGAAAAAGTCTAAACATAGCTAAAAAACATACAGAGCTAGTTACTAGTGTAACCCTTCTCTCCAACCCGGGTGGGCTGGGTAGTCGGTTCTTTAGGGAGGGTAATCCCGAAGTGTCGAGCGAGCTGCTGCTGATTGAAGAGAATCTGCTTCAGGAAATCAAGCATTTCATCCTGCTGGAGAAGAATTTCGGCCTGGGCTTCATTTTTGTCTGCAAGTGCCTTGCCGAGCACCAATTTATGGGACCAATGATAGTCAATATTTTTCTGGTACAGGGTGGTCCGACCCCTGGTATTCCCTGGGTCAGGAACCAATGCTTCAAATTCACTGCGAATTTCCTCATCGTTGAGGCACCCACGGGATATCCTAGCATCTTCCTCAGTGTCTTGTATTTCAGACTGCGCCTTCTGCAGGATATCTTTTTGGAATCTGTGGGATTTCCCAACAACGTAGAGCCTGAGGCGCATCGGCGGAATGGAGGAGGAGCTGACCTGCTATGCAGAGCGACGGGTGCAAGCTTTTTTGGTGGGCGGCATGTCTGCGTCTTCTTCCGAATGACCAGAGCAGAAGGAGACAAAAACCAGAGAGTCGAGAGAGTCAGGAGAGCCGAGAGCGCCAATCACCTGAAAGTTAAGAGCGTCGAGGATCGGAGATCCGGGAGAGCTGAGGACCGGAGAGCCGTGAGTGCTGCGAAACAGGGATCCGAGGACCAGAGAGCCAAACTTCAAGGAGCAGAGAACCAGAGAGCCAAACTTCAAGGAGAAGAGAACCAAAGAGCCAAACTTCAAGGAGCAGAGAACCAAAGAGACGAACGTCCAGGAGCCGAGCCTTGTAGAGCAGAGTGCCAGTGGAGACTTTACGTAGTAATGCCAGAAACTGAGCATCTGCAGTGCAGTTGCGTCACGGATCGATGTGTGGTTGAACCCAAATCTCATCACTTATGCTACCAACCATTGTCATGAAGGCGAGAGGACAACCCCATTCATCATTCTTCGTGGGAGCCATAATAACCATGACACTGAGCAAGACGGGAGCAGCAGACGGGACGTAGCACACGCAGGAGGGGTCAAGCAACAAGCGAGAGAAAGAGCGTTGGATGAGGCGCCTTGTGGGGGAGTTATGAGGCTGCATGGGACGCGTGGAAGGAGGAGGTTGGCACGTGCCCAACATCGAAGTTAGGGTAAGCAGGCAGGTGGGCGTGCATGTGGGAAGACGAGTGGCCTGTCATGCTGGCGGGCGCCTGGTTGATCATGCTAGCGGGCGGGTGGTTGGTCCTGTTGGAGGGCACGTGGCTGGGCCTGGGGCCGGTCACTTCCTTCTGCACCCGCAGTGGGGGCAAGGGTCTTAATATTTAATTAAATGATAATCAAGGAAGGGATATATGCACAATCATTTCATATTTTTCTAATTATATGATAATTAAAGATTGATTTTTTAACTACATAATAATCAAGGGCCTCAATATGTCTCGATATTAAATTAAATGGTTAGTACATGATATATGCACAATTATTTCATATCAGATATTTAATTAAATGGCTAGTACATGATATATGCACAATTATTTCATATTTGCCGAAATTATAATGGCATTGTGGATCGGAGAGTGAATGATGTCAATATGACTATATACAACTCTCGCATTGTTAATCGGAGAGTGAATGATGTCGATATGACTATATACAACTCTCATAGTAGTAACTCAACATTAAAGTATGGCAATAACACTTGGCATCTACACATTTTTTTAGACGGATGCGAGTCTCTCTTTGGCTTATGCAAGGGAGACTTCAATCTCCCTCGTGCCCTCTATCCTCGTATTCCTTACTTAAATGCCAAAATGATAGGCACTTAAACCCTCCTATGTGTTGACTCTATGGTAAAGGTGGTATATTTTATCCTCGTATTCCTTACTTAAATGCCAAAATTATAGGCACTTAAACCCTCCTATGTGTCGACTCTATGGTAAAGGTGGTATATCTATGTGTTGACTCTATGGTAAAGGTGGTATATTTTATCCTCGTATTCCTTACTTAAATGCCAAAATTATAGGCACTTAAACCCTCCTATGTGTCGACTCTATGGTAAAGGTGGTATATCTATGTGTTGACTCTATGGTAAAGGTCGTATATTTTATCCTCGTATTCCTTACTTAAATGCCAAAATTATAGGCACTTAAACCCTCCTATGTGTTGACTCTATGGTAAAGGTCGTATATTTTATCCTCGTATTCCTTACTTAAATGCCAAAATTATAGGCACTTAAACCCTCCTATGTGTCGACTCTATGGTAAAGGTGGTATATCTATGTGTTGACTCTATGGTAAAGGTAGTATATTTTATCCTCGTATTCCTTACTTAAATGCCAAAATTATAGGCACTTAGACCCTCCTATGTGTCGACTCTATGGTAAAGGTGGTATGTTTTTGTTGGCTATGATGGAGAAGGAGTCTAGTCGAACTTGGCAATTAAGTGGTACACAACAGAAGTAGACTTGGAAGAGGATATCTGCTTTCATTGTTTCTCATATCGGCCATGGGCATTGTTCAAGTTGCAATCTCTTTTGAGGTATGGCAATACTTTATATTCAACTGGTCTACATTTGGACTTGGAATTTTGTTTGGTGGGTCATTTTGGTTTATTAGTATTTTATAGATATTTTCAAAAGGTAGAACTTATCTCCAAGAGGGATTATTGCTTAAGGGGGTTAGTGGACATTGGGAATTTTGGTGTGAGTATGAGTTTTAGTCTCTTTGTTTTGAGTTGAAGTATGGTTTACACTTACAATAATGTTAATAGTGTTGGTGATAGCCATTCTGAGATTAAAAAGATCTTGAGGAGAATGGACACTAAATTAGAGTCGGGGATGCTATAGGTGATTGAATACTTGAGTATTCATGTGGAGAAACAAGAAGAAATGGAATATGTTTTAAAATCCAAGGTTTTGAAACAAGGAAAATTTGCCAATGATTAAGAGATGCACTACAATATCATCGGTGGCTTTGTTAAAGGTTCTCAGTCCATTGTAAATCAACCAAGGCTATTTATTGGCTACGTAAAAGTGATGGGTAGTAAAGAAAAGACCGTAAAACAAACAATTGTTACACTAGAAAATTAATCTATCTTCCCTAAGGGAAATTGTATGGAGTAAAAAGATGTAACAATGAAGGAGGCCATTCTAAACATAGTTTCTAACATGCTATAGATTTTTTTTACATGTATAGGGTTACTTGGACAATTCATTAAGTAGTGTATTTTTAAATATATTATCAATGTCTCGTGCTATAAAATTATGCTGTATTTTTTTATATTTTGTAAGTGTTATTTTCGCTTACAAACAATTTTTAAAGTTTCTTAAAGTTATTTTTATAATTTCTGATTATAGCTAAAACAAATTTTTAAAAAAACAACTTTTTCATAATACAAGCTATATCTAAAACTATTTTCAAAAAGGGAGAAAGCTGCAAGTAGCTAATTCCCTGCCAATTAGAACATGCATTGCTAGAACACCTGAAAGATTTTTTGGATTCTTGTCGAAAGCGGAATTTTGATGCATAGTGCATTGAGACATTTGCAGGTTTGTGAGTGACTATTTGGTGGGAGCATCTTGCGTGGATAAAACGATTTTGTGGAGCTTCTTGCAAGAGTTCATGAATTTTATGTTTGAATTTTCTTTTGCGTTATGTTTGAATTTGCATGACCAAGTGGATACCTGTCAATTGTTGTGAAGCACTCAGTTCCCAACTTAAAAAAAACTATAGTAAGATCAATTTCCAAGCATCCCTTCATCGATTTACCATCAACACACCAGATTTGTCCTCTTCAACCAGCAATCCAAGTCCTTGATTAACAGACCTAACTGTCAACCCTATAATGGGAGAGGCATGATTATAGTTTTGTTGTAGCTTGGCATGCTTTTGAATCTTAAATTTGATCTGTTTATCATCAAAATTGCATACCTGTCTAGAAAAAATTGTTGATTTTTTATTTTTGGAACCATGGCGACATTGTGCACTATACGTCGTGCATCGCTATCCAAATAATTCCAAGTTTGGTGTCCTTTTTCATGACTCAAAGATGTTCCTGAGCTGTTAATTTTGGTCCTACTTCTTGTCTTCCACAAATTGTAAACGATGTCTCTCCAACAAAGTCTTCAGCTAAAGTCATCCGCCTCCCATTTTTTAATAGGAGGAAGCAAGGACAATGGCTCATATTTAGTTCCAAAATCTTGCATTTTTGAAAATCGTGCTTGTTGAACAAAATCCTTCCTGCCAATGAATACTTGCCATCAAGTTTGTTAGTCAAGGCATTTTATTTTGGAAGAGGCTCAACTACTTCCAATAAGTTGTCATCCCTAGGAATCTTGGGCGTTTTGATTGAGCATGTTAGTGGTCCCATTTTTCCCTTTTGTAAATGCTTGAACTTGTGCTTTTGCTCTAAAAGCCTTGGTGGAAAATCCTGCGGTTTAGTTGGAACCAAAGCCTTTCTATATTTCCTCAAATTCCAAATACTAATCCTATCATCAATACTTAGGTGTCTGCAGTGTTCCTAGGTTTCCCTCGTTTCAAGGAGATTACTTCTAACATTGGAATACTTCTGACAAATTACAAATGCGCCATGGATATTTAGGCTTACCTTTACAAATAAGTAGATTTATGACAGAATATTGTAAACTTGTATATCTCCACTTGATGCATGGGTAATCAACTTTTTGTGCATCTTTAATAAGGTTTTCATGTGATAGATAATGCATCATTACCAAGCCATGCATTTGACGTATGTTATGATTGCATACAAGACACAAGAGCATTAGAAATCGTATCAAAAGTATTTCACATGTGATCCAATCTATTGATCATATAATGCCTACAAATCGTTTGTAACCACATCATTTAACTTATATAGATTGATGATACTCGTCTTTATGCCATTTTTCTTTACATGAATACTCAATCATAGCACGAAGTGAATAAGTTGAATAAGTATTTCTTCAAAAAAAATGAATGATATTTAATAAATTTGAATGAGTGATTATATGTTATCATTTATATAAAATAAAATATGACGTCCTTAGAAAAACACACATAATATATTTGGATTAAACCGCAAGTTTTTGCATTAAAAAAAAATTACACTTGTTAAAAAAACACAATAGATTTGGATTAAGATAGATCTAGGTAGGTGACATATCCATAAATACGTAAGTTATGAGGTATACATTCTATAAAGTTACAAGAAATGACAACTATGATCAATCTATTGATCATATAATGCTTACAGATCATTTGTAATCACATCTTTTAACTTAAATAGATTGATCATACTGGCCTTTATGTCATTTTTCTTTACATGAATACTCAATCATAGCATGAAGTCAATAAGTTAAATAATTCTGCTCAATTCGCTGGATATAAAGTTTTCCTAGGACTTTTGGGTCAGTATAACATTCAACGAGCTTCCCACCTGCTCTGTTCCACTTCCATGGGGAACATGACCACAATTTTAGGGAAGTTGCACCCTGCAACAGCTAGTAAGTGAGTGCAAGATGCAGCCTCTACTTGAGTTCAGGAAATATTATTTTCCCCTCAAACATTCTTATTTGAGTCCGAGAATTTTACTTAGTAACAATCATTTAGTATTTCTTGTATTCCACATGCGACAAAATAGCCACAAAATATTTAATGAATATATTCATCTATTTACCATCATATTCTATGCATTTTGATGATAACACATCATCAATCATAAGTCTTATCACCAATCATGATTCATAAAATCCTGTAAATAACATGTAAAGAAAATCATTACTTACTTTTGAGCAACATAGCTCAACTTATCTGTATAAGTCAACGTCCCATTTTGATCATGTCATCAGTTGGGATTAAGTTCACTTCCTAAAATGTTAGTATAAGGATAAGTTTCTCTGCTTCAATTGCTCATCTTCTGAACATATTAGTTCCATAGCATTATACGCATGCTCATTTACTTGTGCATCCTCTTCATTTCATCCTGACGCAAACTCTTTTGCTTAACAAATAAACATGTTAGTTTCATAATTTAAAACAGCTAGTTGTACATAGATTCATTTCAAATTGAATACTTTCGAACCTTTAACAAAATGATGATACTCATCAATAAGTAATTTCTGAACTTCACTTTCTAATTCCTCATATTCATTTTAACATGCTTAGTTCTAAACATGACACATTTTATTGAAACACATTATGATCTATAGGAGTATAAACCATCCTAAATGATGACCCTATTATGCATTCTACGGTAATGAAATGCCTTTATTTACAACATCTCAATAATCTAGCCCATAGCTTGAGATATCCTACCACTTCATATGGATGTATAAAAATAACTTCACATTGATATAAAGTAACTTCAAATATACATAAATGTAACTTCACATATATAAGAATATATATACTGCACTTTTAGTTAAGATCAAAGTATTATCATTATCATCCAACATCAAAACAATTCTTATTATCACGGGTCAGCCAAATCTCATTAACAAGGGTCAACCAAATCTTATCAAATTTAAGATACACAATACTCACATATCAAATTAGATTTGCACATCAACTACTTTGCTTTAATAACTGAAATACTCATCTTTACTCCTTTGGGAAACTTTGAAGTTTGATTTTGAATGACATTGCCCCTCGTCCATTCCAGTTCCGTGCATCCAAAGTGAAACAAAATAATCAATTAGTAAACTTAACAACCTTCATACTTATTTATTGCATGTTGAGCTCATTAGGTCCAAGTGTGGTAACCTAATGCTCTGATACCATATGTCACGAACCCAAAATTTCCAGAAAATTTAAAACTTTTCTAAGTGCCTAAATTGCCACTAAAATATATGCGAGAATATAAAGTGTGGGTTTACTTTCTTAAATTATTGCTTACAATAATTAAAACCTCACAATGTTTATTACTGTTTATAAATGTCATTATAATCATCAAGGAAAAGATCCCTCAATGAAACTCCTGTATATTAAGTACTATCTCCCGTCATTTTTGCATGAATAGATGTTTTTATTTTAACTAAATCAATGCTTAACTTAAGATGCCAACCATTTCTTAAATCTTGCGGGAACACAAACTTCATTATGTCTTAATATACATCCTTTAAGAAACATATACTTCTTTCAATAAAACAATCTAATTGGTAACAACACAATCATAATCATAAGCGAAGCATTTTATCAACAACCAATCTTGTATAGGAATCGTATACATCAAAGAAATCATAAACATTTTTAAGGACAGAAACAAGTACTCATACATAAGACACATTGAGAAACACCATAGGAAACATAGGAGACAAAATATAACGTGGTTCACCCGTACACGGGCTAGTCCACAAAGGTGTGTGTGCATCTTTTATTATTCTTTAAAGGAAAACAGGGATTACAATCCAGCAACATTGTTGCGATAAATCTCCTTCTAAATCTTGAAGCCTTCCATCACAAGGCTGCAATATATAATATTACAATTTCCTTGAGAGTTTTCCACAGTAAATACTCCCTTAAAAGTTTATGTGTAGCATCATAAACTTTTAAGTAACTTATTAACAACACTCATGTTGCAAGTGTCACAACTCACTTTCTCCAAGGGATCTCTCTCCCTCTTAGAGATATTTTCGTCATACAAGATTTATAAAGCCTTATCACAAGGATTTTCTTTTAACATGAATAATTAAGTCTCACTCACCTAACAAGTGATGGATAATATGTTTATGAAGTATAAAAGATTATGTACTAGATGACTAACTCTATAATGCATCCTCTCAAATAATAAATATATTGTTATTCTCTTTAATAATTTTCCCAAGAGAAATCTCACTTTTTCTTTATGATAAGTCAGTGCTTGATTAACTACTACACATTTACATGTTATACAATTTTAAAAGTTTTAAGATGACAATGTTAAAGGTAATGTTTACTCAAATTCTACGCAGATTCAGAACTAAAAAGAACAACTCTATCTGGTGAGCTAAATCAGGGATCCGGGCTTTCACCAATGAAAAAGGAGTTTGCGCGCGGACATAATCTAATTAATTTATATGCAGGGTACATCAATTCTATCATCCATAAATAGTTCCACTATTATTCATGTAATATCATCCAAGCATAAGTTCATATTCCAATGTATAAAAAATCACAAAAATCATTGTAGTCCTTAAAAATTCATAAAGTCATATATAATCATCTTGATAATTACTTAATATTCCCTATTCCAACACAGAGTTCAATAAACCCACCACTACTAAATAGGAAAGGAAACTCATGGCGATTAACCTTACCGGATCTGTATGCCGAAGGTATTAACATCAAATAAACTGAAGAAGTACGATGTAAGATGCACCACGCATTAGACTTGGAGGTGATCTTAATATCTTTAATAATTACTTTAATACTCCCAACCAAAATACAGGGTTTTCATGAATCAAACTGAACATTCGGACGGAGTGTCTACAAAGATATTCATACTATAAATAGGACTCAGAGGTATACAAGTATTTACTCAACACTCAGGATCTAGTTTATAGATTTATAAACAGAAGCGAACTGACTCTATTTCAAGAAGGGAATTAAGATCTACGTTTTGGCATTAATAATTAACCCAACATTATATAAAATATGGCCAAAGCAGAAAATGAATTCATGGCGGCGATGGTAGCGAGAAAACAAGGTCTAAATTAGATGGGAAACGTAGCATCAATAACCACACAAAGTACCATACCAGAAATCGTGACAGTAATGAACTCAGAAAGAACTAAGCTAGCAGCGTGAAGGTAACCCTTTCATGGGTGCATCTAAACGTTTTCGAGGATGATCTCTAACTGAAACAATTTCACCATAATCAAAAGAAGAATAAAAGAATCACCCATCTACTATCTGCAGTAATGAACTTAAATGCAGAGTTTATAGTATACAGCGTTTTCATCCAAGATAAACAACGATTGAAGGAGTTTTGTAAATGCTTAATGCTAAGTTTTACTTGATCAAAAACAAATAGCTAAGGTGCATGCGTTTGCTTCAGAAAGGCGTTTCTCTATCAATAAAAGACCCTACAATTTAAAATATGCAGACATTACTTATCTGGGCACACTATCTGTTGAGTAGAAGATACATCGATGGTCCTTCTATTTTCTCCGTTGCAGAGGTTTATGCGAGACTAAAATTGTAAGATCATTGAGTTTCGTTCCCCAGGAGTTGTTGTCTATTACATGAGTTCAGATCACTTTTTCCCCCTTCTGGCATCACTGAAAACTTCCGTGGTGAAACAATTGTACCAACCCAAAACTTGAACTTCAAATGACTGAACCCCGTGTAGAGAAAGCATATCTGAAGATCAGGTTTTTGAACAGTCTTCCAAGCTTCCACGCTATCATGCAGATCGTGTGAACTAAACCTTTTGAGCAAATGAAACGCAGGCCGGTACAAGAGGATGCAACTCTAATCGAAAATGCAGGCAATACAAGAGGATCCCACCTTTTTCCCTTCCACTCCCAACGTTCCCCCATCCATCCCCATTTTACCCTCTAACCTAGGTTGTATAACCACTAACCACCCTCGAACTGGACACCACTTGTCCACTGTTTTGTGACAAATGTAAAAGGCTGGAAAATATGGCTCGCCATCATCTCAAGCCTTTGCAACCGTTGCAGCACCCCTCAAAAATTAAAGACTCGGCTCTCATAAGTCACGATGATGATAATGGCCACGATCTCCACCGAGGAAGTGAGATGCTCCTTCTTCCACGTGGGAGTCCACTTAAATGGCAATGCTCATTATTACGATGAATAATTAAATGTGTCACGAAGCGTCACCTAAATTCAGGGAGAGCACAATCTCCATAAGGTGCTTAACAAAAACAAAACCCTCATAACCAAATAGATGGTAGGACTATACAACGAATACTTTCTTAAACTAAATATTTATAGCTATATTAGTCAAGGAAAAATAAGCCACTTATCTCTTTTTCAGTGTATACCTTTTTCATATAACTATGAATATCTTTCGTGTATAGCATGCAATTGTAGCATCTATTTCTTTATGTATTATTTTTATCATTGTTTTATTTATTTTAAGGTACTCCTTAATTATCACTATATAGCCTCTTAGTATGCTAAATAATATCTTTATAGATTTCTTAAATTACGAGCTTTGTAATAAATTTCTTTTGTAAGCTTTACCCAAGGATATTATATATATATATATATGTAAACATAATATATATATATATATATATATATATATATAATTTTCTTTATATAAATATATTCCTTAAATTTTTAAAGAGACCATAATCCTTTCTACAATTGGGTAAATTATAAACAATTGTTTCAAGAACATAATTTTAATTAGGTGAATATATCATCCTAAAAACAAGCCGCTTATATAATTATGCGCAATTTCTATATGTATCTATAATATAAAAAATCATATTCTCTTTGGAGACCATATATATATAAGGTAAGGTGGAAATAGTTTATACCACCATTTATCATTCATAAGCTCTTATAAATATATAACATATTCATCATATATTTTCATAAGTAGCCTCTATGTATTGCTATGTATCCTTTTAATAAAGGTTTAAGGTAGTAATAGAAGTTTCTTAGTATGTTCATAGGTAGTTTAGCTCCCTCTACTAAAGCAGCATTTAGTTTTATGAAGGCCCTATAACTTAACTCATATGGCTTCTAGCCATTGACTTCTCTCCTTTCTTTAAAGTGTTTTGTTACTTTTTGCTTAGTCACAATACCATCCTTTAACCTTCTAGGCTTAAACTAAGACTTATAAACATAAAATTAGCTCGAGGTCCACTGGTGGGGCCTTGGCCTTGAGCTCCTCATCAAGGTTGTTTACATAATTCATAATTATATTTACAAGAGTAATAACAATTAGGGTCAAATTTTAGGGATGTTACATAGCCAATGTTTCCTGTAAGAAGACCACACTAGGTTTCACCACATCCAAAAAATGCTTAAAGGAAGCTCGCTTAGGACCGCTACCAAGTCCCTGAATGTTGAAAGAGACAAAATTCATCAGTGAACATCCTTAGGGGCTGCGACCATTCTAAGAGCCCGATCTGTGTGAGACGTGCGGGGAGATAGCCCCCCAGGAAGACCCTTCTCGAATAAAGAAGTAATCTGAGGGTTCACAGACAAAGGACCATCCAACGGAGAACCATCTGAGCAAGCCGCAGGAACCCTCCCTTTCGCAAGTTTACGGGGCTTCCGAAGGGTAACATTGCCCTTAAAGATATATGAAATTGGGATAACGGATGGATCATCAGAGATGCCCAAAGAATAAGTATCAAGGGAGATACGATGAGGAGAAGGGAAAGCACCAGGAGGATCAACCAACGAAGATGGAGTAAGTTCAATACCCAAACCATCAACAGTCCCAGCATCCCCAATCAGAGAAACCAGAGGGGTAACCGGGACATCCAAAATCCCCTTATCAGTCAAACTAGGCGAAAAGATAGGGTGAGACCAGGCAGACAACCCGTGAATAGGACTCAAAGGCTCATTCCTCGACAAGGTGGCAGGATCAACACAGTCGACGCAGCAGTGTTCAACTCTCCAGTAGAGACCGAAACAAGGGAGAGTGATTGCTAAATCTCTTCAGCAGAAAGAAATTTCAGTAAGACAGGGAGAGAATCAGAAAATTTACCAACAAATTTGTCCGCTGAAGCATGGTCCAAAGGAATTGGAAAGAGGTGACCTTCCATAAAGGAGTCAAGATCCGATGAATTCGGCACAAGAGGAGATGAAACAATCTTACAGGCTCGAGAAGGACAAAAATCCTGAGAATGCCCAATCAAGCGATAGAGATGACATCGGAAGGGCACCTTCCAATAGTCAAGTCGTTGAACGAAAGATCCGCCGTCCCATTGAACCTCAAGGTCGCCTGGAAGGCCATCACCAGTATCCATCTCAACCAGCATCCTAGGTGCCCGGTGGTCAGAGCTCAAGAGGACCTCATCCTCAATAAGAATAAAGTGCCCTATTGAGTTGGACACCGCCATAAAACCTTTCAGATTCCAGCAAAAGACAGGAAAGTGTGGAAGGATGACCCATAAATGGTGACGAGCCAACTTTTCCCCACGGGGATCAAAAGCAAAATGCCACCTAGATAGAACCAGTGAGCCCTTGCCAAAAACCCAAAAATGCTCCTCAATGTGGCAGCAGTCCTCCTCAGACAAGAAATGGAAGATGTACCATCCGTTGACCAGTGAAATAACCCGCGGTATGTTAACAATGTGAGGCTTCCACAGCTTACGAATCCAGCCCAGAAGGTCCTGACGAGAGGGTTTAAGGTATTCAAACTTTCCGACCAGAGCCCGCTGAGAAAGGGCCAGCACCATGTCCATAGTTACGTCAAGACCCAAAACACATAAAGGACGTGTCTTTTTCTCCTTCTCGAAGAGGAACTTATCCTTATTCTAGCCCCTTCTCGATGATTTATGAGGCCCAGTGTCCCCAGCAACAAAACCCTCAACAGTAGAAGGGGAGGGTTCATATGATACAAGAACATATGGGTTGCAATGAACCGACGAAGAAAGTGTTGAAATGCGGGAGGCACAAGGAGATTTAATACCCACCGGAGTATCACGGGGGTGAGAAGAAGTTAAAGGGGGACACATAGTCCCAAGACCGGTGGTGTTCGACCACCCCATCGAACCTTGAGTCCCAAAAAAAGGGGGGACAATGAGAAAAAGGGAAACAGTGACAGTGGTCTATAGGAACGGGCAAAGAAACTCAAGAACCAACCACCAACCGGAGAAAATCGACTGCTGAAAACCACACAGAAGGAAGACCGACAGGAAAAAAGGGTGCACCTAGAGGAAAAAACAACAACAAAAAACATTCCCACTTTTTTAACCTGGTTGGTACTGGGTTTGTCAGGAAGAGACAAACTTGACTCCAGGGCAACAGAAAAGAGATAGACAAACAAGGTCAACCCAATAAATAAAGGAGCAAATAGACCCACCAGTAGAAGACAAGAAACAAGACATACGACCCTGAGAAGGAGAAACAATAAAAACAAACCAAAGCAGACAAAAGAGCTGAGACCAAACCCCTTAACAGGAATCCAGGTGATAGAGGCTCGAAACCACCCAAGGCCATCTAACGAAAACGCCAATCCGATGTGGTCTTGGCTTGCAGGCGGCCATTGTTGTTCCACTGGTAGCACAAAAGAGAGTTCGAATGTTAATACTGCATCTCAATCAGTTTTGTAAAAGGAGACATCAAGAACTGGGCACAATTGGCTCGTAAAATTCCATATTGAATTATATATGATGAATGGGCCATAGTTGCTACGGAGATGGATTTCTTACGCAAAGTTGTGCGTGCTAATAACGGCACTGGAAACATTAGGTCTCCCAACCCAAGCATTTATCTGTTTCTATTTATATTTGTATTATGAAACTCTTGTGAGCCCACCTCCTGGAACTGTAGGTTTGGTATATGGACCAGAAATCATGCCCATTGCCTGCTTTTGTCCCTACAGTTGTAAAGCGTGGCCTGACTTTTGCATTCATTGATCCAGCCGTCATATTGATATACTTTAAATACGTTCATTTGGTGATAGAGGAAGGCCGGTTTTTGCATTCAATGATCCAAGCTGGCCAACATAAAAAACACGGACCTTTTCCTACACAACCGTAAAGTCAGGTCCAATGTACTAAGCAATTTTATTTAATATTTTTTTGTACTGTGTGATTATGTGTAAAATTGTTGAATTTTCTTTTTTTAAATAATTTTTATATTTAAAAAATAAATATATTTTTCCAAGGATTTATGTCAAATCCCAAGTGTACTTAATCAATAAAAAAACTGATTTTCTTTTTTGAAAAAATAGAAAATATATTTTTAAATTTTCATAAATTGAAATTAATAATATTTTTTTGACAAACATTATAAAACATAACAAAAATATAATCAAAAATTCAGAATTAATATAAGTCTAAACACTTTGACCTTTGACTTTGACCTTTGAATGAAAAGTATTTCCATACCTAAAATATATTGTTGTGACTACTAAATGATGGATTTTAAAATTCATTCACATTATTTAAAAAAAGCATTATCATTGATCCGTGAGGCCATTAAAAGGATATTTTGTAGGTTGAAAATGTTAATAAAATAACAAGAAAATAAATTTTCATTTAAAGACATAAATTTCTTTTAATTAAAAATTCATTTTAATTTTTAATTTTTAATTATTAATAAATTTAAACATTAATTTTTCATTTTTATTTTATTTAATAAATTTCAAGTTAACATGAAATTGTATTTAGTTATTAGTTCATTCACATTAATTCAATATAATAAGTGGAGTTATGAAAAGTTCTATTTTTTCATCTTGAAATCAAAGTTGTTTATTTAGTTTTTTTTTTCATGTTTTAGTTTTGTCATGGGAAGCTATGAACCCCCTGTCACATTAACACAACAAATTATATTTTTTCAACCTAATTAGATAGTTAAAATTTATAAAATAATAAATGATAAAGTATTCATTAATTATGTCTATTTAGACTAATTTAGTATATACATATTACTTAGTAAGTTATAACAAGTGTTTGAGTAGTTTATGACCATTTGAGTAATTTATGACCAAAATAGAGTAAAAATTGTTCTCCTTCCCTCAAATGGCCTCTTTCTCTCTTATGACCAATATAAATTAATAAGCTTGTGTTTATGTTGTTTATTGTGTGCATATTTGTGTGGATGTCAATAGATGATGCAACTATCCATATAACTCCCTATCTTAATCCAAATATTGATGTTTGATTTTGATTGACGATAATTAACTATGGCTGGCCATACTTGCATATAATTGTCCATGATTGATGCTACCTCACTAATCGACTAATAACCCTGAACATAATGTCCAATAAAAAATATGGTTGACCATAGTTGAATATGGTTTACTATAGTTAACCACGGTTAACTATAAGTGGCCATGGTTAAATGTATCCCTACTATGTCGGAGTTGTGATCTTCCAAGATCACTAGATATACCCCTAATGTTGGTTGTATAGTTAATAGTAGTATCAAATATATTTCCCCACTAGTGCACTTTGGTTTAGACATTAAGTTTGTATCTTTATTTGGTTACAAGATCAAAGCATTAATAAAGACAAATAACTACAATGATAGTGAGGCTCTAGAAACTAATTTTGTTTATAAACAATTCTAGTTATGGTTGCAGATGTAAAATCCAAGGTAAAGGGGATGTTGTATAGCAAATTAAACTGATGTTAACAACTTGTTTGCTACTTTACTTTGCATGTTCCCAACATAGTGAACTACTTAGAGAGAGAGAGAGAGAGAGAGAGAGAGAGAGAGCATATCTTATATAAATGAGACATGAATTACTATGCCAATAAAATTATCGAGAGAGATCGAGAGAGAGAGAGAGAGAGAGATGATATCTTATATAAATGAGGCATGAATTACCATGCCAATGAAATTATCAAGAGAGAGAGAGAGATCATATCTTATATAAATGAGAGAGAGAGAGAGATCATATCTTATATAAATGAGAGAGAGAGAGAGAGAGAAAGAGAGACTACCCATGGAGTAGTGTTCAACACCTCCTACAAACAATCACAAATATAAAGAAGATGATATTTTATACAAATGAGGCATGCATTCCCATGCCAATTAAATTTCCAAATAACATTAATAAAAAAATGGGAACTTGGGGCCATATCTAAATGCTATAATATACCTGTAATAGGATAACTTCAATTATCAAGAAAATATATTGTTATTTGTACTACTCATGAGGAGGAGCCCCATAACATGTACGGAATTGCTTGGAAGGAAACTCCCACTTGAAGGATTTGAACAACCATGCATTTCTAGGGTTATTTGATCGAAACTAAAACACTACAACAACCAAATTGTGTTTGAATAACAGTTATATTCACACATACCGAACACCAAGGACACCGCTCACACACAAAGATCATAGATCATTGCATCAGTGTTTTGACGTGGTTAAAACCCCCTAGTGGGAAACAGTCCACAACCCCGACTAAATAGCTTCTACGGAGCAATTTCTTATTGATCCGGATTTATGTGGGAACAAAATAAAAAAGCATATATAGAGATATATTGCAAAGAAAACAGTGATATAGTGAACACATATTCTATTAAATAGCGGAAATAGAACAAACTGTAAAATACAACTAGAATGGTGGTAGCTATCTCTGAGAAGAGATGTGGCCACTATGCTCATTCGTGCCAAGATGAATACGAAAAGAGGCCGAAAGGGTCTATTTATCATAAGCATGAGGGAAAGAATCCCAAACATCCAAAAACCTAACCCTAGAAGATGAATTGCCATAAATTTGCAGCCCCAAGGTGGTTAGTTGAACAATCAACTTCTCGTGCTCATAAATTTTGCATACGATCTTCATTTGGGGCGCTTGGTATCCTGTTGGAAAGGTCTATCCGAGATTTACAACTTTCGATTGGGGAAAAATGCATGTTGTAGGAAACCATTTGCCTTCTCAAATTTACACAAAACGTTTTTTAGGGCCTCAAAATGGCCCCAAAAGTTTAGGACCTGAAAAACCATAGAAAAATTACTAGAAAATTGCCAAAATGGGAAACTGTTTTGAGCCAGTGGAATAGGTGGGTGGCCACCAATATATATCTGGATCAATTATGCAGAAGAAAAAATATTACATGAGCTTCTCTCTATATTGGATCAACAAGCAAGTGACCCTCCATGCTCTTTAAATAGATTCATGGACCAATTGGGTGTTAAGCCATGGATCAAGTGTCGTTAAGATCAAGAGAAGTTAAATTGTCGAATCAATTTATATCATGACTATTGGATTACATATATGAAAATTCATACCTAACAGATATATTAGACCAAGTTGAACTTAACTAACTCCTAAGTGTAAAAAATATCCTAACATCCCCCTTTAAGAACAACATGGGATAGGATTGAAGGATTTACAAAGGTGACACAAAATTAGGAGAAGGAAGGAGGCATTAGAGCCTAAGCCTGTCCCCCCTTAATGAAAACTTCCTATACTCCTAGCATAGTTTGAAGTTTGAAAAATGTCGCTTATGTCAGAGACTTGGTGAAAATGTCTGCAATTTGATCATTGGTTTGACAATAGCGCAATTCAAGAAAATGATCCTAGAGGATATTTCTAATGAAGTGCATGTTTGTTGCGCTGATGTTGGACTGGATATTTGGCTAACTGAATTTCACTTGGATTGTCACACCATAGTGTGGTCATATGCTGTTACTGGAACCCAAACTCTAAAAGGATCCGTTGAAGCCACATGGCTTCCTGACTAGCACAAACAACTACACGATACTCGACTTCGGCTGAAGAAAGAGAAATTTCACTTTGTTTCTTATAAGCCCAAGAAGTAGGTCATGAACCTAGAGTGAATACATATCATGTAGTAGAATTCTGATCATCAGGGTCACCAACCCAATTGGAATCAGTGTAACCAACTAGAGAAGGATCCCCCCCCAAACTGTAATGTATCCCGACCTGAACTGTACCTTGAACATACCGAAGGATTCTTTTTGTTGATTTCCAATGACTTTCATGAGGGAATTGCATATATCAGGAAATAAGACCAACAACAAAGGAAAGTTCAGGACGGGTGTGAGTCAAGTACACAAGGCTACCAACAAGTTGACGATACAAAGTAGAATCTACTTCGGGTGTTGAACAAGTCGTAGAAAGTTTGACTCCAGACTGGAAAGGACAGGGAGCTGGTTTACAATCTTCCATGTGAAAGCAACGAAGAATATCACATGCATACTTAGACTGGGAAAGGGAAATACCTTTCTAAGTTTGCAAGACTTGGAGGCCAAGAAAATAGTGCAAGTTTCCAAGTTCTATCATTTCAAACAGTTGCTTAAGACTTATCTTCACATTGTGGATATTTTAGGGTCACTACCGGTAATTATTAGGTCATCAACATAAAGGACTAAGATTATTAGATGGTCATTGACTTTATTGGTATAGACATTTGAATCAGAATGGCATCTAGAAAAACCAGACTCTAGAAGAAACTTGTCCATTTTAGCTATCCAAGCCCGAGGGGCTTGCTTAAGGCCATAAAGAGATTTCTTGAGGCAACAAACAAGACTTGAATTGGAATGAATGTAACTAGGAGGTTGTTCCTCATATATTTATTCTTGCAAATCCCCATGCAAGAAGGTGGATTTAACATTCATCTAGTGAACTTCCCAATGAAAAGATGCAGCAAGGGAAAGAACAAGGTGGATGGAATTCATTTTGGCTACCGGTGCAAGGTATCGATGTAGTCTATGCCTTCAACTTGAGATAATCCTTTAGTAATTAGTCTTTCCTTATGTTTTTCAATACTGCCATCTGGTCCATATTTGGTTCTGTAAACCCACTTACATATGATAGGTTTTCTGCCTTTGGGAATGTTAGAAAAACAGGATCGCAGAGCAATAACAATAAACAGAAATGCAAATATAATCACACATACACATTACAAGAGAGACACAGATATATCGTGGTTCACCCAACTTGGGCTATGTCCACACTGAATTTTCCAGTCATTATTATTACCATCCAACAAGGTGAAGGGATACAACCTGCAGCACAACCGCTGCACTTCCTCTTCTCTGTTTTCACAATCTCTCTTCTTGATCTCAGAGATCTTTACAATGCATAAAACCTAATACATCCTCTTCCTAGCCGTATTACAATGTCTTTATTTTATAAGGGAAATACAATGAGAAAATACCACGGGATACCCAAAACCATGGGCCCGCAAAACAACTGGCGAAAACAACCCCAAAAATTTTCTTCGGGGGCGCTGCCCCCGGACCCCCCAGCCAAGGGGGATGGTCCCCACTGGGGTGAGTGTACAGTCCACCTACATATCATATAAAACTGGGGTACAAACATGGCTGATACAATATCATCTATGAGACTAGAAGATCTGGCTCCACAACCAACAGGTAAGAGGAACAATATCCCATGTGTTATTTTCCATTAAGGAGTTGTATTCTTCATCCATTGTTGCATCCCAATCTGGATGGCCAAAAGCTTCTTCAAATGTCTTTGGATCACAGTTTTCTAGAACTTGATCCAGAAGTAATGAGGCTTGCTGAAGCTGAAAGCGAGTACAACGTCAATCTATAAGATCACCGGTAAGATCACCTACAGCTTCTCTAGTAGAACGGACCCATTTAGGAAGTTGTGAAGCTGGTGTTGGAGGAGGTTGAGTAGGTGAAGGAGGATTTTCATCCTCACTGTCATTATCATCTGAAGAAGTAACCATAGTAGTAGAAATATCAAGAGGGGAAGAATAAGAAGAAGATGACGGAAATGATTGACTTTTGGTTTAATTTTACTCCATGTTTCTTCTGGTGTAATTCCTTGTAAATATTTAGTGTGGGTGCGATTAATTATGTAATTTGCACAATTTATAGCTTCAACCCAATATTGAAGACTTAGTCCTTTAGCTTGGAGCATACAATTAGCCATTTCTTTTAAAGTGCGATTCTTCCTTTCAGCTACACCATTTTGCTGTGGTGTATATGGAACAATATGTTGTTGTTGGATTCCTTGTTCAGTGCAGAAAGTAGTGAACTTGTTGTTAACCAATTCTCCCCCACTATTAGATATTATCTTAAGAATTTGATGACCATATTGTTTCTCAACAACGGCCTTGTAGACCAAGAACATGCCAAAAACTTCGCTCTTAATTTTTAAGAAATAAACCCAAGTGCATCTAGAGTAATCATTAATGAAAGTCAAGAAGTATTTGAAACCAAATAAGGAAGAAGAATGTAGAGGACCACACAAGTAACTATGCACAAGCTGCAAAGAAGCCAAGGCATGCCAAGAGGCACGTTTGTCAAAACTGTCTCGGTGATGTTTTCTGAGTACAAAACCAGAACAAACACCATCCTTGCAAGACACCATAGGAAGACCTGTCACCAAATTTTCTTTACATAGTTTTTGCAATGAGTGATAATTTAAGTGACCAAATCACTCATGCCAAAGCTTGCTCAGTTCATCACTATTAGCAACAAAAATTGATGGAAGTGAAGATGAACCAAAGTTATCAAACTTGTACAACCTGCTAATATCATCAACTGTTCCAGTATCTAATACATGACGTGGATCCTTTAAATTTTTTGTTACAACTTGGTGAGGTGAAAACTCTACGGTTTTACCTTCACTGGAATGAGTGATCTGGTACACTGATAAAATATTACATGAAAGAGTATGAACACATAATACATCATTAAACTGTCAATTGTCTAGATGAACAGTACCAGACCCTTCAACTCTAAGTGATCTATCATCACCAACAAATTTTTTTTGGTGTTACAATTATTTAAATTAGAAAATATGGCTTTATCCTTATCCATATGATAAGATGCTCCAGAATCTATAAGCCATTCATTTAAAGAAGAACAAGAGGATGTTGTAAGTGCAAAACCATAGGCTGAGTGCTTCTCCAGAAGATGAAGTTGAAGAAGAATCAAGCTAAATGTGAGGCTTCTTCATTGCTGCTTCCAGAGCTTCCATCCTCTTAAAACACCTTGACTCTTCACGCCCATCACGATTACAAAAGTTGCAATGTATTTGTGTCTTCTTTCCTTTAAATTTGGTGACTTTATCTTGTTGAGGAGAATTTTGAGGCTGAGAAGATTTAGGACCCTTTTTATTTTTATTGTTCTTCTTTGGATACTGCTTCTTTGGATTCTTCGGACCATGTGGTTGCTGAGCTACTAAAGCTTTGTGAGAAGTACTGGCAGTATTAATTAGTCCAATATGTTAGTGTTTTTCTTGTTCTCTTATTAAAAAATCACAAAAAGCATCAAAAAGAGGGAGCTTTGTATTGAGCTCCTGAAGAAAGAAGAACTTCTCTAGTGGAATTAAATTTTGAGACAAACACGGAATATGTAGGCCCCAACTTGGAAAGAATGGCATAAATAAGGCCATCATTTGCCTTTGTGACTTCACATGCAACCAATAAGACTCTAAGAGTCTTAAACTTTGTTATAAAATATTCCATGCAAGAGAAATTATTAGGATCTAATGTAAGCAAATCATTCTCAAGTTGATGAGCTCTAATCTCATTTTTAATACCAAAAACAATATTTATCTTTTGCCAAGCATCATCCGGTGCATGAATGCCTTGAAGATAAAACTGCAGATTTGGAGAAATTGACAAACCAATCAAACCACGAGCTGAATCATTTCTATTTTCCCATTTTGTTAGTTTATCGGGATAAGAGGGAGGAGTTTCCATGCCAAGGGTAAGTCTATATAACCCTTTGCTTCTAAGAATATCTTCCATACGAGACTTCCATACAAAATAATTTGTACTAGTAAGAAGCATATCATTTGAAATTTCCATTCTTAAATAAATATGACTTCAAGGCTGAAAACTAGTTGGAAAAAAGAATAGAGGTCGAAAAATAAGCAATTTAAAAAAAAACGACACTGCAATCATCTTTCGGATGAAAAAGTTATGCCCTTTTGAAAAAAAATTGAAAGAGCAGCCAAGGGACCACGTGGTAAGTGGAGGTAAGTGCACGGAAATAAGAATTTAAAAAAAAATCCCCCTTACTCCTAACTTAACTCCTAAGCTCACTTTTGCAAAATAAAATTCCTTTATGTGCCTTACATTTATAAATAAGTGAAGGTCACTTTTACATAAAGTTGCTTAAAAAATGAAGAAAAAAAAGAACTTAAAAATAAAGGAAAATTTTTTGTCTTTTGTTTATAAAGTTGCTTTAGAAAAGAAAAAAGGAAAAAGCAACTTAAAAGGAAAGAAAGTAAATTTTGAGCTTTTAAGTGACTCGTTTTTTTTAATATATAAGATCACTTTTACAAAAATGCAACAAACAATAAGAGGATTTGAACTTAAAACCTCTTAATAAGTAACTTTTAACCAAGTGAGCTATAAAAAAAATATAGAAAATGTTGTGGAGGAGGGTTTTTTTTTTTTTTGGTGTGTGCTTACCCCACAGACCCTTGTTTTAGCCTGCAAAACAACTTTACACACAAAAAACAAAAGAAACAAGAAAAAAACTCAAAGCTTTCTTGCTCTTCGTTAGTTTTCCATTAGTTCCTCCTAGTAAACGACCTACCTTTCCCGTTTTTTATGGTTGGATGATACCGCCAGTATGCGCAGAGAGGAGGCTATCACTTCCAGGAAAAAAAGGAACTACAAATCGAAATGAAACATAAAGAAATAAGTTGTAGAAAAGAGAACAATATACCTCATATTTGTAAAATGGCCACAGATAGGGAAAACATAAGCCTTTTTGTACAAAACGAAAGGCGATCCTTGATGGAATCAATGCTCTGAACACAATGGAGCACTTAACCCAACCCCAAAATGGTCAGAAATAGAAGATATCGACAGTATCTCCTGCATGCAGTCGCACCAGCTTCAGATCTTGATCGCAAAAAAAAGGGACACAGCCATCAACAACACTCTGATACCGAGTTTGAATAACATGTATATCCACACAGACCGAACACCAAGGAAACCACTCACACACAAGGATCATATATCGCTACACCAGTGTTTTGACATGGTTAAAACCCCCTAGAGGGAAACAGTCCATGACCCCGACCAAATAGCTTCTACGGAGCAATTTATTATGTAGAAGAAAAAGTATTATATGAGCTTCTCTCTATATTGGATCAACAAGCAAGTGACCCTCCATGCTCTTTAAATATAGATCATAGACCAACCGGGTGTTAAGACACGAATCAAGTGTTGTTAAGATCAAGAGAAGTTGAACTTTCGGATCACTTTGTATCGTGACCATTGGATTACATATATACAAATGCATACCTAACGAATATATTAGACCAAGTTGAACTTAACTAATTCCTAAGTGTCAAAAATATCCTAACAAATTGTACACCTCCTAATGTGATAATGAGTTGGTGTTGAACATAAGATAGTATATTGAATCATACAGCAATGATGACTCTCTCTTCTCAATCCAGGGTCAACTGTTAGTAATGAAAAAAGGAAACAAGGCACATGAAACCTATCTAACCACTCCCCAAAAAAATGAGTTGATGTTGATGTGAGTGAGTGTGAGAGCAAGGGTAAAGAGGGCCCCTTATAATTATAAGAATCAACAATAACCAATTGTAATGAGCTAGGACTTTGAAATAGACATATGCGGTTTGACCAATGAGTATGTGAATCAAAAATTCCCTTGGGTGAAGAATAAATGATGGTTGACACGAGAAATAGTAATAACTTATATGACATAACTCAACCTAGTGTTGAGACATATAAACAAGGGTATAGTGAATACTTATGCAAAACAACGAGTGAGTACTATGTGTATACAGAAAGTCTAAGAGGATGAACAAGGTCATGCCTCATAATGATGAGATTTAATTGTTAGTGAATGAAAATATGGGAATAATAATGATAGATACCAAGATATGGGTGATGATGTAGATGACTAGAACCATTTGGATAGGGGTCACATAATGCATATTCTCTTACCAAGAGAGACAATAACTACTTCCATGTAAAGAGATGATATCTTAATGATGACATAGTATGACTATTGATGTTTCCCTAGTTTTATTTTTTTGAATTTTTATGAATGTTTTGGTATTATGAAAGAATAAAGGAATCTGAATAAATTATGGACAAGGACATGGGTGCCCCAAAAAATTAAGGAACTTTAGATGTGTGGCAAGAGTGGCGATAAATGGAATTGAAAAGGGGCAAGGATCCTATGTTGAGTCTCCTTGGTAGGATGATGAATGATGATGTGAAATGAACCTGGTATATGGGTCATGGATAAGATGGGAGGCTAGTGACAATATAGTAAAGTAATTGAGCATAATTCAACCATCACATAATGTAATCTATTGGGAGTCTAAGGGGAGTGGGTCAACATACTTATGAGAAGTAATTATGAGGATTTTGCTTTGAAATGTAGACTATATGGAATCCTAATACCAAATGGAAAAAATGGCATTGGTGTCATCCCATAATGGGGTACTAAAACCAAGTTAACCCATGAAGGCTATCGATTAGCAATAATTGAAGGTATTTTGAACTAGGTGGATTTATTTACTGAGCTAGTTGGGAGGAACATAGAGGTATATCTAGAGGAAACTTAAATAATGAAAAATCAACATACATAGAGGGGACGTGATCTCTAAATTAATGAAAATGTAAAGAGGTATACTTGAATGGGTGGAAATGGGTCTTTAATGGAACTAGCAGTAAAGGTTTTCTCAAAGAAACACCTACACACAATTCAAACCACCCCACAACAGAATTGTTGGTTGAAACCCTAACCTTGCTGCTGCTCGCCTCCCCGCGCGTCCTGCCTCGACTTCCTGCTCGTATCCCCTCGTGACTGGGGATGGATCCCCCTCCGGATCCCAACCCGGATGCCCATCAACTTCTCGATGTGGCCTTTCGGGCCCTTGTTGTTGCATCCCCTTCTCCCTCGGCCCCTACCTCCGGTGACGGGTTTGTCAAGCTCTCAAAGGCCCCAAAAATACAAATCATGTCAGTTGCTTCTAGGCTGAAATCCATTTCTCTGGGTTAATCGGTCAGTTCACTGGTATCTGGTCGTCGCCAAAGACCATGGACACCTGGATCAAAACAATTGGATGTCCTTGATTACGAGAAGGATTCAACATTGTTTCTGTGGCAAGGGCTTCTTCACATTCCTCTTCGAATCAAAAGAAGATAGAGATCTCACTTTTAGAAGTGAGCCCTACTTTATGGGCCCTCGGGGTCTTTACCTCAACCAATGGAGCCTTTCGTTTGAACTTGAGAAAGATGTGCCATCAGTTGTTCCCGTTTGGGTCCATTTGCCTCATCTTCCTTTGCACTATTGGAATGATGAAACTCTCCAGGCAATAGGAAATTCATTTGGGAAGTATATTGATAAAGCGGAACTGAAAGGGGCGCTTTTCTCCTATGCTCGTATCTGCGTAGAGGTGGACCTGGAGAAGGGACTCCCGGAGGTTGTCAGACTTTAGTATGGATGGTTGGGAATATGCTCAGAAGGTGGACTATGAACAACTACCCTCTAAATGCAAAAAATGCCATGAATACAGACGCTTTGCTAAAAACTACCCAAAAATCGCCAAGGAATCCCAGGAGAAAACGCAAGAAGATGAATGGCAGCAGGTTAAGAAAGGAAAAATAACTTCTGCTCCAAACTAGGGCCCAAAAAGGAGTCAGCCGAAAAAAGGAAAAGAAACCATCCAAACTGAAACAATCGCTCCTGCTAGCAACCAATTCGATGCTCTAAATGTGGAGGAAGGTGAGATTGCAAAACTTGAGGCTCCTATCTCAGACATTGTACTCAACGCAGTCTTGACCAACAGCATCATAACTCCCTCTCATGACTCTGACAAAGAAGCTCATGCTCGGGACGGCTCCCCTCCTCCTGAAAGATCTTGGGCGGATATGGTCAAGCAAGGCAAAGTTGTCCCATTTTCTGTCACTCCCTAATCTTCTTCAAGAAGATCTCAAGAATACTTTGAACCAGGACCTACAAAAAATACTAGAGGCAGAAAATCTCTACACTATCATCGTGAATAAGAAGCAGAAAGAGAACTCGAGTTAGGAATGCAAAGAAGCATAGAAGAAACGAAGCTGCTCCAGAACACCAAAGGCAAACCAGATGGTAGGACCCGAGCAGGTCATCAATCGGGGAAGAAGTAATGAAACTCGTCTCTTGGAACTGTAGGGGTCTTAGCGGACCCAAAAAAATAAAGGCTTTGAAAGAAATGGTGCACTCTGAAAAACCAGGCATCCCACTGATTCAAGAGACGAAGATGAGTGATGTGGAGATCCTAGCTCTCACACATATCTTTTGGAAAGACTGCCATGGAAATGCAATCAGCTCCAGAGGTGCTTCTGGAGGAATCACATCTCTTTTTTCAAGTAAGTAGTCTTTCAAAATCGTGAAAGATTGCCAACATTGGGCTCTAAATGAGTTCAGCAGCAAGGAAGACAATTTCAGTTTTTATTTTTGTAATGTATACGGACCCACTCATTGTAAGGATAAGCAGGCATTCTAGAGCAACCTCTCTGCTCTCAAAGAAATCATCAAAGATAAAGAAATTATCTTTGTCGAGGATTTTAACACCACAAAATCTCAGTCTGAAAAACGTGGAGGGTCCAAAGTTAGGGACCCTTTCGGGGAGAACTTGGAGGATTTGACTTATGTGCTTGATCTGCTAGATCCCCCTCTTAAAAACGGCAATTTTACTTGGAGCAATCGTCGCTTGGGTGCTGGACACATTGCTGCCAGGATAGACCGCTTCCTTTTAAGCTCTTCCTTTCTCTTGAAAAACCTTATCCCAACATCCTTTTTAATCCCTTCTGCTGTCTCTGACCAAAAACCAATCTCCCTTTCTCTTTCCATCCCTGCAAACCTTGGTCCCATTTCCTTTCAGTTCAATCCCTCCTAGCTCCAAGAGGAGAAAGCCTTGTCTTTAATCTCCTCGGCTTGTAATCTCCCTTGCTTCGGTTCCTCGAGTTATGTTTGGGAAAGCAAACTCAAAAATGTCCGCTATGCTTTAAATAAATGGGCCAAACTGGAATATAAAAACCCAGGACACTCCAAAAGACAGTTACAATCAGACCTCGTAGCTCTCCAGTCGGACATGGAATGGGTCGACATCACCCCTGCTCTAATTTTCCAAGAACAGCATCTCAATAATAAAATTCTGACTGCGGCCAGAAAAGAAGAAGAGGTCTAGAGAATCAAGTCAAGACAGATTTGGTTGAAAGGGGGGGATAGAAACACTAGTTATTTCCACAAGCAAACCAAAGCTATATTGAGTCACAACATGATCAGAGAAATCAAGGACAAAAACGGGACAAGAATCCTCGATCGGGAGGAAATAAAAACTCATATTTTTCAGCACTTTCACGAGCTCTATATGGACATAAATGAGACAGATCCCTTGGCCCAGGAGAATCTATTAAATGACATTCCTTCTCTAATATCTAAAGGATACAACTGGGAGCTTTCCAAACCCATAATGGAATTTGAAATCAAAGATGTCATCTAGTCCCTGAATGCCGGTAAAGCCCCAGGCCCGGACGGGTTCACCATCAATTTTTATAGAGCTTCCTGGGACGTAATTAAAGAAGATCTTAGAAAAATTCTGAATTGGAGCTGGAACAAGGATAAAGTAGGAGGATCCACAAACTCCTCCTTTCTGGCTCTAATCCCCAAGGATAAGAACCTCTTTCCATTGATCGTTTCAGGCCTATATCGCTCTGCAATACCTCATACAAACTTCTTGCAAAAATCCTGGCTTACAGAATGAAGAAAGTGATGGGATGCCTTATCTCTGAGACCCAAGATGGTTTTATCGCCGGAAGACAAATCCTGGACAACATCATCATTGTCTAGGAATCCATTCACTCCAGCATGGAGTGCAAGCAGCAAGATATGGCCATTAAACTTGACATGGCAAATGCATTTGATAGGGTTAACCACTTTTTCTTGTTTGAAATTATGTCAAAGTTTGGGTTTTCTCAAAGATTCATCAGGTGGATCAAGGCTTGCATCAATAGACCTTGGATCGCCCCTTTAGTCAATGGCAGGCCAAGCAGTTTCTTCCAAGCTTCGCGTGGCATTCGTTAGGTCTTCCCGCTCTCCCCGTTCTTCTATATTCTGGTTGCAAATTCCCTGAGCAGAAGACTTCAGAGGCTTCAGAATTCGGGAGAGATGAAAGGCCTTAAAATTGCCAGAGGAGTGCGAGCAGCAAACAATGCTCAATTTGTTGAACGCTTCAAAGGAGTCCTTACAACCTTCTGTAATGCTTCGGATGGTAAAGTTAGTGAGGTCAAATCTAAAGTATATGGTTGGAATTGCCCGCCAGCCACCATGGCAAGGATTTCAAGAATTTTTGGCTTTTAAGGTCTCACAAACTGGAACTCTTTCACCTACCTCGGAATTCCTATCTTCAAAGGGAAAAAAGGAAGGAAGACTGGCAAGGGATAATTGACAAAATCAAAAAGAAAATTTCTGCCTGGGGCTTCAGATGGCTTAACCCTATGGGAAAGCTCACCTTGATCTCGTCAATCTTGTCTTCCTACCCGATTTATGTATGCTCTATCTCCCTTGCTCCAAAGTGCATTATTCGAGAAATAAATAAAGAAATCCAGAACTTCCTCTAGCAAGGTGGCAAAGCAAGCAATACCAAGAAGTTCCACCTCATAAATTGGAGCACAGTCTATAACTTGAAGTCTTACGGTGAGGTGGGGGTGAAAGACCCTAACATCATGAATCTGGCCCTTGGGGCTAAAATATTGTGGCGAATTGCTACTGATAAAGATGCATGGTTGAAGAAAGCTTTACAGAAAACATATATGAGTGGAACTAGAAAGAGATGCATTGACAACATCAACGCTGAGAAGAAAGGAACCCCTATTTGGGACTTGTGCAAGAAGGCTACCTTCATTATCAAAGGAAAAATTCATTGGATCGCTGGAAATGGAAAAAACATTAAGATCTACTATGATCAACTAGGAAGGTCCTCTCCTGCCAACTTTTGACATGAGTTAAGAAATCTCCAAGACTGGATGGAAAGCAAAAATATTCATTCCCTGTTTGATATCTCCACCTGGTCCAACAGTGGTAGATGGGCCGGTTGGAAGGATTTAGAATTCGTTCACACCTGCAAGCGGACTACAAATTTATCCTCTCTCTTCTTCAGGAGCAATGCCCCATAAGCTTAATGCTCAATGATAAACGGGGCTGGGGGAAATCAGGATCTTACTCGGTGAAGGAGGGATATCTCCACGTGCTCTCGAGCAGGGTAGGAGGCATCAGAGATTCTAAATGGGCTAAGGTCTGGCGCAAGGATGGCCTGCCTAAAGTGAATGTCTTTTTTTTGGATTCTCGCCCACAGGAAAACACTAACAACTGCTAACCTGAGAAATAGAGGAATTGAGGGACCTCTGCGATGTGTTCTATGCAAAGCTGCTAAAGAATCGCTAAAACACATTTTTCTTGATTTCAGGTTTACCCTTGAGGTTTGGAACTACTCCATTAAATCTCTAAACATCAATCTAGTAATGCCAACCAAATGGAATGACTTATTCAAATTCTGGAAGGACTATTATCAGGGCTCTTTTTAAAGAAACCAGACTTCGCTAGAGCATGGGAAGCCCTTCTTAGGTTCATCAGTTGGAAGGTTTGGAATGCAAGAAACAAAGATATCTTTGAAGGCACAGTCTATAATCCTCGCTAGGTCTTATCTGCCGCAAAATCTCTCTGTATTGATGCCATTTCTTCGCGAGGTATGGCCAATTTCCACAAAGAACCTCTGACTGTGGATGAAAGGAATTGGTTGGCAGACTTCCTCATCCCTCCCTCTTCCACATTCAGGAGAACCCCTCCTAAGAAACCGAAGTCCCTGCCATAGAAGCTGAGGATGAACTTGGATGATTTTCAACAGTGGAAGTCCCAATTGGGATGCAGCACATTATTCTTTGATGGTGCCTTGAAAGGAAATCCTGGGTTGGCAGGTGCGGGGGGAGTGATTTTTTACTCCAGGGGGAATAAGCAAAATGAGTTTGCCTGGGGTATTGGATGAAAGACCAACAATGGTGCAAAATGGCTTGTTCTCATTAAAGGGATCGAGATTTCCATAACCCTAGGCATTAAGAAGTTGACGGTCTTAGGAGACTCTTTAATCATCATCAGAGAAGCTAGAAGTATTGTGGAAAAAAGAAAAATCCCATCTTAAAAAATGCACCACCTCTTGCTTTGCATTAGCAATGAATTCCATCAACTCACCTTCCTTCATATTTTACGAAGTCTCAACGGGAAAGCCGACAAAATGGAAAACATAGGAGTTGGGATCTCTTATGGCTTTATAAGTTATAATAATGAGACCCTGGAAAACTCTTGGATTCCCTAGGCCAAGGCCAGACCTTTGCAATTGGGTCCATTCCCCCATTTATTGGGTTTATCATTATAGAGATCACAATTTTTTAATGTATAATCTTTCAAGTATCCGGGAAGCTCCCCTTGGCATTTTGGCGACACCTTTTCTCCTCGTTTCTCCCATTCGCATGCAGGAATTTATGGCCACCTTACAGTGTTCCAGTTTGCCGATGTGTATGCAGGTTGGTGTGGTTTATCATTGCGTTCGGACTCCCCTTCGCCTTCATTCTTTAGCTGGCTCCCAAACTTTGTTTCTGTTCCTGATTCGTCTTTGTGCTCTCGGAAAAATGGACTGCCATGGTGTTGTTTGTCCTCAGGGTGGTGGTGAGTTCTTCCGTGGTGTTGGGCGCTCTCGTGGTGGGGGTGAAGTTATCATGAAGTGTGGAAGGTGCGGTAAGATGGGGAGAGGCCTCAAAGGAGGTTGTAGCTGGTGTTTGCAGCTGGAATAATCGAGAGGAGACTCTGCAGAGATGGAAAACCCTGGGCTCGGCCATTGCAGGTCTGGAAGCTGTAGACAAGCTGGGGTTGGGAATACCCATGGCCAAGAAGGAAATTGTAGTAGCGCAAATTTTGAAGAGGAATTTCTTGACTATCTGCAGGAATTGGAAATGCAAGTCAGAATGATCCGCAGCGAGAATTTGGAGTACAAAAGCATTCTTCTTCGTCTCTACAATCTAGTGTCCACTAACCACTCCCAGGTCAGAGCTCAGAAGTCTAGACTGGAGGAGACAATCGAACATCTAGAGGAATCCCTGTGTTTATTTTACTCTCACAAGGCTCGCAATCATGAAGTTTCTGGTAGAGAAATTGAAGAAATTAACAGGAAAATGGTGAAACTGCAGAAGTTTATGGCAAGTGCCGAGAACTTTGTGGATCTCAGTGCAAAGAAGAATGGGGAAGTAAAATCTGTTGGTGCTGCCATGGATATCGACCTCAAGTAGTTGTTTGCTGGTTCTGGTCACAGGTTGGCCCTCCTTAGTTCTTTTTTTGTTTTTAATGCTTTCTAGTAATATGTTTAAAAACTCTGAATCTCATAGTATAGGCTTCAGTTGCAGTTATGGAAACCTGGAGAGTTTATTTCTCCAGTTTTTGTATAAGGAAGCTCATACACAATGTTCTATTCCTGCTTACTTCTTCTAGGACAGTTCATAAGATATTATAGTTTCCATAGGACTAGTGGGTATCATGACTGTTATCAGCTTAAACATGACAAACTTGGAGTGATGGATGTCTTCCTCTCATGGGAGCAATATGCTCAGTTTTTTGCTATGTACTCTTCCTTTTTATATAATCAAAGCTAGTCGTTTCTGTTTAAAAAAAAGAAAAGAAACACCTACACACATGAAACTAAACACATTTTGTAAAATTTCTCATGAAAATGAATTCAATGGTGAAAATAGGGTAAAAAATGGAGCTCATGAGCCCTCATACCTACTTGAAAAATGTGGTATTAGAAAGGACCTCCCAATGAATTTTCTAATGTTAAGAAACAAATTTTACCATGTGACATGGGGCAAGGGAAGTATCTCGATGGTCCAAATGGAATGGAAAGCAGAGCTCTTAGCTTTTATATAGGTCATAGAATTTTTGGGTTTATCCCTATACTGTTGGGCCAACAAATCAAAAATCATTTATACCTTTCAATTATTGAAATTATATTGGTGTCCTAAACATTCCATAGCGTGTTGCACACAAATTGACCAATGTATTGCCATTTTATGACCACTAGGTAAGAGGTCTCACCTTTTACTTCATTTCCACTCTTTAGTATTGAAGGAGTTGGAAGTTGGATGTGAGTAATCTATTGTAACAAACATGGCTTATAATGTGATTCTTGTCATAAGAATTCATGAATATTTAATGGTATTATCTTACCTTATTAAAGGGTCTTCTCAACGTTATTGTTTTTATTATCTTGTTATATATTGTGTGGATATATTTTGTTTTCTATATTCTATCTTCAAATTTATTATGGTACACAACATTTTCTGTCAGAGCCCTTTCTTGGGAAAGAAAGTAGAGGAATTTTTTTCTTTTGCATATTTTTAAAGGAAGAAATAGGATGGTGATATTCATATCAGTTTACGAAATTTTCTATGTAGACTATGTGGAAACCAATTGCATATTTGAGTTCCCCTCAAGAAAGCACTCAATTTCAAAAAACAAATAATCTAAATCAAAGTTTGGAAAGTGGACTTATCACTAATTTAAAAGTAGTTGTTTCAAGTTTTTTCTATTGATGGTTGTGCAGATTGTAGGTTATATATGTTTTAATAGAGTGTCCAAAGTTCAATCAAATTAGTTCTAGTAGATGAATAATTACCATGGCATTTCATTATCGTTGTCATAATAATGATTATGAGAAATATTGAGGGAGTTAAATTTGTTGCATCAATTTAGATATGCCGAATCATAAAGGAGAGACAAAAAACCATAAGTTATTTGTATGAAACCCTAGTATTGGTATGGGTTTCTTCCATGAAAAATGTATTTTACATGAAAATGTCACGGTCCTAATATCCAAGAATACGTTGAATATTATAAACAAAATGTGTCCCTTTAGAAAAGCTACTTATACTCTAATATAATAGACGAAGAAGCCATATGGGGTTAAGCACTTTCTTTAAGAAATTATTAAAAATTCCAGATGATGCATATTAACAATTATTTTTAGATAGGTGGTCGCATGATGTGATGAATGTTAAACAAATAACAAAGTATTTATTTTCACATGACAACTTCCTATTACATGTTTATGGATGTATTTAACAAGAGAAGGTCATCGTTTCTATAAGTCCTAGTAGCAAGCAAGATTTTATCAATGTCAATTTGGATAAAAGGTTGCAAGGTGTTGCAAATCATATACAAATCACATAGGTTGAGGGTGAGGATGTTCAACTTTTAAAGTTTTAAATATTACCATAGATATGTGTTACATTCAGGTTTTTATGCTATAAATATGAATGATATTAATATTGTTCTGGGATACCCTTGGATGGACTATGATGGTATCGTTAATATTAATGTCCAAAAGAAGTTCTTGAAGCTTTGTTATAAGAAAAAGGAAATTACATTGCAAGATATTTCTCTAACTAAACAAGAAATTCCCAAGGGAGCAAATGCATAAGTCATTGTAGATCAAATAGTTGAAGTACCTAAGACAAAGATGATGAAGAGTTTGAGTTTGAATTAGAAGAAGGGACTGGAAAATCACATAAAAATAAAATAAAAATAAAGAATCTAAGGATCTACAAGCATCAAAGGAACCATATGTTAAAGAGTTACATAAAGAAAAATCAATAGCTAAGGTTGTTATGTATCACCATCAGAAACAACAGCCAGTAATCCAAGGTTGGGATCATCAACAAAAATAGAACAAAAAAGGAAATGAATATCGAGACACATGGAAAACTAAAAGTAATACATGGAGATATCAGAGTAGAACAATGACAACATGGGACCAAAGGAGAAACCAAACTGAAGATTGAGGTGGCAAGGAATTAGTTGGACTCCAGCTCCACATTTCACTAGTATATGGATGCATGTGCTTGGTACCAAATGGATACATTAGTTAGTATATCATATTGTACGGCTTCCTCTCACTATTTTAAGGATGAAACATGAGAAGAGGGATGCCATGTAATGTACACTTATGGAGGATAATATTGTTAAAGCAGAATAACCCTCTCCATAGCTTCATTCTCCTACCTAGGGACTTAGGCTATGATATCATGAGTCTACTAGGCCAAATCCCATTCAATTTGTCCGTCTGAGTCAACTTAGAGCTTCCTACTAAGCTATAGGTCCTAAAACATCATTATCTGCTTTTTTTAACTCATGAAGTATATTTTGGAACATGAGGGAAATTCCTTCAAATAGGGCTTATTTTCCTTGATTTTAGGGTCCCACATTGCAAGTTAGAGTTGTGGGTTGAATCGTTTTTAGCTGTTGTGAGACATTAGTGCCCTCCTTGAGTGTTTTTAGGGATGTGCACCTCATGCATGTACCTTCAATCAATTGCATGTGCCTTCTGTCAATTGCAATCAGTTGCTTCTAACATGCAATGAGTTAAGACCACATAGGGTAGTCATGGGTTAGTTAACTCGTCTTAGAGAGTGTGCATGGCTATTATGGATCTAGTTAATCCTAACCAACATCTCATACATTGCATGAGCAATTCAAATTTCCTTTCTTATTTATACTTTCTACTTCATTCATTGAAGCTTAATGTAATACAACATTATCTCTTATTTTTTACATCTCTCTTTTGTGTAATGATTAATGTTTAGAACATTTATTGCATTAATTTGTTAAATTGTTGATCTCTTTCACAATATTGTTATGTTGCTTAGTATCTCAATCTACATGTTCAAATTCTACAAATATGAGGTACTTAGGGAGGTAGCCAAGAGGATAATGAATGTAATGTGAAGAGGTTCATTTAATAGTTGGTGGGTAATAAATATTCTCACTCGGTAATTAAAAGAAATAATATAATAATAAAGTGTGATTAGCAAAAGAATACGCATAACAAAGTATCAATACACATAAGTATCATTGTATTGAGGGAGATAAATATTGAATATAAGTATTTTATTGTACAATAAACATGGCTTTTGGTATGGCTCCTATGGTAAAGAATAGTTAATGACATTACCCTACCTAAGGGTCTTCTCTACATTATTGTGTTCACTATTTTATTATTTATACTTGTGTGTATTTATTATGTCTTTTATATTCCATCTTTAGATTTATGACACACAACATTCATTGGCTATTCGACAAAAAATCACCACATGTCATAGGATCTCAGACCAAATGTCACGCAACATGGTTTCTTGACTATTTGTAGGCTTATGATATGGTGCGATTGAAATCTATAAGACGTCACGTGCTAATTTGGCATGACTATTTTGATGATAGCCATTGAGAATGGCACAATGAAACCTCGAATATGTGTAGGTGATTCACATGACTTAGTTTGGGGTTTACCACACCACTGTCATGATGTGTATGTGAAAATTTTCATGCAAGTCATACTTGTGAGATTTTGCAAAGGCCACAACCACAACATGGCATGGGTGTCTAATATATATGACAACGTCAAAATTCAAGGTTTTAAAGTAGTAAATATATGTTGTATGGTCAACAACAAACTTTGGAATGTCTTCAAGTCTTCGTTAAGCAACAACCATATTTGCTCAACATTTTTTTTTTATTGTTTAAATTATATCTAATTATATAAATGATTTGGTTATTTTTGGAAACATGTAATTTTTAATTGTCTTTTTTTTTTTCAGCGGAAAAATCACCTTCCTGCTATTCCTAAGGAATCAAGGAAAGCTAACAATGCACGGGAAATCTTAACGAACTTCCTCACATATCGTGGATGATAGGTTGAGCAAACCATCAGCCGGTAATCCAAGCCAAAAGATGTTTCAACGGAATTGAACCCACATGGATGAAATGAAATACATCTAACCCCACCAACGGACCACCATATCCTTGACAAATAATCCTTAATTATCATATATAATGTAATGCATGATATTTTTTCTAATAAATTTAAAATAGTTTTCAAATAAATACATATCCTTAATGGAAAGTGTATACATATTCATCTTACAATATCGAGTATAAAAGAATGAATTTATTCCCAAAATTATCCACAACCCCAATGCCAATTGATTTGGATTCCTATGCTACAAAACAATTTAGTACAAGGAGTCTTTCTTTAATTAATTTATTAATTTATTTATTTTTAATTAAAAATTATTCTTGATTGTGGATCCATATTCAATATTATGGTGAAAAATTCTCGTTATGCATTAGTCATTCCTATGTTTCTCAAACAGGCAATTTATTAAATTTCCATGCTATAGGTTTATGTAGAAAAGTGCATACTAATATAAAATATTTAATCACTTTGCCATACAAACTTAGGGAAGGATAAAGAGCATAATAGTATTGAAGAGTTTGTAAAATTAATTTAGTTAAAAAAGAGGATTAACATAAATGTATTAATTTTTATATAATAATTATTTTAGTAAAGTTTTTTTTTAAGAAAGAAACATTCTCAATGTGATCTTGATCTTGTGGTTATTGAGATCATTATAAGGACAGTTAATAATTTGTTAGGTTTTATATGAAATATTTTGAATACAAATAAAATATGTCATTTGAGTAATATCTTTAAAGGATTTTTTATAATCTAAGATGAATTTTTGTATATTGATAAAGTTAATAAAATAATATGAAAACAAATTTGTTAAAATAATATGAAACAAATTTGTTATCTAATATGTATATTTCATAATACATATTTCATAATTTTTTGGATTTTACTGCATAATGAATTTCAAAGATCATAGAGTATCTAGATAATTATAAAAGCTTAAATCATCTCATTTAATATGTAACTTTCAAACAAAATAAATAAATATTTTATTTATTTATATAAATTAATTTTATCATTAAAATTCTAATATGAATTTTTACTTAGTTATTATTATATCCACATTATTTCCCTCTAACAAGTGGAGTTCTGGGAAGGTTTTATCTTATCATTGTGAAAATAAAGTTGATGGTGGATGAAATGTGTGGTAGAGGTGAGGGATTTGGTTGAAAACAAGAAAAAAAATAACAAGGTATCAAATGGGAATACTATGGGGGGTACAATAAATATGGGGAAATAGTGTTCTGGAAAATAATGGAAAATAATGGATGAACGAGCTTATTGATTGATGGAAAATATTGAAGCCACAAATAGAATAAACCTAAAATGATATTCCATATATATGTCAGAGGTTCTATAATGGCTTTCATTAATGTTGTTGTTATTCTTGTAAAATGAATAATTGAAGAAAAAAAGAAATGTAGCTAGTAATTAGGAACTTTATTAGAAGTAAATTCTGGAATGCTACTCTGCAGCATAAAAGAATCCAAATGGTCCCACCGAGTCTTTAAAGCATACTAAAATTCAAGTGGATGCGCCTTCAAAGAAGGTTTTCACAGTCACCAATTTTCTTTCTATTTAACTGTTCTCCAAATGAGTTTTCATAGTAAAAAAAATTGTTTATATATATATATAGATAGATAGATAGATAGATATTGTCACATCCCCTCTCGTCGATCCGATGCAAGAGAGGAAACATGACTAACATTCCAGGGCTTATTTGGGAAACTCAACCCCGTTCATTACTAACAAATTCATAATAAAATAAAAACTCATGTGTGCAGATCATACTCAATAAACATGGCGGAAATAAACATCATCCACACACAAATGCATCATGCATTCATCATATAATCATAATAGTCAACAATAATTAAAACATTACAGAATTAAAACACATAGATAATATTTATCTTTAAAGTGAAACTGTCCAAGCAACTGGCTATGTGAGAGCAACGTTCCACCCAACCATAGGTCTCTATCCAGCCTATATTCTTTCAGGTGAGAGACCACCCCTAACCTGGGTTGTGTATCCACTAAGGAGGAACTAAACAGGCTCACTCACAGCCATGGTTTCACACAAGCACTCATGTTAAGCCAACACACAGTTGGTTTTATTAACCATACAAGAGACAAGGGAGGAGGATGCTGAGCCACTAAGCTCAACCACAGAGCTACAAGAATCTCAACTAAACTCAAACAGTCATGGCACCCACAGTACCTACCACACCCAACACAAGGAAGGTCCCCTTCTCTGCTACACAGTCCTTTAGGCGCCCCTTCCCTCCAGTGCTATTTGGGATGGGAATAGAAAGGTCCAAGATGCTAAATCCTTGAGATTATAGCCTTCACTAGTTTATCAAGCAGATCGAACCTCTGTTCTCTCTTTTGCTCTATCATTCACACTTGGATTTTCTCAATTCTATCACCAAATAATTTTGTCCCGTAATTGGATTTTCGGGCTATAAAATCTGGGTTTTCCTATGGATTTCAGGGTATCTAATACTCTCAAATTCACCCCAAGGTTCAGGTCTATGGATCCCCCATTGGATTTCACTATCCACACGAATTTATGGATGTTTTTGGCACTTCAAAACGTGGCTTAATTCAGATTTGTGATCTCTGATTTTTCTCACTGCTAAGCCTGTGTAATGGATGAAAACTGATGCTTAGATGTTCAACAATGGAATGGGAATGAGGAAGAATGAATTCCCATGAGGTAGAGTGACTTATGGGTCAAGAAAACAGAGCCCATACCTGCCATACAAAGTTTTGGGCTGCCCATGCTCCATTGAATCCATGGACTGATTTCTTCAACCACTTCCTTACAACTTAATTAAATGTTAGGAAGGAAAGTCAAATGGGTTCTCAATATGACATTTGACAGTATATGGTTCAACCCCACAACCCCCTCACCACTCCCTAGTGTAATACACATGGTCGCTTCTCATTAGTTGCTTCCATAGCCATTTTTTGGTATTTTATTGCAATATTAATATTTACATCATTTTACAATGTTCCATGGCTTAATAGCACATGGATACCTTAATATCAAATACTTTCATTTTTAATAAAATCCGAGCATACTCTAGCAGGGCCTTGGCCTTGATATCCATGCCAGGGAAACATACATCACATGTATACAATATTTACATTAAAATCCAATATATTCCAAGGGTCAAAATGGGGGTATTACATATATATATATATATATATATATATGATCGTACCAGATTTGAATTCAAGATCAAGATCTCGAAATGTTTGTTGTGACAGCAGATGGAAATAGTGTGGATGAATGCTTCTCGAGACAATGGTTTCTTATACAGCTTTAGTCGGTGTTCATTGGCCATTAGAATTTGTTTATCTTAATCAATGGTACACAGCCTTACTGTGTCGTTATCAAAAATTGATTCTACCTCATACGGTCCCAACCATTGGGTGTGAAGCTTTGCTTTGAAATATTTAAACCTGGAGTCATATAGCAGGGCCCAATAACCTTCCTTAAATTGCTTTTTTTTATGAAACGGTCATGCCATTTATCTCTTTGTTGCTACACAATCACAGCCTGTTGCAATGCATATTTTCAAAGCTCATCCTACTCATTGAGCTAATTCAATCGCCCCCTATGAGCATCAAACGGATCCATGCCAAGTTGTATTGTTGTCCTTAATGTTTTAACTTCAATTTCTATGGGCAAGGTGACTTGTTTTCCATAGACTAGTTCATAAGGTGTTAGTACTATTATGCTCCTCCAAGATGTTCTATAAGCTCATAGTGCCTCTGGAAACCCATATGCCAAATATCGGAGATGGATCTGAACTATTTTAGTTAATATGGATTCCAAAATTTTATTAGTCCCCTCCACCTGTCCATTTGAATGTGAGTGGTAAGGTGAAGTCAGCTAATGTTCAATCTTATACTTTTATGTAATAGAAGCAATCAACTTTGAGGTAAACTGAGTTCCTCCATCTGTATTAACAATCTCCCGAGGGACTCCAACCAAACAAAAATTTCTACAAAGAGGAAATCTAAAATTGCTTGTTCTATCACTCTTGGGAGTGCTTTCAATTCCACCCATTTTTGACATAGTCTGTGCAAACCAAGATATATGATTTTTCCCTTGATGGAGGATTGATAGGTCCCACAAAAATCTAGTGCCCACTTCTTGAAAGGTTCCACCATCAATTAGACTTGCAGGGGAATTTCATCCCGCTGAAGAGGATGTCCCATTCTTTGAAAACCATCAAAATCCTAACATACTCCCCTGCATCCTTGAAAATCGAGGTCCAATAATATCCAAGATGGAGTACTTTATGTGCAATACTTTTATCTACAAAATTCTTGCCACATGGGCCATCATGACAGGCTTGCAAAATGCTATATATTTCATCATCTCTAACACAATGACGGATGATAAAGTCTGGTCCGGTGTAGAAAATATATCCCTCTATCCAGGAGAATCTGTTACTATGTTGCACAATAATCTGCCTCGCTTTTACTGACAAGTGCATTGGAATCCTTCTTGCCGCTAGGTAATTTGCAACATCTGCAAACCAAGGTGTCTTGGTGGACACTACAAATAAGTGTTCATCTAGGAAAATGTCTTCAACGAGTGATGATTCAACATTGTTGGTCAATCTGGATAAGAAATCAACAACCAAATTGTCCTTCTCTGGTCTGTCTTTGATTCTAATGTCAAATTCCTATAGTAGCAGCAGCCATCTTATCACTCTGCCATTAGTGATAGTCTTATTCATGAGGTACTTAATGGCATAGTGATCAATATGTATGGTAGTTGAGTAGCATGTAATATAGTGATGAAATTTGTTGCTAACATAGATGACGACCAAGAATTCCTTCTCTGTCACTGTATAATTTAATTCTGCAGGGGTCAAATTTTTACTAATGAAATATATGGCATATGGTTTTTGACCTTCCTGCTAACCCAATAATCCTCCAATGGTAGTTTCATAAGCATCTGTGTAGATTATAAAATGTAGGGACCAATTGGGTCCCCTCAATATTGGTGTTGTTGACACTTTTTGTTTAATGTTTCCCAAGATAATTGACAAGAATCAGACCGTTCAAACTCTGTATTTTTTTACATGAGCAGAAAGAGGGGGCAGGCAATTTTTGAAAAAATTTGTACAAACCTTCTATAATAACCGACATAACCAATAAAAATGCGTACCTATTTTTGTGTGCGGGGGTACTGGTAATCTGAGAATCACCTGTATCTTTGCTAGATCTACTTTGATTCCCTCTGCTGAAATAAGATGGCCTAAAACAACTCCTTCTGTAAGCAGCATCTTCCACTTCTCATTATTGAGGAATAGGTTCACTTTGATACAACGAGTGAGTACTTTTTTCATATTGTCTAAGGATTCCTCAAAATATCCACCGTAAGAGGTGAAGTCATCCATATAAGCCTCCATGGTATCATGAATTAGTTCTACAAAAATACTGAGGACTACACGCTGATAGGTATTCAGGGCATTGCATAACCCAAAATGCAGAATCTGATACGCAAAATTTCCCCATGGGCATGTGAATGTCATTTTATCCTGATCCTCCGGAGCAACGTTGCTTTAATTGTATCCACTGAATCCATCCAAAAAGGAGAAGTACTTCTCTTCTGATGACTATGTCCAACACTTGGTCTATAAAAGGTAGTGGAAAATGATCTTTGTGTGTTGCTTTATTCAATTCCCTATAGTCCACACAAATGTGTCATTTCCCATTTTTCTTTGGAATTATGACCAGTGGGGAGACCCATTTTCTATCTGAAATAGGGTAAATGAAATTTGCTGCTAATAGTGTTTGGATCTCCTCTTTGACTACATATCGTAGCGCTCGATTCATTCTGCACTAGGGTTTTATACATGGTTTGCATTCATATTTGGTATAGATATGATGTGTAAAGAATTCCGAGTGCAGACCTCTCCTTTATAATCCTAGGAAAATGCATTCCTATGCCTTTTGAGAACATCTGTAAGTTTTTTTTTTTTTGCTCTGTCAATGTAGAACGAATTTTCAAAACCTTGCCTGGATCAATTTCAATATATTTAGTGGCAACAGTTGAATTTTCAATGAGGAGTACCCTTGGGATCGTTACAGAGTTTGTGGAAGAACTAAGTGAAGCATCATCGCTTCGAACAATAGAATTAAAAACATAATTCAAATCATTGTAATTTGTTGCAAGTATACTGCGGGAACTTACAAAAATTGGTTGATGAGATCATATTTTGTTTTCTCTTGAATCTTTGCCAACCATGAACTGCTCAATTGCGAATAGTTGTTGGGCATTATCCTCTACCTCGGATTCTTCATCGCCTGGCCATAACGGAAGTTCCCTCTCTATAGCTGGTTTAGCAGGTGGATAAAGTCTTAAATCCTTGATAGAATTCCCATAAGAATTGCATATATTCCCTTATCTACACCAAATGTAGGCATCAATAGTGGCCAACCAAGGATGTCCGAGAATCAAGGGATAACCACCAATATTTGACTTAGTTTGTATAACCATGAAATATGCAAGGTATTCCCATGAGTCTGATGAAATAAAAACATCTTCTATGATACCCTTTGGTTTGATGGTAGACCAGTCTGCCAGCTGCAAAACTATAGGAGTCTCTCTAAGATTTTTCAACCCCAATCTTTCCAATTTCTGCTTATTCATGACATTAATAGTCGCCCCCAAATATATCAGTGTGCTAGGAAAGGATATATTGTTTAATTCGGCCTTGAATACCGAGCTACCAAGATCCGAATACTTGGAATTGGAAGTGAGGGCCTTCCCTAACATCAATTCTGCCAAATCAAGAATCACATGAACCATCTATTTATCTTTCCTCTTCCTTCCTAGTATTCTGATACATAATTCTCTGGCAGCTTTAGAATAGATGGGAATATATTTGATAGCTTGGAATAATGGAATTTTCATGTAGACATTCCTTAATTCCCCAAGGAAATCAAATCCAGGTTGGGTCAATGGTTTGGATAAAGTCATCCTCTCACAATATGGGGGATGTTGTGGTTTTCCTGCCAACTGTTGTGAGTCTGCAAATTTTTGTTTCCTCGAGGGGGGGGGGAGGGGTAAGATCCTTTGGTTGATCTGATAAATATTTTGGTATCTCTTATGTTTCTTCTTCTGTAATGATAGGGGATGGAGTCTTATTAATATTATTCCTGAAACGAAGTTGGATGCCATGGAAATCGACAAGAGTGATAGAATAGGTAGAGAAGTTCATTGGTTCTGCAGCCAAAGCTGGTTATACAACCTTATTGTTGGGTTTAGGGGTGGGTTGTGCAAGGAGTAATGGTATTTGGGGCGAGTTACCTAAAGGTAATGTTATTTGAGGTGGTGGGGGCATTTGCATACGAGGAAGATGAGGCTGTTGGAGAGTCTACTGCTGAAACTGTTGTTGATTTATGAAAGCAGGGTTTCTCCAATTTTGATGCCACATGAAATTATGGGGGTATGAAGGCATCCATTGTTTTTTTTTGGAGGAGGACGAGGACACCAATAGGAATATGGTTGATCCATTTGTGTATTATTCCAATAAGAATTGTATGTTTGCATTAAATTAGATAACATACCTAGAGGTCGAGGCTACCATGGAGGTTTTTGATATATGAAGAAAACAAGTTCTTCTTATTTCCCAGCTTCAACATATATATCCTTCAATCCTGGAAACGAGGAGCACTCCTTAGTAGGATGATTTTGCTAGCATAGGAGGAAATTTTCAACCTTGTTTAGGGGGGAATCCTTCCGAGGATTCTTCTTTATGCATTTGGGGCAGAAAATGGCCAAGGCTCGATCCTCTTCCTCTCGTCTCTTCTTTTCCTGCAATGCATCTAACTTAGAACTCAGGGAGCTGAGTATATTGGTTTTAAAATCCTCCAGAAGATTATCGATTTCCATCCTTGAAATACCCTCCTTTGAAGTCTTTGAGGTTCTATTTACTGCATCTATGATTCCTTTTCCTGACCTAGAGGTGTTCCTTGAATATATCCTACAGAGATCGTAGATTTAATATACTTTAACAAAGATACATCCCCTGCGCCCATCAGGTTTAATACCTCAATATAATCATCTCTGATCCCTCACAACAATAACAAAAAATTTATGTCTCATCATTCAATGTATTCTTCCTTGACCTCTGCAAATTGTGTTGAAACCTTTCCACATAGTCCACCAAGCTTTATCCTCCTCATGATTCATCTTGAAAATTGCTTCCTTCTAGTCCTTATCCTTACATTATTACTGATATTTGTCCAAGAATTCCTTCTTCGTTTGTGTCCTGGTTGAAATACTATCTCGCCCCAACCCCATGAACCAACGGAGTGCCAAAATATTCAAATTAGTTGGGAAAATTTTTAACTTCTAGGCATATGTGACATAGTCATAGCTCCTGTAGAGGACATCAAATTCAAACAGAAACGTGGTTGGGTCCTGACTGGCCATGCCATCAAAATTTGGCAAGGTTGAGTGTAGAATGCTCTTCATTTGTGTAGTCTGTGTAGACCCTAGGTTTATGATTGGAAACTCAAAATTAGTTGTTCCGGTGGATGTTTCAGTCGCTGTTTCTCCCCTGTGCTCTCCTTCTCCATCCATATCTCACCAAAAACTGTTAAAATATTCTAGTACTTTTGATCCCGGAGAAGGTGGTGAATTGGCATATTTATGGCCTTTGCTCAGCTGTGTATTAGCACCTGGTTGATTGGAAATATCCTTTTCTTAAAAAGGTTCCCCCATTAGCAGCACCTCTTAAGTCCGCATTGATAAAACATTTTTTCATGTAGGCTCGGTAGAATATATAGACTCCTCACCTCCTTCCACTGAATCCCTCCCTGGCGAAATATCAATAGGAGGTGGCCTTCTCTGTGATTTCCTTCGGGTACTTCCTCCTCTTATTGAACTACCTCCATGGTTAATTTCTTGGGGGATTTGATAAGCATACACAAGTCTCCCCGTGTGGTCTCTAACTCTTCTCATGAATCATAACATAGTGGAAACTTCACACAACCAACTTACAAAATAGTCACTCAAAATAGTCACACTTCAAGCTAACTATAAAAAATTACAATATCTTTGGAAACTCCCTGGAAATGGTGCCAAAATGACGAGATTTTATATCACCTTATAATTATCTCAAGAAGGGATTGAGAGATATACATTAATTATTAACCGAGGTTGTTCAAAAGTCTTTATGAGACACCACGAAAAATCTATGCCAGACACTGTACTTTAATGGGGTTTCAAAAACAGAGTAATTCACTGGAATGGACTGAAATTGAGAGCAAGGAAACCACTAATAATCCTAGTATATAGTGACCATAACTATCTATTCCCCAAAAGAGAAAGAAATAATTTGACACCCTAAGGTGGCACTCTTGAATTATCTTAGCTACCAATTGTAGAATCAATAAATCAACTGTAGCTATCTCCAAATACTCCAAAGGAAAACTTAACCAATCTATTTTGATGCCCACTAAAACCAATAGTAGAAAATAAATGAACCATAAATATTTGTAAAACAATCACAACAACCTCTCTATTCCACAATGATGAATCAACCCTACAAGAAAACAATAACGCTCTAGATTCTGCCACTAAACTACAGCAACAGGAAATTAACTATTCAACCCAATTGACTAGGAAATTTCTCATCTTCAATCTCATATCCAACCCTTAACACTCTTTGTATGTTACACACCCAAGCTAAAACAATAATAATTGCAGAAAGCACCAATGGAAAATCACTCAATTAAATCTCTATAACAAAAGCAGAACGTCCACACCAATACTTTTATTAAAACTGCAGAAAATAAAAGAACTACTAATCTACAAAAACACATGTCTGCATAAGGGGGCCCTTGTTGCACACAATGGCACACTGAGAGAGGGGGTGAATCAGTGTTCTAGCACCCTTTACAATTTTCACTTCTAAAAACTTAAGCAAAGTTCATCATTCACATTAAGCTACTAAGTTCATCAACATCAATTAAGCATGTCATCAACATAGATCATAGAGGCACATCACAAGACAAGTATAGTAAAATTTATTTATAATTTGATATGACTTACAATGAATACTTCAATCTTCCAATTACATCAGCACCAACTGACTAAATAGCACCAACTCTAACAACAAGGCCCAACCTGGCTTTCTTATCTCCAACTAAGAAGATGTGAGGTATCCAAACCCCAGTATGCAAGACTCATCTTGCAATCACCAAGCCAATCATCAAGGTCTATCAAGATCTTCTCAATTCCCAATCATCACAAGTCTTGATCATGTGCTGCTCATGCAAAATTTCTAGTCATACCCAATGCCTGCTTATGTCATATATCTGCTCATGCCAAATGTCTTGTTATGTCAAATGTCTACTCATCCCAAATGTCTGCTCATGTTCATCAAAACAACTACCACTGGATATTAGTATCATATCCACAAATAAATCATCCCAAGTTGTCACATGAGTCTTCCTTGTGCTTTGTTATGCAACAAGTTCTTCATTTCATAAAAAATAATTCCATCAAATTCTTTACACAGTCCTTTAGTTTCCCATGCTTTCAACTGTCGTATGAAAAGGAGTTGAGATATGGCTTCAACGATGTATTCCTAGACCAAGTTAAAACCTATTATAATCTTCGGGAACCTTCATTAACCAGTGATCAGAGCTTCATCAAGTGTTGCAACTTCAGGTATCTTCTTTTATATGCATTGTTCAGTCATAAAGGAAGCCAAAAGTCTTTTCATGAGCTTCCTATTTTACCTGAGGTCAAATCTGCTTCTTCAAACATAACTTTCAGAATTTCTTTGATGCATGTGCACTGATCTCTATGAGCTGCTATAGATTTAAGCAAGAGATCACTTGCAGCTTCCACAGTCACCCGAAATCATAGAATAAATTCAACAAACTGATCTCTTGCACTTCATTGTATTATTTCCTCCTTGTTACTGCTATGTTCAGACTTCTATTGGTCACCTGAAATCAGAGAAGGATTCTTCTACGACTGCCTCAGTAGCTTACCCTATACTCGAAATTTTCCTCATAGATGGTCAAATTTCATTGGTGAACTTCCAATACTTCTTAATCTTTTAATTGGTGTAAATAACATGTGTATATATATTGAATTTAACATGGATAATTAAAACCTTCAACTGGGTCGACATTCAACAAGTAATTTTTAAAAATTAAAAGAGTCAACTAATGATTGGGCCAACTTCCCTATTAAATTTCAAAAATAATGATCTTCCTTTGACTGGGCCGACTTGTTTCATACTTTAAGCTTCCACATCATAAATTCAATTGCTTGTGGGCTTAGTTAGTTTGACATTCACAAGTAGATTCTTCGAGAAGGTGAAAAATGTACTGTGGTTTCTCCAAAGGATAGGAATGGCATAGGGATTCATCATTTCAAGAGGGTGTAAATACCACAATCAACTTCTTATCAAACCATCAAGCAAAGCCATTAATAAGGGCATCAAGCCATAATGCTAAAGTCCAACATACCAAAAGTAAGTGGGTCATTATGTTCATGTGTAACCAAATGCATGGATATGACCATGCCAACATACCACCATGTGTGTGAGTATGCTCCATCATGTAATTCTTCAAGTGCTAGGGGATTGTTACCACTATCTCATTCATACATCAAGTCTTTTTCCTAATCATTCACTAAGTTTTCCATGTAATTATGTCCTTGGTTTCCTTACTAGGTAAAAGTACAAGTGGACTCCATCAACAAGAGTGTGGTAGAGTGTGATCTCCATGACTCAAACCATATCTAAAGGTTCCATGACCCCATCAAGCCACAAATGACCACCGAATGGGTCATTTGGACCACCTAGTGTTCAATACCCAAACTATCATGTCCTCCTTGCCATGTCATCAACCTTTGTCACTCCTTTGTCATTAATGGATTGTCATCAATGAAAACCGTGCTCAACAAACTCCCCCTTTTTCATTGATGGAAAAAACTCTTCAAATACTCTCCCCTTTGAAATTGATGACAAAGGGTCAAACAATTATCCATCAAAGACTTCACAATGCCCAAAAACTTGAATACTAAGATCATACTGAAGTGTTTAATCCCCCTTTCATGTTTGATCCCCCTTCCATTTGTTGATCAAGAGGTCAAGTCAGTTCATCCCAATTTGTTTCAAGTAACTTAGGATTCCTAGTCCACCATTGCTATGAAATCTGCTCTAATTTGAATGTGTTGCTTCTTATGGCTTGGCCCAATTTCCTTTGGCAGCTTCAAGATTTGTTGGGCTTGACATGAGTTTTCAGTTCTCTTTCAAATTTTTCCACAAATTATTTTCATGGTTATTTCTAGAGCTACCCTTTACTGTCTTTAGCAAGGTCTGAAAAGTATTTCTTCTAATCCTTCAAATGCCTTTATTAGTCTTCAATGTAATATCAAAATTAATTCCAGTCTTCAATATTGATATTAATTTCTTCTTAATATCATTGAGAGAATTTCTATTGTAGCCTTAAAAGATTCATAAAACTGAGTTTAATCCTCTTAAATGCTTCACCAATTGTAACTGCTTCTTTTATGCTTGTGAAATTGTTTGAAATATTCTTGATCAGGTTTATTGATCAGGTTTATTCAATGCTTGATAACTATCAATACTTGAACTTAAACTTTGAGCCTTCAAATCTCCTCTGACTTGGTGTACCTGAGATCAAGAGAACCGAGATGATCTTTTAGGCCTGAGGTACTTTCCTTTCTTGAATAAACCTTCGGATGCTTCAAACATAATGTTGTCTTAAAGTCTGTACTAATGTCTTGATCAAAATTAGACCCTTGATCTTCTCTTTAACCAGTCCTTCAAACATTAGGTAGTCTGCACATAACCTTCAAATGACTTGAATTATGTTATCCTTTGTGCGCAGTGGTAACTGAAGTCAAATAAGATCAGAATTTGATTTCCCACCTTTTGTTTTGAGTGAGAGGTATACAACCATCATGAGAAATAAGCTTGGTAAAGTTCAATCTTTGGATGCCCGAGCTAGTCTTTGAAAAGTATCATTCTTTCACAACATAAATGTTTTTTGCTGGCTGGAGATCAGTCCTTCGTGTAACTTTGGCTATCTTCAACAAGGCATGAAAAGTACTGCTTCTAATATTTGAATTCCAATATACAATCAGATACCAACAACAAGTGTTTCTTGAATACATTCTTGCTAATCGTATCCAAAGCTATAGAGAGTCATCAGTACACTTTATGGATACTAGAAAGAATACATCAACAATCATCTATTAAATTCATAAAAAGTTAAGTATGCATCAAGGACAACCATCCAAACATCACCATGTTGCTTCTCTACCTTTGCTTCAACTATATGTACAGAGAGAGTTCATGAGATCACTGCAAATTACCCTTGCTCCCCCTATCAACATGCCAATTGTAGCTACGATCCTTGGACCTGTTCCACTCCTTGGAGAAACCATCATTTACCTTTGAGTCCATCCTCCAACTTCATGAACTCAAGGTGTACTAAGTTCTTTAAAAGACCTCAATCTTGGCTTTCCATATGGAAACCATATTCTTTGCACTGATCAAATTCATTCACATTCAAAAAAATATTCTTTTTCACCCCTACCTGGAAGTATCCTTGACTTTGAGAACATGTCATTTGAGCTTCAATTCTTCTTGCATTTCTATTCTTCCATGGTTCATAGGATTTCCTTATTGATGTGTATGAGGGATTCATCATGGGTTGTCTTCTTGAACTTGTACAATCTTGGGATTTTTTACCAAAGCCACTACAACTGTAGCATCTCATCGTATAATAGTGAGCAACAATATGGCCAATATGGTTGCATGTCCAACATCTAATTGTATTGTTGGGAGGCCCAACACTTCTTGCATGAGATCTTCAATCCAATGCCCTATGACCAAAATCATTACATGAGTAGAAATAACCATTGAAACTATTTTCATACATGGATGCTTGATTCCACCTTGAGGATGTATTTTTTTAGAACTTTCTTTGAGGAGTAGGACTAAATCCTTGATGTCCTTCAAATTTTATGATGTCTTTTGCAGTTATATAAGAGACATATTGGATTTTACTTTTTTGGAATGATGGGATTGCTTCATTCTTCTTAGGAGTCTTTGAGTTTTAATCATAGTTTTCTTCTTTCTTGCTGTAACCCAAGCCAATCTTGTCAAAAGGTGATCTTTGACAAGTCAAGATCTCATCTAGAATGGTAGAATTGTTGTCTAACTTGACATAGGAACTTTAATTTTCATTCTTCTTACTGAGATCAATCACTTCCATTTCAATATTTTCACAAGTATTCTCTTTTTCATCCAATTGGTTCTTCAAAACATATTCTATCCTTTTGGATTCCTCGAGTTGAATCTTCAAATCAACACTAGCTTTCCTTGTTTCTTCAAGTTCTTCTAAATATTCACTAGGATCTTCTTGTTCTTCTGTTTGACTGATCAGTTTGGTGTTTAATCTTTTAATTTCATCTTCTTTGTCTTTTAGCTCATCTTGTAAATATTTGTTCTTGTGTTTCAGTTTATTGAGCAATACCATTGTCTCCTTTTGGTATTTTTTTAAGGACCTCCGAATTTTCTTTTTGAGCCTCAGATTGTATTTGAGATCAATATCCATTAGGGTATATGAAAGTGCATGATTGGCTTTCAAAAAATCTTTTGTGTCTTCTTCTACAAGTGGAATTTCAACATCAAAGAGTCAACTAATGGCTGGGACGACTTCCCAATTAAATTTAAAAAATAATGATATTCGTTTGACTGGGCCTACTTGTTTCATACTTTAAGCTTCCACACCATAAATTCAATTGCTTGTGGAATTAGTTAGTTTGACATTCACAAGTAGCTTCTTTAAGAACGTGAAAAATGTATTGTGGTTTCTCCAAAGGATAGGAGTGACATAGGGCTTCATCATTTCAAGAGGGTGTAAAGACCAAAATCAAATTCTTATCAAACCATCAAGCAAAGACATTAATAAGGGCATCAAGCCATAATGCTAAAGTCCATCATACCAAAATTAAGTGGGTCATTATGTTCATGTGTAACCAAATGCATGGATATGACCATGCCAACATACCACCATGTGTGTGAGTATGCTCTGTCATTTAATTCTTCAAGTGCTAGGGGATTGTTACCACTATCTCATTCATACATCAAGTCTTTATCTTAGTCATTCACTAAGTTTGCCATGTTATTATGTCCTTGATTTATCCATGATTTCCTTACCAGGTACAAGTACAAGTGGAATCCATCAACAAGAGTGTGGTAGAGTATTGTATCCATGAATCAAACCATATCTAAAGGTTCCATGACCCCATCAAGCCACAAATGACCACAGAATGGGCCATTTGGACCACCTAGTGTTCCAATGCCCAAACTACCATTTCCTCTTTGCCATGTCATCAACCTTTGTCACTCCTTTTTCATTAATGGATTTTCATCAATGACAACCATGATCAACATCCCTTCCTTCAGAGGCAGGGGATGAACAATCCAATCAGTCACACATAATCAATCAACACATTAGGAACCAACAACAACAATTGATTTTATAAAAATATGATATGTGTACAAAAGTTCAACAATTTTGTGCAAAATATGGCTAACCCTGCTAGAGGAGTTCGATCCATTTTTTATACATATAAAAAAATTCTAGTTCTTGTGCATAATCAAAAGAGCACTAAGTCTGGAGGAGGGAATTTATAATCATAACAAAACTATACTAATCCTGATATTATACTACATAGATCTGAATAGATCGAAGTCACATGTACAATAATCAATAAGCCAATAATAGCTTCAATCTGATAAAAAACAGAACTAAAACCTCCATCTGGTGCATGATCGGTTGAATCCAAGCGCAAAACTGGGCTATGACGCGAGTTACGGAACTGTTGTGTTTGATCCCATAGCTCATGTCAAATTATGACGTCACTTCTGTAGTTGTTGGATCAGTTCCATAGCTTTACATAGGATCTGCAGCTCCCTGAAGATGGTAATTGTTGCTAAATTGAAGGATAAAAAAACACCAACAAGGATTAGATTTACGCAATCAATCACTCATACATTCCATGATAAACAAATCATGTAGAAATAAACTTATTTCATATGATAACCACAAGTAGAGATAAAAAGGCACAAAAATATGTATGCAGAGGTTCTATAGAGGTAATTCAGCAAGCTAGGATGATGAAAGGGGTGTTAAAAAAGGTACAATTATATGACTCGTCAAGTGTCAAACTTAGAACTCATCTACTTACTATCATGTGCTTTAAGTGAACCAATTACTTCATTTTGACTATTAAATCTAATCATTGAATGCATGCATGAGGTTGGTGGGAAAAGTCACTTCATGTAGTTATTGAAGCATGGGATTGAATGCACTTTTGTAATAGTTCCATCGTCTATCAAAAGTCAATTCTATCATTGTTAGAATTACTTTTCTTTTATAGTCAAAAGCAATGTCAATTGTCTTTCCACTGTCATCTCATATCCATTGGAGTCAACACTCATTTTATCATTCTCTCGTGTAGATTTCCATACTATGTAAAGCTTCCTATTGTTATTCATGACCATTACCAGACTACGTTTTAACCCAGAAATTCAAATGTAGAGATAGAGCTACAGATTTGAAGGGAAAGTAGATGGATGTCGATAAGCATAATGTTTGGGAAAGCTAGGAACCCTTACCCTTTGATATTTTCTAATCATAGATGCTTGAGAAGCTATGAATTAATGTTGCATGGGGTTCTCTAATAGAATACAACAGGTTGGACTCTTACTGCACACACTAGTAAGCACTATAAGGGTTGGATTTCCTAAGGGAACTGTGGATCGGTGAAGGGAAATCCCTTCCTTATGTTGTGTGTAGCGGTTGGAAGGAGTGGCATGGTTGTGATAGCTTAGTGAGATCCCTGTACAACTCTTGATGAGATTTTGGATGAGCATAGAGAGCAGAACGGGTTGTGGGTTGAGAGAGAGATAATCATGTAGGTGTTTCCTTAGCCATGGTGGCCTCATAGCCTAGCTTGGTGGTGGCCTCTCAGTAGAAAGTGTATATGCTATACATAGTGCCTATACTTGGGTGGAAAATCGCTCTTATATAGCCAGTTGCTTGGATCTTCTTTATTTAAAGATAAGTATTATCTTTGTATCTGATGTGCAATGATTTTATTATTATTCTTGTAATGATTATGTTGGTATGTGCATGTTAGATGTGTGTGTATAGAGTTTGTTTCCACTATATGTTTTTATTTATGTATCTGCACAAGCATTTTAGATGTTATAAATTCATAATTATGGTTATGGGGTGAAATTTAGAAGCTCGTAATTAGTTAAGTCCCCTCCTATTGGTCAGATTGATGGATGGGAACGTTGCATTTTTTAATTGGTTGGAAAAAATTCTTTGATAAACTACGTGTTCCCATAAAGTGCTTTGTTTATGTTTCCTTAAAAACCTAGGATAAAACTCCATCAATCCAAGTGCATGTATCAAAGATTTTGGCAAATCGATTCATAAAATCCTATAGTCTGAAAGGAAAGGACTAATAAGGAATATTCTGCAATTAAAGAAAAACACTAAATATTTATATAATTTAGAAAATATTTATATTATTTTAATATTAAAACAAATTTGGCTCTTAAATTCCACACACAAAAAGTTTACCAAAACAATTTTGGAAACGTTGGTTTTGAAACCTCATTAATATATTATTACTTTTATTTAATGGATATTATATTTCAAAGATTCAAAACGATGTATCATATGACCATTTACACTCTACTTAAAATATGTTTTTTAATTATCAATATATATTAGTGTGATGTGATGAAATTTTAGAAATTTGTTATTAATTAATATATATATATATATTAAAGGAGAAAAAAATACATCCTTTATTAATAAGAAAAGGATGCTACCGGAATGTTACCATACATAATAGGCTGAATTAAAGCGTTCATAAGTTACATAAAAAGATGCTACCCGACTGATTCCATACACAATGGCTGAAGCAGACGATGAAAAAACTTCATCATTACGGGTTGATTGCTATTTTTGAGCACGAAATATAATCATGCCACCTACTAAAAAAAAACGACCGAAACAATCCATAGTGCGACATGGATGGGAGTGGCATTATTAGAATGGATCTGTCAACGAGACTGTCACCAACAGAGCAACCATGGATGAGCATTGCGATTAGTAGAAGGACAGATGGGAGTCATCCACCAGAGCGCCCGCCTGGAATTCTTTGTAATGGATCATGCCATCAAGCTGGCCCAGAGCCTGTTTCGAAAGGCCGTCAGCTTCCATGTTGTAACATCTCCGAATATTGGTAAAGATCAGCCCATCGGCCCGCTGAATAAGGTTCTGGACCCTCGCCAACCAATGCTGGAGAGATAGGGGCATCAGTTCAGCACTGCCACATGCCCACTTAATAATACATAGGGAATCACCAAAAATCTGAGAGATGGCAATGTCACGTTGCTCCGCGAACCAGAGGAATCACCATAAGGCCAGGAGCTCCGATCTTGTGTTGGAGCCCTAACCAGTCCCCATGCAGAGGTGAAAAGAGTGACGTTCAAACATTCTGATAAGCATTCCGACCCCACAAAAACCCAGTTGGGCCACACCGTCGAAGAAGCCAAATGGGTACATAGTGGAAGTTTCAGTGCAGGGTGGGGCACATAAATGGTCACGATCAGGAGGAGTGGTGCTACCAGTGTGCTGAGTATAGATCCTCGCCAAGATCAAGTCAGCACAGCGTTGATATCCTTTGAAAATCAACTTGTTTCTCGTACACCAGATTTCCCAGAGCATGTAGAAGACAATGATGGTGTCACCCCTCGATTTATCAAAGCAGTGCTCTAAATTTTCGATAGTGGAAGGTAGCTCCCAGGCAGTTAGCGATTTCCAAACATAACGAAGGCACAACCAGATGAATTGGAAAAAGACACAGCTGCCGAATAGGTGATTTAAATCCTCCCCGTCCCTTAAGCAGATCATACAGATCCCTGGGCCATTAAAACCGTGCCTATTAGACCAAGTTAACAATTTGTTCTGAATTACAAGCCACACGAAATAGCCAATTCTGAGAGGAATAGTATTGTTCCAAACCATAGATCCAATACCAGTTACTTGAAAGTCCGAAGGCTCCTCCATCAGACTATCATAGGCCAGCCTAGCAGTCACATTCCCCAATAAAGGATTTTTCACCCAGATGAGTCTGTCAGATTTCTCCAAAGTATGCAAACCAGCTCCAACCACAGCAAGTCTGTAATCAGACCACTCCTTCATTAGATCGACGGGAAAATCAGAGACATTTACTAACTCCCACTTATCAGATTGCTCTGCTGATGGAACCCACAGCTGCTTAAAAACATGAATGCCACGGGCCTGCAAAGCCTCAATAAGCTCCCTCGACAACAGGTAACGATCGCCGATCCCCAAAATCGAGTCAGTCCCAATGGTGATCATGTTACCACGACCAACCTCCCAACAGAGAGACCTCCGAATAATAAGCAAAGTAGAGAGCAGACTACGCCAAATTTTTTATCCACGGCCACGAAATCTAGAACCAGTCCCCAACCAAAATCCAGCATCCAAACCATTTAGATACTTAGCCTGTATGATGGAGCCCCACAGACCTTTATCGAACAGAGCACGCCATAATATCTTGGCACATAAATCTTTATTAAAATCTCTCAAATCCTTAATTCCCCAGCCACCTAAATGTTTAGTTCTGGAGAGATCCTTCCAACAGGCCAAATGGATTTTGTAATGGCCAGACCGCCCCCCCCATAGAAAGTGGAAAATCAGTTGTCTCAGATTGTTAACAATGCTAGTAGGGATAGTGAAAAGGCTAAACCAATAGACCGGGATGGAGAGTAATACCGATTGGATCAGTATGAGACGACCCCCCATCGTTAGCCAACGAGCTGACCACGAGTCAATCCAACAAGCCACCTTTTTAATCATCCACAACCAGTCCTCCCAGCCATAGGAGTTGGGTTTAATGAAGAAGCCCAGATAAAGGAAACCATCATCCAGCTTCACCAAGTTAAATGGAAGTAGATCCTTCAAATAAGTACAAACTGACTCATCATCACACTGATATAAAAAAGATGATTTTGATCCATTAATGCACAGCCCAGAAGCATCACAAAATATGTTCAAAATACAGTGGTATTGTTTCCATTCAGCTCTGGATCCCCTCCCGAACAGTAGAACATCATCAACGAAAAATAGGTGGGTGATAAATAAGGATCTGGCCACATGAATACCAGATAGAAAACCCTGCCTCCTCTCCTTGTGTATCAGTTGACTGAAACCTTCCATTGCCAGGATAAATAGATAAGGGGATAAGGGGAAACCATGTCTAAGTCCTCTGTTACCCTTGAAAAATTCCGAGGGAGAACCATTAATAAGCACAGTGAAACTTGCCGTAGAGTAACATGCAAAAATCCATTTAACCATCTCTGCTAACAGCCCAATCTGGTTCAGGATGAAATGAAGGTAGTCCCAGTCCACACAGTCGTAGGCCTTCTGTAGGTCGAGTTTAAGAATAAATGCACTCAGTTTCTTGTCTTTTATGGAGTGTATGCACTCCCGTGCCACACCAATTGCGTCCGCGATTTGCCGATTCTGTAGGAAAGCAAATTGTTCCTTGGAAATATGACGACCCAGGGTCAACTTAATCCAATTAGCAACAAGTTTGGTTATGATCTTATAGCACAGGTTGCATAATGAAATGGGACGATACTCATCAAAATTAGCAGGCTTGTCAACCTTTGGAATCAGCGTAACATAAGTGTGGTTCAACAGATGAGGAATCCATGCTTTGGTTCTGGATTCATCAATGGCCGATGTCAGCTCCACCCCCAGGATGTCGAAAAAATGCAAATAGAACTCATTTGGTAGCCCATCAGGGCCTAGGCTTTTATCATAGCAATTTTATTTTTAAATGCTCTTAATATCCTCCACAGCAACCGGTCGATCAATCTCTCTGGCATCCTCCTCAGAGAATTAAAGGGGAAGGTTTTTAATCGCTTCAAGCTGGTGTAATAAATCATGTTCTCCCTTCTTAGTATAAACCCCCCTAAAATGGTCCTGAGCAACCATTTTAATGGAGCTTTCATCCACCACCAGGCGATTATCGGCATCTGAAACCTCCCAAATAGCATTCTGGAGTCTCCGTTGATTGGCATATATCTGGAAAAACTTTGTATTATGGTCACCAACCATGAGCTAGGTAGCTCGGCTCTTCTGCCTCCACTCCTCTTCAATGGATAAGAGGATACGGTCTTTTGCAGCAAGGAGGTCAGCCAAACTAGAGCATTCTTCAATCGATAGTGGATACAAATCCGACCTGTAGTGAAACTGCACTATCTTTTCCTCAATGACCTCCAACTCAAGCAGGTCCTTTGAATTTTTTAACTTCACCCACGACCGAATCAAGGGTTTTATCCACTGTATGTTGTGTATAAAACCGGCTCAGGATGGAGCACCATGAGATAGATTCAGTTTCTCCCAAGTCTCCCTAAACCAGCTGTCAAAATCGAGGTCTTTTAGTAGGCCAGCATTGAATTTGAAGGGGTAGGATGTAGGCCTGATCCCAAAATCTAGCTGAAGTAATATCGCCTTATGGTCAGATATGCCCACTGCATATGACCAAGATCTATATTTTCCAAAGAGGTTACATAGTTCCTCTGCCATCAGAAAACGGTCCAATCGTTTACCAACATAATCAGCCCCGCACCGACCATTAGACCAAGTCGGGTACAAGGAATGTGGAACCACATCCACCAAATGGGATTTTTCAAATAAATCAATAAAATAACCAACCAGGGGATCTGCAACCCTACCCGACCCCCAAACTTCATCAGGACAGAGAGTAAAATTGAGATCGCCCGCAAGGATGAGTGAGGGATCATTGATCAGTCCAGTACCCTCAAGTCTATCCCAGAACGCCCTCCTACCAGAGTAAGGGCCATACACATTCAACACTCGGATCGTTCTGTCACAACCTCGGAAATGAACTTCAACAAGAATACCAGCACATGAAACATAAGAATCCACAAGCCTGGGGTCCCAGGCAACCAATGTGCCCCCCGAATGCCCACAAGCATCCAGAGCACAGGCCCGCCCACAGTGGTTTTAACTTTAGAAAGTAGGATATGGCATCAGCAGCACTGATCATGGTTTCTTACAGCACAAGTAAAGCGAGTTTAGTCAACTCTAAGAAGAGCTTAAGAGCTACTCTCTTGGGACCTCTTCCAAGGCCCCTACCGTTGAAAGATACCAGCTGCATTAAGGGACAGGGTATGGAGCGGGAAAACCTATAAGAGCCCGAGGAGGTGAAGACTTGTTGAGGAAAAAATCAAATAATGAATTGACAGGTGGGTTTGCTGAGTGACCAAGTGATTCAGGTGGGGGAAACCCACTCTTATCCCTCGCTGAGTCCTTCTTTTCCCTCCTAGTTTTACGAATAGTAACATTCCCTCGAGGATGCAGGGAGATATGGCCATCCACTAATACATGAATAGGTCTAGGAGGATACGAGGTAAGGGGGGTGAGGTTACAATTTGCATGCACCGCATGGACAGGGGAGTCAGAGATGGGTGATGGAGAGAGGGAGATCTCGAGGTGTGGCCCATCATTTCTCGACACAAGTTTGGGAGAGGTCACAGCAGAAGGGGGACTAGATATGGATAGATTATTCAGCGAATGGGCAGCAGTCCAGGAATCAATTAAGTCGACAGTGGTGTCATCGGTAGACCCAATTGGGCCCAGTTCCAGCTCTGTATCTGACCCCCCAGCCCACTCAGGGGAAGATTCCACCAGCCCCTTCCCCCCCACCGTCAACGAAATGGATAGAGCCTGCGAGATGTCAGATAACGAAATAAATTTTGATAAAAATGGAATAGATTGTGATATCTTACCCAACAATGCCGAAGCTGACTGGATGTCCAGTGGTAAGGAGTCCCAAAACCCCTCGTCTGGGATTCAACCGGCTCACTAGTTCCGGCCATATGGGGAGGGTCCGCTGAAAAAGCTTTGCAACATTCCTTGGAGTGGCCAACCCCTCTACATTTATGACACTGGAACACAATCTTCCAATAATCCAGCTGTCGGATAAAGGACCCCCCCTCCCACACAATCTCGATCTCCCCTGGGAGACCCTCAGAGGAATCAATCTCCACAAGCATCCTGGGGGGGCGCCTTTCCGCCCCAGTGAGTTGTTCCTGCTCCATAAGGATGAAACGACCAATGGAGTTGGCTACAGGGATAAATCCCCCAAGGTTCTAGCAGTGCATAGGAAAACCCGGCAAGATAGTCCATAAGTGTCGCTTCAGGATTTTTTCAGTCCTAGGGTCAAACCTGTTATGCCATCGGTACAGGACCAAAGACCGTGTTCCATAAACCCAATAACGCTTCTCAATGCAAATCCTATCCTCCTCATTGAGGAACTGGAACATCAACCAGCCATTAGCAAGTACCAAAACCCTCGGCATGTTTGTGATGAGGAGCTTCCACTAACCTCGAATCCAGGATAGCAGGTCGGTTCGATTGAGTCAAATGTATTCGAACTTGCCAACAAGGGCCCTCTGACTCAGATCCAACACCATATCCATGGTTATGTATTTACCAAGCACACATACCGGTCTCCCTTTCTTCTCTCTTTCGAAGGTAATCTTATGAAGGGGCTTAGTGCCACCACCCTTTTTTGATGGAGCCCCAACATTCAACCAAGCAGTTACAACAGGGCTTAGTCCCGATACAGATGAAGGGTTGTGATGCACCTGCAACAATTAATTAATACGAATATGCGAAATAGCAGAAATGACAGAACTCGGAATCACTTTTATATTGATCACAGGCCACTTCGAGGGGGCAACCTCCTATGAGCAAGCTCAATACAAATAACTTCACAGTGCCTTCATAGGTCTCGACACACACTTATATACTAAGTCTAGGCACCAATACCATGGGTCAAAACCACGGGCCACTACAAACTATGGATCAACAATACTACGGGCGACTTACAAAGCATATGCACCAACAACAATAACACAAACTATTGATCAACAAATACTACGGGACGACTTACAAAGCATATGCGTCCAACAACAACATACTAACAAAGTAAAGACATGGATTCCTAACATCCCCTCCCCCTTAAAAAAAGCTTTGTCCTCAAAGCTTTAGATGTGGAAATTGTTGTTGAATCTGAAGGAGTGGTTCCCATGTAGCATCCTCTGGTTGCATGCCGTGCCACTGAATTAATACCTCTGTGATAGAGCGAGAGAGAAGCTGACACGTGCATCGATTGAGGATGGCCTCTGGCTCCAAAAGGATGGATCCTTCATTATCCAGTTCGGGTAAAATCGTTTGTCCACTGATGTTGGTGCCAAGAAATTTCTTCAAACAAGAGACATGAAAGACTGGATGAATGCGGGAAGAAGGAGGAAGTTCCAATTTATAAGCAACGGACCCAATCTTCTGAAGAATCCGATATCACCCATAGAACTTTGGAGCGAGCTTATGACGCCCTTTGAGTTTCAAGGAGGATTGTTTGTATGGCTGGAGACGAAGAAAAACCATATCGCCGACTTGAAAAGTGCGCTCAGAACGGTGCTGATCAGCTTGTTGCTTCATGCGATTTCTTGCCATGTGAAGATTGTCCCGCAAAATGCGAAGAATCTGATCGCGGTTTCGAAGGACCGTGTCAACTTCCTAAACTGGTGAACTGGTGGGGGTGTATGGAAGAAGAGCTAGAGGTTCCTGACCATAGATTGCTTCATATGGGGTCATTTTAGAGGCGGTGGGGTAAGAGGTATTGTACCACCATACAGCGAGAGGAAGCCACTTTGCCCACTGATGTTGTTGTTCCGAGGTGAAGCAACAAAGATAAGTTTCCAAGCATTTATTAATAATTTCATTCTGACCATCTGTTTGTGGGTGATACCCTGAACTCATCTTCAGTTTGGTTCCAGTGTGGCGAAATAGTTCTGTCCAAAAATGACTGGTGAAAGTCGCATCACGATCCAAGACAATGGAAGAAGGGATGCCATGAAGACGAAAGAGCTGGTCCAGGAAAATTTGACGACGGAGGAGGCTGTATAGGGATGGTTGAGAGCACAAAAATGACTATATTTGGAGAGGCGATCAACCACAACAAGAATCACTGTCTTCCCGCCAGATTTAGGGATCCCTTCAATGAAATCCATAGAAATATCTGTCCAAATCCATGTAGGTATGGGCAAGGGTTCAAGCAATCCCGGAAGGAGTGTTGTTTCACCCTTATTGCACTGGCAGGTATCACATTCGGCCACCATCTGTTGAATTGTCCATTTCATGCCCTGCCAAAAGAAGTTACGCCATGCTCGTTCAAACATTTTGAGGAACGACCAGAGTGCCCTGCCGATGGAGAAGCATGGAGTTCATAGAAGACAATCTGTTGAAGATCTGTGCTCTGGGGAAGCACCAGACGACCATTGTATCACAGAGAAGAACCATCCCAAGAGTAATGTGGTACAGCAGAAGGGTTGTTGGTCAAGCATTGGATGATTTGATATAAGGAAGAGTCATTGACATAACCCTGTTGAACAGATTGCAACCAATTTGGAACAGGCATAGAAATAGCTGAAAGAGAACCTTGGGCATCAAATGTGCGAGAAAGAGCATCTGCCACAATATTGTCTTTACCCTTCTTGTAAGTGATCTCATAGTCATAACCCATGAGTTTGCTAACCCATTTTTGTTGTGCCGGCGAGGAGACACACTGGTCCAAGAAATATTTCAGACTCTGGTGATCAGTCTTGATGCAGAAATGATTTCCTAATAGGTACGAGCTCCACTTCTGTACTGCATGCAAAATAGCCATCATTTCCTTCTCATAGGTAGAGGCAGCTAAATTCTTACCTGAAAGGGCTTTTTTGGTGAACGCAATGGGGTGTTCATCTTGAAGGAGAACAGCACCAAGTCCATTGCCGCAAGCATCACTCTCAATAGTGAAGGGCTTGGAAAAATCGGGCATAGCTAGCACAGGTGTAGTACACATAGCTTGTTTTAGTTTGTCAAATGCACACTGAGCAGCAGGTGTCCATTTAAAAGCATCCTTTTTCAATAGAGCAGTTAATGGAGCTGCAATCTTCCCATAATCCTTGACAAACTTGCGGTAGTAGCCAGTCAACCCCAAAAAACCACGAAGGCTCTTGAGTGTCTGAGTATGCGGCCAATTGTTCATGGCATCGATTTTGGCAGGATCCACGCGAACCCCTTGTGCTGAGATAATGTGCCCGAGATACTCAACTTCCTTCTGTCCAAAAACACATTTAGACTACTTGGCATGGAGATGATGGTCAGAGAAAAGTTGCATGACAAGATCCAGATGCTGGAGATATTCATCCCATGTTTTACTGTAGATGAGGATATCATCACAGAATACCAGAATGAATTTCTGCAAGTAGGGTCGAAATATTTTATTCATTAAGGCCTGGAATGTAGAAGGAGCATTAGTGAGGCCAAAGGGAATGACCAAAAACTCATAATGGCTATCATGTGTGCGGAAAGTTGTTTTAGGGATATCATCCTCATGAACCCGAATTTGATGATACCCAGAACGAAGATCCAACTTGGAGAAAAAGTGAGCCCCATGAAGCTCATCAACAACAAGAATTGGAAACTTATCCTTGATGGTGAGGTGATTAAGTGCTCGGAAGTCAATGCAGAGGCGCCATGACCCATCTTTTTTGCGGACAAGAATAACTGGAGAAGAAAAGGAACTAGTGCTTGGGTGAATAATACCTTGCTTCAATAAGTCCCAAACGAGCATTTCAATCTCCATTTTTTGGTGGAATGGGTAGCGATAGGGCCTGATGTTGGGAGGAACACTGCCAGGAAGGAGCTAAATACGATGGTCTTCTGACCTGGAAGGTGGCAATCCCACTGGTTCAGCAAAGACACCTGTATATCGATCCAGAATTTGTTGCAGATCCAAAGGAGTAGCGGAGACTGCTGATGGTTGCATCTGAATGGAATGGATCTGAGCAATGACACCATGTGAATTCTTCTTTAGGAGTTTTTCCATGCGATGAGAATTGATGATGCTGAGAGAACTTGGTTGTAATCCTGTCAATGTGTGTTTTTGTCCATTGAGGGAAAACTGCATCCAAAGTTCAGCAAAATCCCATAAGATAGGGCCAAGTGTGCGTAGCCATTGAGCGCCCAAAACCACATCACATCCGCCTAAGGGCAAGACAAACATGTCAGAGCGCAAGGTATAATATCCCATAGAGATACGCACATTTCGACACTTCCCTTTGCAAGGTAGGGTGCCCCCATTAGCAACCATGACTTCAAAGTTCGAGCAAGGATGGATAAAACAATCAGCTTGTTTGGCGATCCGAGGGTCAATGAAATTATGAGTGCTACCAGAATCAATGAGTATTGTAAGAGGAAGCTTCTTGAAGTAACCCCTGACCCGCATTGTTTGGGGGGTGGTGATTCCAGCTAAAGCATGGAGAGATATCTCTGGCTGGTCATCCTGAGACGAAGGGTCAATAGGCGGTTCCTGAATGTAGACCGGAGCATCCAGTGTTTCTGGATCTTTGTCACCAATTTCAGAGGCAGGCGGAGACTCCACATCCAAGAGATAGAGCTTTTGCTGAACACATCTATGTCCCCGAGTGAATTTCTCATCACAATTATAGCAAAGCCCCTTTTCTCTTCGTGCTTGCATCTCTGTTTCAGACAAACGCTTGATAGGAGTCGGTCGAGGAGCCTGCGGTATAGGTGGTCGCTGAGAACCCATATTTCGGAAGGGAACAAAAGTAGGCTTGGAGCGTTGTTGGGCTGCAATCTTGTCTTCTGCCAACTTAGCCAACCCTAGGGCTTCCATCATTGTGGTGAGACAAAACATTTTGACCTCAGAGCGGATGACATCCTTTAGACCACTGATAAAACAACTCCGATAAAAGTCATCAGACAATCCTTCGGTGTGGTTGGCTAGGTTCTCAAATTCAGTTTGATATTCTCTCATAGTGCCAATTTGGCGAAGTTTCGTGAGGGCTCCGGTGAAGTCATCAAAAGCACTAGGACCAAATCGTTGCAAAGGAGCTGGCAAAAGTCTGACCATTTGGGCTCTGGATGAGCCTTGATGTACCAACGGTACCATTGAAGAGCTTCATGTTCCAAGTGAAAGGATGCCAACGGAACTTTGTTGACATCAAAAGTATTATGCAGACTGAAATATTGTTCTGCATGATAGATCCATCCAGTTGAATCAGTACCATTTAAGCGAGGAAAATCAAGCTTTGGACCACGGAAATTGCTGGAAGAAGAGAACCCATTGTCTGATGAAGACATGGACTGTCGTTTGTTGTTCATAGCTGAATGTTCAAGATGGAGGCCGAGAAATTTTTCATCCAGATCCTGAAGTTTGGCTTGGATGGCTGCAAGTGCTTCTTCCATGGTTTTTTCTCCTGCACGGGTGACAACCATAACCAGGAGTTTTGTTTGTTTGTTTTTTTTTTTGACTGGGTAGGAAAACAAAAACAGAAACTGCTTTAGTAAGGAAAAATCTGGACTTGGGAAAAAATATGAAGGGTAATTGGGGTTTGACTAGGTGTTGGACACTGTCGACTAGACAGGGAAGCAAAAATGAGGATTTTAGAAGCGGGGTGAAAAAATGGGAAAATTTGGCAGAGGGGGACAAAGAAACAGAATTCAGAAAGGAACTCTGTGGTAAAATTTGAAGGTGATTGGGTAAAATTTGAGGAAGTTATGGCAAACCCTAAAAATAGACAAATGTGGGCTTTCGGGATTTGGGAAGGGGAATTGGGGATAGGGTCCTCAGGAATGAAATATGCAGAATGGAATGACAGGGGTTCCCTGAAAATTTCAAGGGAAACAGAGTGAAAACAAGGGAGATATGGACAAAAACTGATTTTTTATTTTTTTATTTTTTTTTTAGACCGGATCGGCTACGGCTCGAAAGGGATCTGGAACAGCGTCGAATGGATTGAAAACGGATGGATCTGAAACGGCTTGCAAAATGGATCTGAAATGGCGCAGTAGTGATCAACAATAGTTCAGCTGAAAGTAGATATGGACCCTAGGTATGTGCGGCTTCCTAACAGTTCAGGGGTTTCACTCGGCCACCAATGTTGTCTGACGGCTTGCATATTGGGGCAGTACCCCTCACTCCACGGCTCAGGTAAAACTGATAACCGCTTTGGCACAAACGACAGCTCTTAGTTTACCTCACGGGTGGGAACTAGTCAATCAGGTAGGGGTCGTTGCCCTTTTCGCTGGCAGGTCCTCTCAATGGGCCAGCTACTTTGGGGTTCCTGTGGTACTCCTCACAATGAGTTTTAGGGCTTATGCCCAAGTACTTCCCACAGTTAAGCGGATAGGGATTATTCCCAAATCCGAACCTGCAACAGATGCAAAAAAAATTTTGATAGAAATTTCACCCAGCGAGCCCAAGAAAGTGCTCTGATACCAGATGTGATGCACCTGCAACAATTAATTAATATGAATATGCGAAATAGCAGAAATGACAGAACTCAGAATCACTTTTATATTGATCACAGGCCACTTCGAGGGGGCAACCTCCTATGAGCAAGCTCAATACAAATAACTTCACGGTGCCTTCATAGGTCTCGACACACACTTATATACTAAGTCTAGGCGCAAATACCATGGGTCAAAACCACGGGCCACTACAAACTATGGATCAACAATACTACAGGCGACTTACAAAGCATATGCGCCAACAACAATAACACAAACTATTGATCAACAAATACTACGGGATGGCTTACAAAGCATATGCGTCCAACAACAACATACTAACAAAGTAAAGACATGGGTTCCTAACAAGGGTCTCTCCCAAGAATAGATTCCCCAACCATTAGGGGGCCCAGGTCGTAGGAGACACAAACCTTAGGGTTTGTCAGTATGGCTCTACTCACCGAAGACCGAGGAGTCCCCGACCCCGCCATACCAAAGAAAGGGGCAATCAAATCATCACGGCTGACATGTCATATATATATATATGTATATATATATAATTTAACAATTTAAGTATGGTTATTGATTTTTGGCATTTAGCTTGACACATGTTAAGAAGCATTCTTTCTAGATGCATCTTTTTCATTTGAACTATTATGGTGCATTGTAATTGAGCATAACTGTCCAAGAGCACACAATCCACTTCATCCCCCACCCTTGAGTCCACAACCCTTGGTAGCCTCCATTATTGTTTACAATCACATGCATGGGATAGCAACCTTGATGTCTATAGAATCTCTACAACAATCAATGCCAACTTCCTTGATATGGATAATGATGTCACCAATATTGTTCTTGTCTACTAGTCTCTAGTAAACAAGTATTCCATCAAAAATTCACTTTGTTAATGAATCTATTATCAACCATATCTTTGTTGACAAACATTTGGTTAACAACTCCATGCCAATCACCCCATCTATTAACAATATGGAAAATTTTAGGAGCAAAATTTAACCCATGGGCTAATTTGTTTTTCTTTTCCAAAAAACGATTCGCCAATTTCCATTTTTCAAAAATGATTCGCCCAACTTCCACATGATAAAGATTTTTTACTCTAAAAATTACCCAAATTGACCAAAAACTCTATAAAATTCCTAGAAATTTGAATATTTTTACAAAAATATAGCCAAATATTTTATGGTTGGATAGTTAAAAATCATTAAAATTTACCAAAATTTCTACATTTTATAGATCCATAAAAAAATTTCATTAACTACTTATTCAATAACTCTTATATCTCCTCACACATCAAACATGTAAACAATAATTAAACTACACATACACACGTACCCATAATGTATTAAGCGATAACATACACCAACTCACCTCAAACAACCAAACAAACCCTTTTGTAACTTTTTTTTTTTCATACAGTAGTGAAACTGGCAGCTCAATATGCGAGAGCGCCAAATCTGACAGGGTCACGAGGTTGAACCTGGGTGGGGACGGCCACAGCCGACCGCCCCAGCCACCCGGCCATAACGGCGGCCCCTAACCCTTTTGTAACTTAATTGCACGATCTTATTTATACAATGCATCATATATCATATATAGCAACATAGAGAATTCTGAATCCGTCCATGAATTATGAGGCTCAAAAACAGAAACAATTCTGTAATGATCCGTGAAACTCCAAAGAAACATTCTATATATAATTTTAGGAAATGGGAAAATAGTTAAATAAGAAAATGATGTAAGTGATGAAGTTTGTGATGCGAAGGCATGGTGATTTCTTTTCTTTACATTAGTCATACTTAATTTGGAATGCAATTTCTTTGCATTACTCATGCTTAATTGGGAATGCAAATAAAATGGAAAGGAATCAAATTTACATTATTTTTGTGGTGTTAAGAAGAATCATTATATATGTTTAGAAATTGTGAAAATAGTTAAATAAGAAAATGATGTTTAAGTATGTGTTTTTTATATGTTTTTTTTCCGTGTGTATAAGTGATGTTTATTTTGTTAGGAATGCAAATAAATTGAAAAGAGAATGAAATTTACATTTTTCATGGTGTCAAGAAGAAATTTGAAATGCAAAAAAATGAAAATGAAATGAAATCTACATTCTTTTTTCTTTTCATGGTGTTAAGAAAAATCATTTTATATATTTTAAAAATTTTGAAGTTTGTGATTATAAACTTTTATTTAATTAAATATTAAAAAAAAAATTAATTAAGCAAAAATCAAATTATATTTGTTGTGATTATATAAGTAAGTATTTTGGTGTCAAGAAGGTATATTAAACATTAAAATTAAAAATTAAAAATAAGAATGTTGAGTGTGTTGTAGCATAGTGGGGTGAGAGGGATGTGTGTTGTAATTTAGTGGTAAAAAGTTTGCACATTTCATTTTTCTTGAAGCTTTGAAGTTTATATAAATGTATATTTATCAATATATATATATATGAAAGAAAAATTATGATGATGATGATGATGATTAACATCCATTAAGACCAACTTTGATCTATGGGAAGAAGCTTCTTTGAACTAGTTACTATCAAGAGATATTTCTGATATTCCAAATTAGGGTTAATGACCTCCTTATAGTATCTTAGTTTTCTCTTAAGGTAAATTTTCCGGGCACCACAATTTATCTTTAAACTCAAAGGTAATAATATTTTTGACATTATCAATATTATGTAAAGTGTCATTTTCATCAATGCCCCAAGGTTATATTCATATTATTGAAAATATCAACATTAAAGTATTCAAAATTTAGTAAACTATAATATTCTTTTAAATATAAGTTGAGATGTTTTGAATTCATGACCTTTAAATAGCCAACCACCTACACCCATGTAGGCATTATTTGATGAATTTAATTTTGTTATTATTTGATGAATTTTATATAATATTTAATACGAGTTGTCTAAAACTACTACAATTTCGCCCGGAGAAAATTGTATTTTTGGACACGAATTTATCGGAATCTGGAATAGAATTTTTAGAATCTCAAATAACAGTAGTAATCATGTATAATTTGGATGCCCTGGAGTTTCCAAGGTGTTGAATTCATCTGGATGTTTAGAAAAATTATTTAATCAACACAAATCGTCGGATTTTTAGATTTCATATCGCTGAATTCCGACCAAGTTTTGGCCAAACGAACAAAATCATCGCACTTTTAGACGGCTTCATATTTAATATATGATGTTAATTTAATATTATTTATTATCTATACACATTACGCATTATTTGATGAATTTGATTTTGTTATTATTTAATGAATTTTATATAGTATTTAATATATGGTATTAATTTAATATTATTTGTTATTTGATGTTGAAGGTCTTTGGAAGATTCATAAAGGTGCTACGATTGTGATTAGGTTGTATTTGACTTTATTTTAGATATCAATCATATTATTTTTCATTCATAAATTATACGGGGAAAGTTTAAATTAAAAGTTAATACATCACAAGTCTCAAATTCTTACAAATCCTTTAACTAAAGAGGGTGTCCCGAAAGGTGTTTTATAATTAGAAAAGATGCCTCCTCCAACTACACTAAGGTTAAATTTTTTTTAAGCAGATTGTAAGCTTTATTTTCTGAAGTGAACGCATAATTGGATATAATAATTCAGTTGATTAAAATCTAACATAGTTACTAAAATATTTAGTAGTATTATTTAGTTAAGTGATTAGGGAGTTTGTTGAAGTTAAGTACAATTGGTGTAGTCTCCGGGTAAAGAAGAAGTTTTATTCTCTCCAATGAACACATAATAGAATGTGACAATCTAGTTGGATAAAATCTAATATAATTGTTGAGATATCTAATAGTATTATTTAGTTAAGCGTTTAGGGAGTTTGTTGAAGTTAAATATGGTTGGTGTAGTTTCTACCCACAATAAATTTTGAAATTAAATGCAATTTCCATAGGTATTGACATCAATGTCTACTTCAATCAAGTAGATTGCATAAGGTTTTAGTATTAGTAACTTGAAATAGATATAGAGTTTGTATCATAGGATAAAGAAAGGATTTGTCTTGTTTTTCCTATATGATGTTGTTACATGTAATTTTCGTCATCATCATGATGGTGGATAATGTACCTTTACCCTTTCTATAATCCCTGAAGAAAATGCAAAAGCGTGCTAGGAATATGAGAATCATGAGTAAATTCCCTTTGAAACCCCAGTTTGAGAGAGTGTCGCAGGTTGTTGTATGAGAACATGTGGCAATCTCTTTTGTCGCGGGTTGCATCACTACAAGCTGCGATAGTGTCTCATGTTGCCTTTGTATAGGGTGAGACACTGTCAGTACGAAGGGAAAAAGAGAATGCTCGAGAAGCTTCTAGATTGTAGCCCTCATGGACAATATATTTGGGTGGATCTCAGTCGAATTATTGAAGCTTTGGGGTCCTTTCTTATCCTTCTACCATTATCATCTCATCTCCCAACTAGATCCCTTTGAGCTTATAAATACAAGCCCAAGTTCATGGAGTAGGCATGTATAATTTTTTATGTGATAACCAAATGCTAGAGAAATTATGATAGTTCCATAGTGTTGTGGCCATTCCTTGATAGTCATTCTTTTGGAGCAAGGCAAGCAAGTTCAAGAAAAGGCACCTTTGGGAAGAAGCCTAAAACGCCAAGGCTATTGGTTGTATATGTCTCTCTTTATTGTTTGCTAATACAACAAATAAATTTTCTTTCCCACAATAACTTGTTCATGGTTTTTGTTGCACTCTTCCTTGATTGTATTCTTAAGTTCTATGTATTTGTGCTTGTATATTTTATTCTATTATCTTGAGTAGGTGTTCTACCAAGATCCCATTGGAGTGGAGGATAGAAGACCAAAGCAATGACAACCTTCAGATCACAAGTTACCCTCCTATCCAATTACATTTACGTTTTGAAAACTTAGGAAAAGAGTTGTGTTTATGTTTGTTTTGTTCTAGTTTAAACTATCTAAACTAGGGAGGTCAGTTTGTGTCTGCACTTATGGACTTATCCGTCAACAAAAATTGGAAACCATACTTGGGAGAGAACATTAGGATTTGTTTGAATTTTGTCTCTTCTAGATCTTCTTTATTTTGCTTTGCTTTTGTGTGAAGTTGACTGTTAGAGTCACTGGGCGATACAAATCGACTCTCGGACCTTAAATTTTATGAGTTGTGTTGAAATCCTTGCTCTTTTACAACTCTTATTTTTCCTATCATAGTTTCTTTTTTAATACAATGCATCATTGTCGCACATGGTCTTTGCTATACCTTCTATACTGGAGATTGACACTTTGTACCTATTTGCAGAATGCGACACTGTGGGTAATTTGAGATTTTTTCTAGGGTTTTCTGCTCATAACTTTGGTTGGTTTGTTTTTTTTGGCTTTATTACTACCTTTTGTATTGATTTTTCACTCTGGAACTTGCTATTGGCTATTGATTCCACTTGTTTTGGGTTTGGATCTTTTGATGATAGAAGTGTTTGTTTTCATTAGATGCTTCGTTCATTAAATTTTCTTTGTTTGGATTGATTTGGTAAGTTTTTAGAAGTTTGGGTCATCCTTATTTCTTGAATCTCGTTTTCTTGGGTGTTTCTTTGTTTCTTTTACCTCTTTGTTTATTGATAGATTGTAGAAGTAGATTGATCTCTTTACTTCCATACTGATATAAAGGAAATCCTTATCTTTAGTCTCTTTGCTTAGTTAAAAGAACTTGAAAATGAAAATATCAATATCCTTCTTTTGCATTAGTGTGATCTAAAAAGTCATTTTTTTGGTCTTATATTCATATAAAGGAAAAATATTTTTCAAGTTTTGTATGCATTTGAGTCATAATAGAGTCTTTGAGTGCTTTGTCTTTGTATTGCATTGTCTTGAAAGAATCATTAGAGTATTTCTCTTCAAGAACTTGGAGGTGGCTTTTTGAATTTGAAAAGATAGGAAACAAATTAGAAGCTTTTTCATCTTGGTGTGAAAATTGAAAAGATCTTTTTGTCACTGTAGAATTAGCTTGGTGTATTATTTTGAGAGTTTGGATTTTTCATCATTTTTCAAAGGAAAAGTAAAAAGATTGCATTGCATTTTGAAAAGGAAAATATATTTCTCTCTCACTTACTTAGAGGTTCATCAAAAGAAGAGACTTGTATACTCATTCTTTATTGCATGGTTTTGAGCCGAGTCCACATTCCATCAGTTTCACTACCATTGCCTTGTGAGTAACAGCAAGCCCTAAAATTAACACTTAACTAAACACACATTAACCTTACTTGAGGAAATTAAAATAATTGTGTAGTTCGGTGGAAAATTGGGGATAGGCATCCAAATAACTCCCTCTTGTCACTTTACATCTTAAACATAGAAGTTGTCCTCATAGGGAACTAAAATCCTCTGGTACTTTTTGGCATGGTTGAGGCTGATTTGTCGGGGGGCCTCTCCTTTAGAGGGAAAGTGGAAAGACTGGTTCCGGAAGTCTGAGTGGAATACTGCCCTCCACTCTATACTGAAGGACATCTACTCGTTATCCTCATTGTTACTTACTGGACTCCATACCGGTAGTGCAATAGTCAAAGGACTCAAGTTGCGGCACACCTTTCCGGACGTGCCATGAACGAGGTAGCCTAGTTTCCATTTTTCTAGGGCTCTTTTACCTGGGATCCCTTTCGGTAGAGGGATATCCCTAAGCCATTTGATCTCTCATTTCGTATTGTCTAACTGCGGATTTCAACACCCTGTAGAGGATACAATTTTTTGAGGTTTCCAACTCTTAGTTAGGTGGTTTCCTGCTATACCTTATAGTTTAGAGGGCCTTTTATTTTTGTTAGGTAGCATTTCTTATTGTATTTATGTCCTTTTTGTTGTAGCTCTCTTATTGCGATACATGGTTGCAGTAGGTTTTAGAGCCTACTTTTTGACATGTGTGACTCTCTTTTATAGCTCTCCTTCTGCACCTTTGGTTGCATTGATATTTTTTAGATCTTTGAGATAAGTATACTTACGCCGTCAACATCCTGCCAGACCAAGGTTTGAGAAGGCCACGTATAATGCAATGTTTGGGACCCGAAGAATTTGAACCCAAGGATAATGAACAACCACGTTTGGGCTCACCTGACCTCTCCAACGAAGTAAATATACACGAAAACCATAACTATTTTGATTGATTCTGGAGATAAAAATAGTTACATTGCACCTAATCTAGTTGAGAAACTTGATTTGAATAAAAGTAATCTTGAAACAAGTCTAGTACAGTTAGCCACAGGAGCCAAGAGGAAAATGATAGAATTTGTAAAAATGTGTCCCTTAGAAATGAATGGATTGAAAACCTTTGCAGACTTAAACATCATACCCTTAGGGTCATATGATGTATTAATTATTATGGATTGGTTGGATGCATACCATGCCATATTGGATTGTCATAATAAAACTTATACTTGTTTGAATGTGCTATCGGACAATCTACCAAGAGCAGACTCAAGGCGTGATCTCCCTAGCTCAATGCAAGACTAGAACAAACGAGACAGAATATGAAATAACTTTCCTATATCTAATTAGAGATCGAGTGACTAGATGCCATACCTTTCAGATCGTGGATCCTTTCTCCTTGATGTTGTTCCAAGCTTTATGGTCTTCATATCTCAACTGCAAAACCTGTCAAGACATATAGAACAACACAAGTAGTAAAATGCATCTAAAAAATAACATATCTAAGTAAGCAGTTAAGCAGGCACACTACACAAACATCATCCATGCAACAATATTTGGTGGAAAGCATTTATATTACGGTATAAAAAGGGAAAGTACATAGAAGGAAGTGATTACAACCAAGGTTTAACATAGCAATCCTTCTCCAACAAGCCAATGCCAAAGCCTCCAAAGGAAGTATGGATCTCCCAAGAGATGAATAGAGATCTCCTAAGCTAATTTCACCAGCATGTAAGTACTATAGACTTCCTCACTTTGGAGTGAAGAGGAGCCTCATATAAATAGGACTAGGAGGATAGAAATGAGTTGAGAATTAGTGGGAGAGGAGTAAGGGATCTTCCCAATGATGGAGGAACCGAAGGACAGCTCAACCTAAAGGTTAGGGATAGAGATCCAAGTCATCCTCCTTCTAGAAATCACTCGAAGCTTCCTTTTATCCACATTAACTGACATCATCGCAGGTTGTAATAGGGAAACAGGCGACAGGTGAGGTCAGTGTAGGCTATATAAGGACAACATGCTACATCATCGCACTCTATCAAAGAGGAACCTGCGATGATCCTGGTCGTCGCAAGATGGAAGAGAGCAAGTTGCGACGATCCACCTAGATTTTTAGGATAAAGGATCAACAACTCTTTCAAATTGACTTCCTAGTCATGGATACTTCAAGGGTGTATACACTAAGTCTCATGATGGTAAGATTTGGGTGTAACAGAATGCCCCCCAAAGCATGAAGCTGTTGAAACCGGACAAGTGAAATGCTTTGACAAAAGGAAGGGCAATGGCTTGTCAGATATGAAATGCTTCTACAGTACAACTAACTCTGAGAACACATTCTCATATGACTCACAACATGGATGCCGACCAATACAATGCAAATCCATGGTAGTAAAGAATTGAATGAACACATTCATGGCTACTAGATACAAGCGTAGATCCATGATGAGATGATAACACGGCCACGACCAATACAAATGTGGATCCGTGTGATATGACTCAAAAAAAATCTCCATCGCAACCTGGGTACAACAGGACTTCCCCAGGGTCTTCAAGTCGAACCCACAATTATACGAATCTATCCATGTGATTACAAATGTCTTGACGTCGAACATGGTAGAAACCACTTGATTACCGATCATTGATGTATACCGTTAACAAGTGCGAGGGAAATCATCATTGATGTCAATGATCCCCAAGGCATCATAGTACATATCACCAAGCGTGAATGAATGAGTTGAAGTCGAACACATGATGAAATCTCTCGATCAAGAGTCAATGATGTGAACTCATGTTGAAAGCGAGGTAACCTACCAATGAGGCATGCAAGTCCAAGGTACTCAATTGGCTTCTAGATTCAATCCTTGGATGATGTGTTGAAGTCGACAAGGATGAATCCGTCAAAGGAGGGCCATGATGAATCCCCCATCATCGACGCGAAACATGACAAAGGATGTTTTGAACAGATCGGATGGTACAATAACATACTGGACTGGCTCAGAGTATACATGACATGGTGAAAGGTGTGTTGACTGCAAATGATGAGTGGTGAAAGTATTCTTGAACATGGGCATGGCATGACTTGGCAGTATCGACATGACGAGAATGACGCCAATTCCTAATGCAACTGATGATGGAAGTATTCTTTGAACAACCCAAAGGAGTAACAAGACTCAGTAAGTGGGTAAAACTCAAGGAAAAAATGGATGACCCAAGTATGGTATGTGAATGCAAATGAGTGCCATGTTCAAGAACGACTAGGTATTGTCTCAAGTAAAAAGTGTAACACAAAAGATTTCATTTTTCCCCATCATGACTGATGAGTGCCTCATGTATTTTTTACAAGCTTGATGAGGGAACCAGATGCTATGTATATCCCATCTCATAGATGAGTCCAATCCCAAATATTTTCCAAACCTGGGAGAGGAGGGGTTCGTCCCATAGCGGGCCCTTCAATGTTAAATTTTAACGAGTCCATAGAAGGTAAACTCGATCGTCATTTCATGTTTAGGGAGTCTGAAAAGAGCTAAAGAAGACTATAAAGGTCCTTTTTCGTAAGGTTAGCCTCTTCGCCTGAAAAAGGGTAAAACAACGCGAGAGAGGACTCTTCCAGTCATGATTGGCTGGAGTATTCCTTTTTCGTAAATAGTGCCCCCTAGTCCGAAAAAGGGGTAAACTATCACCAGGACGACCGTTCAAATACTTTAACAAGCGTGAAAGTGACAAGTTCGCTTGGCGATATTTTCGTATCTCGAGAGCCTTAAAAGAGCTTAAATATAGACTCCAGGGAGGTTCCTTTTCTGTAGGAGTTTAACGAGCCCGGAAAAAGTGATAAATCATAACTCAGTGACTTATTCTCATGGTTTTACGAGCACAAGAAAGGACAAAGAGTTAGCTCTTCATCATTAAATAACCGGATTCTAACGGGTGAAAATAATAAAAAAAAATATTCAACGGGTTGTTCATACCTGACAACATTTATGAGATGATCACTATGATGCGAGAATGGTGCAAATGAAACACATTGTTTTTAGTTTTCAATGAAGAACATTGTTTTTAGTTTTCAATTTGAATGCCATTTTCATTTGATTTCTTTTGAAAGCCATCTCATTTACCTCCTAAGCCTTTTTCACCATCAGATCTTCACTTTGAAGAGTCTGTTGTCTTCCTATGAGTCTGTACTCACAATCTTTAAACCCTTTTATCGCTCATTTCTTGGAGATCAGTTGATCCTTGAGTTTGGATCTCGCCCGTCGCACCTGGGCAATAGAACTAGAGTGTCGATCTGTCATTTTTGCACTTTGCTTCTCTGTCTTCTGAGCTATCATCGCAATTTTCCCACTAGTGTCCTACGACATCGTCGCAAAACCCGCACTTTTGACCTATGATGGTCGCTCTGTGCCTAAAAAAAGACTGCGTCGATCTATTAAATTTGATACAGGGGCATCCCCCCTCCATTTTTTGATATGAGTTTTGATTTGGTGTGCAGACCCCTCTGTGATGCAAGGTCCAGTCAAAGACCTCTTTTTTATTTTGTCTGTTGAAAGTGTTTGGATTCTATGTGGATTTGTATTGGGCCCCATTTTTTAACGAGATTAAGTTTGGTAGTGGTGGACACTTTGGGTTCCCACACCTTCATCCACTTAACCTTGTTTTCCCTCCTCTCCCCACCTGATCTAAGCTTTGCATTGGATCTGACCCCAAACTTCTTTCTGCACTTGTCATTTAGATTTGTTTACATTCAGTTGTTTGTTGAGTGTCTTGAGTGTTTTCAATTCACATGAGTGTTTGTCATTCTCTTGAGAATTTCCTGAGTGTTTAGAGTGCTGCAAATCAACTTTCTTTTCAGTTTTTCATGCTTAAAAATATCATTGTTATCAAGTTGTAATCTTGGCATATCATTGGAAAATTAAAGGTGCATCATTTTTACTGTTTTCACGTGCGTTTGAAAATTGTTGTAGAAATTGGTTCATGCATTGGAATGTATCATTCATTGGTCTTTTGAAAAGTTTGAGGAAAAAGTTAGTCATTTGTGCTTTTCAGGAATTATGAATCATTCATTTTCTTGAAAAATTCAAGTGAGATCAAGTTTTTACAAAAGTGATTCCATGCTTGAAAGAATTGTATGCATTCTTGGTTTTTTATGCTTTTAAGCCATCATAGTGAATTTGAAAAGTTAGAGTGCTCTAGATAGGAAATTTCTCTCTTTTCATCTCTTAAGTTTTGATTCGAAAAGACAAAAGAAAATGCTTGGATTTGGTTGTGATGCTTATTGATTTTTTTTTGTTTTTTGCTTGGAAAAACGGAAAAAATGAAAAGAACATTTTTGTCATCAAATTTGATAGATTTGGGATTGTGTTGCATTTTGTTGCTTTGGTAAAACCACTTGGAAAGAAATTTATCCCTCCCATATATAGAGTTCATCAAAAGAAAAGTATATTTTTTGCATGTAGTTAGGGCTTGCATTATGTTTACATTTATGTACTCACCTCATGCATTCACCTAACCGTCCTTATTGTGAATAATTGACTCGTTTACGTGTAATGGATGAGGGGTTTTGAATACAAAGTATTTTACAAAGGGTTGAAGACCCGACGTTACCTCCTTATCACAATCGTTATTTATCTTTTGACTCACCGGAATCATCCACCCAACACATGAACACTTCTGAATCTGGTCAACCCTCAACTCCTACACATACACACCCTAGATAGGAGACCAGTCCTATACCTCAGACAACTCAACCTGTTGAAGGACAACATTCCAACACACTTGTTACTACTACGGTTACATTACCCATTCCTCCCCCACCCCAAAACTCGTGGGGAGGATACTCTCTACCCCCTACCTTTATTGCGAGTAATGTTAACCCTATAGTAGATAATCAATAGCCCGCGTTAGATCAACCTTTGATCAATGTACAGCAAGTTGTTGCTCGGGGGAAACCCCCACCTCCCAACCATAATACTGGAGGAGGAGTTCCCATCGGACCTTCCGTTGGAAATTCCTTACCTGCCGGACCTTCCACCACCAGATTATCCCATGTGGGGGGACCATCCAATGTAATTCAACCACCATGGAGTCAAGCATATCTAGGTTATCTTAACCCTGTGTCGAGACAACTCAATCCGGTAAAATCATTCTACGGGATACCTTATCCCAGAAATCCATACACTCTATGGGGGGGAAATGTTTTACAAGATGGACCCCCACCTACAATCCCTCAAGTTCCACCACCCCCGTTTGGTCCACCCCCACCTCCCGTCGGAGGCGGCGGGACCACACACAATTCAAGGGGAGGTGTACGTCTACCTTCTAGCGGAGGACCACCTCATTCTAGAAACCACGGCCCACCCCCCCTGGCAGAAGAGGTGGGGGCCCTACCCCTTCACGCGGAGGTGGAGGGCCACCCCCCCGGGTGGTGGAGGACCCCCACCTTATGGTGGAGGCCCATCTCATCCTTGTGGTGGTGGTGGAGGACCATCCCATCCTACTAGTGGTGGTGGAGGACCATCCCATCCTGGTGGTCGTGGTGGAGGACCATCCTACCCTAGTGGAGGTGGCGGAGGAGGCCCTTAACCTTTCGGTGGTGGCGGTGGACCACCACCTCCTCCCAACGGAGGCGGTGGAGGTCCACCCTATCCCGGTGGCATAGGCAGACCACCACCTCCTCCCGATGGAGGCGGCAGAGTTCCATCCTATCTCGGTGGTAGTAGTGGACTCCCACCATTTAGAGGCGGCCCACCCCCTCCCGGCGGTGGATGTAGGCCCCCACCTTACAGTAACAGACCACCTTATTATGGTAATGGACCACCTTATTATGGTGGCGGACCCACCTATGGTCTGGGTGGCATACCCCCTTACGGTCAGTTTACTCCGGGAACACCCTACAGCCAGTCGATTCAAGGTCCTACCGGTCCATACATGCCTTATCAATACTATCAGTACCCCCAGCTAAACCAACAACTGCCATTTTTGGCTACTTTGGACTTACCTGACCTGTCTCGTATGACGAATGATCCCATCTTCCATGGGCATAACTGGTCACCCATTCCGGTTAAGTTACCATTAGATATCCCCAAATTTGATGGCAAGCCCGATGAGGATCCTAAAAACCATGTGATGACATACCATTTATGGTGTTCAGCCAACTCCTTCATGGACGACTCAATCCATCTTAGGTTATTTCAACGGACTCTCATCGGCCCAACTGCCAAGTCGTATATTGAACTACCACCCAATTCTTTTCCATATTTTCGATCTCTTGCTATGTCATTTTTTACCCACTTCCAGTTTCCCATCCACTATGAGACTGGTACGGACTTATTGACCTCTCTTCGCCAGAACACTGCCACTCATATTTCAGATCATATTCATGAATGGCGGCGAAGACGATGTCTTATTAAGGCTCATATTCCGGACCAACTCTTAGCTGACTGGTTCACAAAGTCACTTTTACCCATCGTATCTCGAGACGCAGCTATGGGAGGAGCCGTCACTGAGGAACAAGCTATTTCCCGTGCCCATTACTAAGACTTGGTCTATGCTCAATCCGGCACATTGTATGAAATTGTTTCTAACGCACCCCGCCCTACATATGATTTCGCAAAACCACCCAAGGGACCACATGTTGATGTATATGTAACTTCGGAATGTATTTCACCCATGTATTTCATCTATGTATATTGTACTCCTATAGAGATCTTATTATTCCTCTATACGGAAGTGTCGTCATTTGTATTGACAAGTGTCGCAAGTGTCGTAACTTGTTGATGGGTTATTAGACCACCATGTGTGGGGTCGGCCCTGATTAAGTTAACATTGGGTTATTGTACTAAGCTAGACAAGTCGGCCCCATAAGTTTATTGGGAAGTTAGGCAAGTATAAATAGAGATCCCCCGATCTCTATTTGGATCACTTCATAACTCACTCTTCCATCACTCGAAAAGTGGCGCACATGTGAGGAGGAGGATCAACTGCTAGGAGGAGTCTATCTCTGTGTACTTTGGTTGTACTATTGCTCTATCTATCTCTGAGGAAGTTGTGGTGTTTTTCACCTTAGGGTTTTCACCACGGAAACTCTATGTGTCTATTGTCTCTTATGTTTGCTTCTTGTGATGATTGATATGCTTGCTATGATTGATATGCATTGATATACTGTACATGTTATTCTCTCAGTAAATATCCTATAGTATATTGAATTAATGCTCAAAAATTAACATGGTATCAGAGCTAACCTGAGAAGAAGACATTATGCAGTGGTGAAAACCAGGGTTTCTTGTTTATTGGGTTTCTCTCCACATATTTTGGAAAAGCAATATGATAGATTGACTCTCCTCAGCAAGGTGAATCTTTCTGTCCAATCAAAATTCAATTCTGAGCACTTTCAGTTTTGGCCCTAAAAATTAGGGTTTCCACAAAAATGGGAATTTCTGAAATCTGGAGACATAGCTGGAAGCTCCTTGGAAAAATAGAAGTTTAGAGATTTGGATAGAGATTTTTTGGCACGAGAAGAAAATATGGGGAATGAAGATCAAGCTATCATAGCTCACACCAAGAAAGGAAATTCCAAGAGAGAGCCATCTCACTTCAAGAAATCTTCACATCACCATAAAGAAAGGAGAATATGCTTCACTTGTAATGAAAAGGGACATATTTCTATAAATTGTCCCAAGAACAAAAAGGACAACATCAACTTCAACAAGAAGAAGAAGGGCAGCAAAAGAAGGTGCCATGCTCATGCTGCCAAGGATGATGAACCTCCCAAGAAGAAGGCTAGAGCAGAAAGTGATGATTATGACTCATCAAGTGAAGAAGAGTATGTTCTAATCTTTGCTCTCACAGGTACTATTTCTCATGGTTGTAATGATTGGCTTATTGACAGTGGGGCTTCCAAACACATGACTGGGTTTAAAGAATCTTTTGTAAATCTATCTGAACATGAATCACCCCATAAGGTGAAACTTGGGGATTATTATCAATACCCTATCAAAGGAAGTGGGGAATCCTCCTACAACCTAGACTCTGGAAAGTCTTTGAAGATTAAAGAAGTTCTTTATGTACCTAGGCTCAAGAAAAACCTACTCTCCATATCTGCATTGGATGCAAAAGGTATGAGGGTTGCATTTGTGGATGGCCAAGTTCTAATGTGGCCAAAGGGAAAGACCATAGATGATGCAGTGGTGAATGGAGAGCAAGAGGGAGGATTGTATAAATTGAAGGAACAACCTGAACATGCCATGGTGCATATTTCCATGGAGCCAAGTGAACTTTGGCATAGAAGACTTGCACATATGCACTACAGAGCATTACCAATTGCAAGTAAAGCAGTAGAAGGTCTTCCTGAAATCAAGACCAAGCATGAAGGTGTTTGCAAAGGATGTGAAAAAGGAAAGAACATAAAGAAGGCATTTCCAAGTAGTGAAAGCAAGGAAAAAAGTATCTTGGAAATTATCCACTCCGATGTATGTAATCTGGTCTCATCCAGTTATCTAAGTGGGTATGTGCACTATGGTTCTTTCATTGATGATTTCTCTAGGAAGACTTTGGACTTATTTCTTGAAGAACAAAGATGAAGTATTCAGTAAATTCAAGAAATTCAAAGCCTTGATAGAAAACCACACTAAAAAGAAGATCAAGACCATTAGATCTGACGATGGTGGAGAATTCACTTCAGAAGACTTCAAGAAGTTATGCAGCGATTCAGGGATTAAGAGGGAGTTGACCACTCCTTACAATCCACAACAGAAAGGAGTAGAAGAACCTACTTCAAAGTTGGACTCCAGTAGCTTCTGCAAGGAAGCAAAGATTCAAAGGGAGTCCACCCAACAAACAAACAAATATAAGTTTTTGAATTACCATTTCTTGTATATTATTTTTGTTTAAATAATGTTGTTCAATGATATGTATACTTATGTTCCTAGACTTAGGTTGTGTATTATGCATAATTGCATTAATGAACAGTATACTACTAATATGCATGTGATGGGTAAGTGGCCTATGGCACTATACAACATTCCATTGCTACTTATCTAGAATGAAACCTCTTTGTTGACATGTTGGTAGTAGTGCAAACTCTTAATAATGTTCTAGTAGAGATGGAAGGCATCTAGAAAGTTACGGATATGGATGAATGTTGTATTGAAGCATTGGCTAAGATAATTGCATGACTATATGACATATATATTCTTATGTATAAGATTTTGTTCTGAAAAATATGAGAAGTTTATAATCATGCAATTGAATTTGTCTTGTAGGAAAGATCATATACCATCACCTACAAAAGAAGGACTCCAACATTTGTTCCAGCAACAAAATTCAACCTATCTATTGAAGATATTGAATATAGTGAAGTTCCCAGGATTCGGGAAGAATGCCATTATTGAGGAGTACCAATCAATAATGAAGAGTGATGTTTGGGATGTTGTCCCAACACCTAAAGGGAAGTCTGTTGTGACTTCCAAATGGATCTACAAGATCAAGCATGATGCAAATGGCAGCATAGAGAAATACAAGGCAAGATTCGTAGCTCGTGGCTTCTCTCAGAAAGAGAGAATAGATTATGAAGAAACTTTTGCTCCTGTAACCAGGTACACTTCCATTAGATCATTACTTGCTCTGGCTGCAATCATGAAATGGAAGATACACCAAATGGATGTCAAGACTGCTTTCTTGAATGGTGTAGTTGAAGAGGAAGTGTATGTGGAGCAGCCACTCGGTTTTGAAACACATGACAGGGAGTCATATGTGTGCAGATTGAAGAAAGCCTTGTATGGCTTGAAGCAAGCTCCTAGGACTTGGTATGGTAGGATGGACAGTTTCCTATCTAGTTTGGGCTTTACCAAGATTAAAGCAGATTCCAACTTTTACTACAAGGTTGAGGAAGGAAATCATGTGATACTACTCCTGTATGTGGATGACCTGTTTGTAACAGGAGATGATAGATTGATTGCTGTCGAGTTCGAGGAAGCTTGCTTCCGAGTTCGAGATGAAGGACTTGGGGATGATGCACTATTTTCTAGGTATGGAGGTGTGGCAGAGTGCAGATGGAATATTCCTTGGACAAGGGAAGTATGCAGTAGAGATCTTGAAGAGGTTTAGGATGATGGACTGCAAGGCCATGGCCACACCTATGGCATCGAACCTGAAGCTTCTGTGTGATGCTTCATCTGAGGCAGTTGATGTCACGATGTATCGTCAGATGATTGAGTCCTTGATGTACGTGATAAACATGAGACCAGATATTTGCTTTGCGGTGAACACATTGAGCCAGTTCCTGACGGATCCGAGGAGTGTTCACCTGGTTGTTGTAAATCATATTCTGAGGTACATGAAGGCTACAGTTTATTATGGGCTCAAGTATGATGCGAATCAAAAGTTTAACCTACAGGGTTATGTTGATTCAGATTGGGAAGGCAGTGCTGCAGATAGGAAGAGCATTTCTGGGTGCTGCTTCAGTATGGGATCAGGTGTGATCTCTTGGTTTAGCAGGAAGCAGTCCTGCGTAGCACTGAGTACAGCCAAGGCATAGTATGTTGCAGCCTGTTCTGCTAGTTGTGAGGCAATATGGCTTCGAAATCTACTATCTGATTTATTTGATCTACCACTGGAGGCTACTGGTATATTTTGTGACAACCAAAGTTGTGTGAAGCTATCTGAGAACCCAGTGTTCCACGACAAGTCAAAACACATAGAGATCAAATATCACTATATCAGGGATATGGTGCAAAGGGGAGCAGTGAAGCTCCTGTATGTTGCGATGGATGAGCAGATTGCAGATATGCTGACGAAACCACTAGCCATAGTGAAGTTCGAGTACTTCAGAGAGAGGCTTGGTGTTCTTCAGATTGACGACACTTCGAGGAAGAAGTGATGGAGACATTTGTTGAATCCATTCCAAGCATGGTGGAAGGAGGATCCTTCACATGGCTATGGATATACGCGTTGGATGATGAGCATCAGGATGATGTTCTAGTTTCTGCTTTGTATGATCAATTGGATCATTTATGTATGTATGCATCATGTTGGATGTTGGATATGATCAGTTGGATCATTTATGTATGTATGCATCATGTTGGATGCGTGGACCATGTATTTGTATATGTACCAGGTATGATTAGGTAGATCATGTATGTTGATGGATACATTGTGTGGATCATGTATCTATGTATGTATCAGGTAGATACATTGTATATGATTATATGTATCAGGTAGATACTTGGTATGCATCAGATGGATGCATTGTATGATCTTGGATGACGAGCTTCAGGATGTTGTTCCAGATGACATGAATCAAGACAATGCATTGATGATGATCAGGATGATCATGTGTACATCAGGATGATGTATGGTGAGTATCAGGTGGATACTCTGTGGCCATGGATAGGTTGTGCAAATGAGCATGTAAGTAGACCTGGGAGATGTGGACAGGATGAAAAAGGCCTTAGATGCTCTTTCGAGGCATTGCTCTGGGAGGACATATAATAGCGCCCTGGGAGATTTTCAAATGCTCTTGCCAGGTTTTGCCGCTGGCATATAATAGCTCCGTGGGAGATTTGGAAAATGCTCTTGCGAGGTTTTGTCTTATGGCATGTAATGTGTCCTTGAGAGATCCAACAGGTAGAGTTGTGTGCTCATAATAGATTGGGATGCTCTTGCAAGGTTTTTCCATGACCACATGTAATATGATCTCGGGAGATCCGACAGTTAGAGCTGTGTGCTTGTAACAACCTGGGATGCTTTAGCCAAGTTTTGTGGTGGACCACATGTAATGTGCTACTGGGAGATCCGACAGGTAGAGCTGTGTGCTCGTAATAGCCTGGGATGCTTCAGCCAAGTTTTGTGGTGAGATCACATGTAATGTGCTCCTGGGAGATCCAACAGGTAGAGTTGTGTGATCGTAATAGCCTGGGATGCTTCAGCCAGGTTTTGTGATGGGTCACATGTAATGTGCTCCTGGGAAATCCGACAGGTAGAGCTGTGTGCTCGTAACAGCCTGGGATGCTGCAGCCAGGTTTTGTGACGCACGTAATAAGTCCTGAGGATTCCACAGTATGGCTAGTGATGATGAAGACCTGCAAATGGTGGGCCTATATCCAGTATGAAAAAGGACTAGCTCTGTATAACTTCCAATGACGATTAGATTCAGAGATTGATTGAGATAGTAACAGTAGTGACGATGACGATGATTTGAGGATGATGATTCGCTGATGATGATCCAGAGAAGAATACTTGTGCTAGCAGATCTATGTCGAAAAATACCTTCCTAGTTAAGAGGGAGTGTTGATGTATATGTAACTTCGGAATGTATTTCACCCATGTATTTCATCTATGTATATTGTACTCCTATAGAGATCTTATTATTCCTCTATACGGAAGTGTCGTCATTTGTATTGACAAGTGTCTCAAGTGTCGTAACTGACCGATGGGTTATTAGACCACCATGTGTGGGTTCGGCCCTGATTAAGTTAGCATTGGGTTATTGTACTAAGCTAGACAAGTCAGCCCCATAAGTTTATTGGGCAGTCAGGACAAGTATAAATAGAGATCTCCCGATCTCTATTTAGATCACTTCATAACTCACTCTTCCATCACTCGGAAAGTGGTGCACATGTGAGGAGGAGGATCAACTACTAGGAGGAGTTTATCTCTGTGTACTTTGGTTGTACTTTGGTTGTACTATTGCTCTATCTATCTCTGAGGAAGTTGTGGGATTTTTCACCTTAGGGTTTTCCCCATGAAAACTCTATGTGTCTATTGTCTCTTATGTTTGCTTCTTGTGATGATTGACATGCTTGCTATGATTGATATGCATTGATATACTGTACATGTTATTCTCTCAGTAAATATCCTAGAGTATATTGAATTAATGCTCAAAAATTAACATGGTATCAGAGCTAACCTAAGAAGAAGACATTGTGTAGTGGCGGAAACCAGGGTTTCTTGTTTATTGGGTTTCTCTCCACAGATTTTGGAAAAGAAATATGAGAGATTGACTCTTTGCAGCAAGGTGAATCTTTCTGTCCAATCAGAATTCAATTCTGAGCACTTTCAATTTTGGCCCTAAAAATTAGGGTTTCCACAAAAATAGGAATTTCTGAAATTTGAAGACATAGCTGGAAGCTACTTGAAAAAATCGAAGTTTAGAGCTTTGGATCGAGATTTTTGGCTGGGTAAATCTCCGGATGCCACCAGATTAGGAATAAGGATGAAGATATAAGTAAGACAGCATTCAGAACAAGGTATGGACATTATGAGTTCACTGTGGTACATTCTGGGTTACACCTAAAGTATTAATGAGCTTAATGAATGGGGTTTTTAGAAAATACTTAGATAATTTTGTGATTGTATTCTTAGATGGAATCCTTATCTATTCCAAGACAGAAGAAGAGCATGAAGAACATCTATGACTAGTAATGCAAGTGCTTAGAGAACATCAGTTGTATGCCAAGCTAAGCAAGTGTTCTTTTTATCAGGGCAAAATTCATTACTTAGGACATATCATATCTTAATAAGGTGTTTCAGTAGATCCTGAAAAGATAAGAGCCATTATGGAATGGACAACACCTAAGAATGTATCAGAAGTAATATCTTTCATGGGATTAGTCGGGTACTACCGAAGGTTCATTGAAGGATTCTCGAAGTTAGCTCATCCTATCACATCTTTATAGAAGAAGTGTGTGAAGTTCGATTGGACTCCTAAGTGTGAAGATAGTTTTCAAAAACTTCTTACTAGTGTACATGTTCTAAATATTGCAGACCCTAAAGGAAACTTTTTTGTGTGCACACTGTTTTTGTGCAAGGCATTGGTGAAGTATTGATGTAGGATGGACATGTGATCAGTTATGAATCTATAAATTTAAAGGAACATGAGAAGAACTATGCCACCCATGACTTAGAGCTTGCAGCTGTCATCCATGCTTTGAAGATGTGGAGACATTATCTAATGGGTAAGAAGTTTGAGTTAAGAACTTATCATTATGGGTTAAAGTACTTGTTTGAGCAGCCTAATTTGAATGCAAGACATGGAGTTATTATGTGAATATGAGTTTTACATCAAGCATATCAAAGGTAAGGAAAATAAGGTAGCTTATGCACTTAGTAGGAGGATACATGTGATGCATGTAGCATCTATCAACACTAGTACATCAGATTTAAAGGATAAGATCAATGAAGCTAGTGTTACAGATGAACTTTATCAACAGGTAAAAGAAGAATTACAACAACAGAAAATTCCACAGAAATTTGATAAGTATAAGTTGAAAGAAAATGGGATCCTCGTGCATAGAGATAGGGTTTATGTTCCCAATGTTGGAGATATAAGGAAGATAGTTCTGAAGGAAATGCATGATGTTCCTTATGCCAGACATTCGGGTTATCAGAAGACAGTAACAACAGTAAGGAAACAATACTATTGGCCAGGGATGAAGAATGATGTTGCAGAATATATAACTAGGTGTATGGAATATCAAAAGGTTAAAATTGAGCATCAGCATCCAGCGGGATTGTTGCAGCCCTTGCCAATACCATAATGGAAATGGGATATAGTGACGATGGATTTCATCACCAAGTTTCCTAAGACAATATTGCAAAATGATTCCATCATGGTTGTGGTAGATAACTTGACTAAGGCAGCACACTTCATTCCAGTAACTTAACATTGCAGATATTTACATGAGAGAAGTAGCCATTGCATGGAATTCCCAAGGCTATAGTATCAGACAGAGATTCTAAATTTACTTCTAAATTTTTGAAAGGATTGTTTGAGGGGTTTGGCACAAGTCTAAACATGAGTATAGAATACCACCCTCGGACAAATGGACAGACAGAAAGAGTTAACCAAGTTATTGAAGATATGTTGAGGATGTATGTGATAGATCATCTATCTAAGTGGGAATATTATTTACACTTGGTGGAATTTTCTTATAACAATGGATATCATTCCTCTTTGAAGATGAGTCCTTACGAGGCCCTGTATGGAAGGAAGTGCAATAATCCCATCAGTTGGGATAACCCAATAGATAGAGTCATTGTTGGACTAGAATTATTAAAGGATATTGAGGATCATATGGTTAAGACAAAGAAAACTATAAAGGCAGCTCAAGATAGGCAGAAAAGCTATGCATATCAAAATAGGACTGCCAGACAGTTTCAAGTTGGATATCATGTGTTCTTGAAAGTTAGACACAAGAAGAGTTCCTTAAACTTGGGGAATTGCTCCAAGCTAGCTGCCAGATATTGTGGACCTTTTGAGGTCTTAACTAAAATAGGACCTGTTGCTTATGAGTTGGCTCTACCCGCTTGCATTGGAGTACATAATGTATTTCATGTCTGTTTATTGAAAAAGTATATACCTGATGCTAACCATGTAATTGATTGGAATGTGATCCAGGTAATTGAGAGTGCTTTTATTTTCTTTATTGATGTATATACATGTATGTACATGGTACTAATCATGTGATCGAATGGATTATGATCTAGGTGGAACCGGAAGGGTATTTTCCTGCACATCATGTTTCAATTTTATGTAGCAAGGTCAAGCTGCTTCGGAATTGAGATAGCGGACAGGTAAAGGTCCAATGGACCCATTACAGCATTGAGGATGCAACTTGGGAGCTGGAAGATGCTATGAGGGAAGCATACCCTCATCTATTTTGAAAGATTGGTTTTTACAGCATGTATGTAATAAATATGCATCGAGGAGGATGCATTGTTTAAGGGGAGGGGGGTGTAATACCCCAGTTGTTAAGCCCTAGACATATGTTCTATTTGTTAATATGACTATGGACTTATGCTCATTTGTTTGATGATGTGATTATGGAATTTGGAATTATTATTAATTGTTAATGTTTTGTTGTTATTATTGTCATTATTGTTCTCTTTGAATGATTGTTTCTATTTAATTAAATAAACAACTGGTTGAGCAAAGGCAACTAAAAGAGTATGGGAGACCATGGATCTCACGGAGTTAGAAGGAAAGGGGGACATCCCTAGAACCTTTTTTTTTTTTTTGGATGGTAGTTTTCCATCCTATTTCATTTTGTGCCTTGGTGACTTTAATAGTGTTGGTCACCCAAACATTGTACAATAGAACCGATTTTCAATTTTTATGAACTCTAGAGTTATTATTGCACCTTATACATAATTTAGTGGGCCCTCTTTCCTAGTGAGCCCTCCTTGGGATAAATTCCCTCCTATTTATGTGTTTTTTTCATTTATCATCCCTCATTTATCATCCCTCTCCCTAGATTCTAGGAGTTGTAAGCTAGAATTTAGATTCCACCTCCTCGATTTGTACCTCCACCTCCATAAGTGCACCCCACTCCTCCATTCATCCCTATTTGTGTGCTTACATGATATTTATGACCCTATTGTATCCACTCTCTCACCAATTATCCGTAATTAATGTTTTGTAACCCCCCCATATTCTTTAGTGCACCTCCTTGTGTTCTTCATGGCTCCACTCCTTGGTTTTCGGTAACTCCTCCTCATGGCACTAATATGAGAAAGGGAATCGCCTAACTAGGCCACCACTCCACTACTTTGAGTCATGTTTCAATGATGAATCCCAACCACACTCAAACCCATTCTAGTTGGCTACCTTGGGTTCGAATTTCCCTCCTTAAGCTATTTATACATGTACTCTCTCCGTGTTGAAGCTAATCTTGAGCCTTGGATCACTTGTCTTGTGTTATCTCACCATGTTGGGAATATTGTTAGAATTGATAGCGTGTTGATACTTAGAGGTAGTCTATTCATTTTCCTTTGCTTCCATTATACCACTCTACTAGTCCAGGTTCTCACACAGGAAGCCAAGAAATGGGTGGTGAGAGTATTCATTTCCCATAGGCAGTGGAGACGGACACGAAAGTAGTAGTGGGAAGCATTGTGGTTCTCAGAAGAGGTAGTTCCGAGAGTTGCTAGACTAAGTGTGCCTCTACCTGTGGATCCATGGTCTCAGCTCAGGGGTGACATGTTCAAGTGAGGAAGGATTGACTATGTCTATGGCTAGGAGGAAATTTGTCATGTTGCATCTAGTTGCCCTTATTTTGAGATAAGTATATCTCTTATGTTTCATTTATATTACAATATTTTATTTGGTATATGTGCAATAGTGTCGAAATTGGTTGTATGCATGTTCATGTATTCAATTCCAGTTTCTATATGCATGAAGGATGAATTTCATATAATATGTTGCTACGCTCCTTGCCTTCCTTCTATTCTTCTTTCTCTTAATCTGAAATTTGTAGTTTTGGCTCGATGATATTGAGAGGGGCTCAACCATAGGTTCTGGTTCACCCATTTCTGCTCATTTCTGAGTCATGAGACATGTTCCATTGCGTCCAGAGTAGCGTTTTCAGTAAGGATCGCCTTTCATTTTGTCGAAAAAGCTTTCTAGATGACCAAGATATGTTCGTTTCAATCCAATAGTTTTGTCGGTGCCAGGATGAGTGCAATAATTGTTAGATTGGAAATTTTATGTGCATGGATCTACTCCTATTTTCAGATCTGAGTTTGAACAATGTAATATGAATGTAATATTTATTTATGGCTGGAGGGAGGCAGCCATACAATCTGAAATTTATTAGTGAAAAATGGTTGTAGGGGACAACCATTGGGAGCTAATTTTGTGGGTTGTGATTGCAGCTTGTGCCTTTTGTTTTTCCTTATTGTGTTGTGGGTGTGGGATATGGAATACGTATGTGTCTTGATGTGTTATTTTATTACTTTTCAGCCTCACTAATAACACACACGTAACAACACCATAAATTAACTTAGTTTGTGGAAAATTGATAACAACAATACTCAACTACTTAACAATTATGGTTTCAGTCAATTATAATGCATGAATGGGTTTTAGGACCTTATTCTCACTAAGGATGATGAATATTATGCCTTAATCATGTTTTTTTAAGATTATGACCTTAGGTAATTAATTTAGTTAAGTGTCACAATCAACTTAATTAAGTGTCGTGATTATCTTAATTAATTAAATATCGCAACTTTAAACAAGTAATTTGACTTTAGAATGTGTAGTTGGATTATTTGAAATATTGAATAGTATTATTTAGTCTCAATATGTTTTTCTTAACTTAACTTAATGTTAACACCCTTAACATTGTTTAAGGGTTGGGGACATTACATGCTTGGACTTCAAAATTAACCCCAAGTAAATGAAGTTGTCTCCTCAACCCAGGGGATTGGTTAGGTTAGGAATTTAATCCAGTAATCACCATTGAGGGGACATGACAGTCATCCCCTCCCAATATTTCTTGTCCTCAATCAATTTCAAACTGGGATGTTGTAAGATGTGTTATCCTTCCCAAGTAGCATCCTCACTAGGCAATCCTTCCCATTGCACCAAGAATTCCTTAATTATTTTTCTCCTTATCTTCTTCTCTCGGACCTCCAAAATATTTTCGGGAACTAACACCAAATGTCCTTCATCATCAAGGGGAGGAAATTATTTTGAAATCTTAACTTGCTTCCTTATTTCCTTCTTCAAATAAGACACAAGGAAAACATTGTGAATCCTACTACCTGGAGGCAATTCTAGCTCATAATCCACTTCCCCGATCTTTCTTAGGACTTAGTAGGGGCCATAAAAACTTGGTTGCAACTTCTCAAATACCTTAGACATAAATGAGTACTTTCTATAGGGATGAAACCTCAAATATACCAGATCCCCTACTTGGAAAGTCCGCTCCACTCTATGATTGTATGCTTGCACCTTTTTCCTATTATGTGCTACCTGCAAGCTGTCTTTGAGAGTTCTGAGTATGTCTTGAATCTCTTGGAGCCAATCCTTTGTCTTTTGTGTCTTACAATCACCAAATATAAGTTCAGCAAAAGTGAGTGCATCATATCCATATAGGGCCTTGAATGGAGACATTCCAATCGAGAGATGAGAAGTAGTATTGTAACAAAACTCTCCCAAATGGAGCCAAGTAGTCCATGACTTTTTCTAATCAATAATATAGTTTCTTAAGTATCCTTTCAGCCATTGGTTCACTCTCTATGTTTTTCCATCAGTATGTGGATGGTATCTTGTCTTCATGTCCAAACTTGTCCCCACTAACTTGAACAACCCTTGCCAAAAATTGCTAGTGAACTTGCTATCTCTATCACTGATGATGGACTTGGGTATGCCATGAAGTTTGAATACTTATTTGATGAAAATTTCATCCACTTGTATGGCTAGAATATTAGTTGTGACAGCAAATAAATGTGCACATATAGTCAATATATCAACCACAACAAAAATAATATCGTTACCTTGGCTTTTGGGAAGCCTCGTGATGAAATGCATCGATATACTTTCCCATTTCTGCTTAGGAATAGGAAGTGGTTGTAAGAGTCCAACTGGATGAGTATACTCTACTTTGTTTTACTGACATGCAACACATGATCTAACATATTCCATCACTTCCCTCTTCAATCCATTCCAAGAGAACCTTTCCTTCACTTTCATGTATGTCTTCACAAACCTCGGATGTCCTGCTAGGGGCACATCATGAGCAACCTCTAAGATATTTTTCTTTAATGAGGATTATGGAACCAAAAATATCCTATCATTATGATACATGATATCATTGATAATATTGTAAGTATCATCATGAATTAGTCCATAAAATAAATCACAATCAAACCGATTCTTTGTATAGTCTAGTCCAAGCTGTGCTTTCCAATCATTATGAAAATTTATCAATGCAAAGGTTGGTTTTCTAAAAAGAGCATCAGCTACAGTGTTCATCTTACCCTTCTTGTATTCAATGTCAAATTCAAATGCTTGCACCTTTCTTACCCACTTTTGTTTCCTATCATTCAGCTCCTTTTGGGTCAAGAAGTGTCTCAAACTGTTATGATCAGTCTTGATGATGAACTTACCACCCACAAGATATTGTCTGAACTTGACTAGTGCATGCATGATGGCTAGAATCTCCTTATCATAGACTGAATACAATCTGCCACGAGGTTGCAACTTCCTACTTTCAAGGCTAGTGATGCTTGTTTTGCATCAAGAATGCTCAAATCCCATTCCCTGAAGCATCACACTCAAGAACAAAAGGTTGAGAAAAATCTGGAAGTGCAAGAATAGGATAACTACTCATTACCTCCTTCATCTTATTGAATGCTTGCTCAAATTCTTTCGACCAATTGAAGGCTCCTTTCATAGTAAGGTATGTCAATGGAGATATTAAATTTGAACAACCTTCGAAAAAAAATTGGTAATAAGTGCATAATCCAATAAATCATCTCAATTCAGTGAGATTTTTAGGACTTGGCCAATCCACAATAGTTTGTATCTTCTCCATGTGAACCTTAACTCCTTCTTTCCCAATCACATGACCAAGATACAAAATCTCGGTCATTCCAAACTCGCGCTTGGATATTTTTGCATAGAAATATTGATCTACCAAGGTTGTTAGTACAACATCCAAATGGTGCAAATGCTCATCCCAAGTTCTACTATAGATTAAAATATCATCAAAGAAAACAAGAACAAACTTACGGAGCTGACTGCTAAACACTCTATTCATGCAATATTGAAAAGTTGCAGGTGCATTTGTGAGGCCAAAAGGCATAGCTAGGAACTCAAAGTGCCCATGATGACACCGAAAAGTTGTCTTATGGATGTCCTCTTCCCGCATACTGATTTGATGGTAACTAGAGCGAAGATCATTCTTTGAAAAGTATTTGGCTCCTTGTAGTTCATCCATGAGCTCATCAATCCTTGGGATAGGATATATTTTCTTGATAGTATTCTTGTTGAGAGCTCTATAGTCTATGCACATGCGCATGGTCCCATATTTCTTATTCACAGGGACTATAGATGATGGAAAAGGACTTGATATTGGTCTAATGAATCCAAAGTCAAGCAGTTCCTCGATGGTTCGCTCTATCTCATCCTTAAATATTTTTGGGTGCTTGTAAGGATGGACTTTGATAGGTGATGGGCATATCTCCAACGCAATCCTATGCTCCACTCCTCTATCAAGTGGCCTACCATGAGGAAGGTCCCCAAATACCCTCTTATGATTTTGGGGCAATTTCTGAATGTATTCTGAATATTGTGCTACTTCTAAAGAGGTACCTTTAGTGGTGATTAGGCATTCTGCAACCCACTCAATGTCTCCATGCCTTAGTAGGTATCTCATACTATGTGCACTCACCAGTTGTTTTGGGTAGGTGTTGATTCCCCTCAATACTACCTCCTTTCCATCTTCTCCTTTGAAGGTCATCTTAGGAATTATGTATTCTATTGAGTGATTCCCAATGGAATACAACCATTGTACTCCCAAAACCATGTTTGTATTAGCCACATTCACAACATAAAAGCTATTTGTAATGGTGTGATCTCATATAGTAATTTGCAATTTAGGAGTCCATCTAGAACAATCCATAGAATGATTACCTGGAATAATAATAGTGAAGCCTCCAAATTTTTCACTAGGTAGCTTCCTTCTTTCAACCAAAGATGAATCAATGAAGTTATGTGTTGCTCCTCCATCCACTAACACAGTTCTTGATTATCCTTGGACCACTCCTTTGAATATGAGTGTATGGAAGCGAGGCACTCCTGAAAATACTGCAATCTTGCTCACCTCTGGGGTAGGTTCGTCTATTGTGGTCTCATAGGCCACTTCAACATCTACTGGGGCCTCTTCTTCTTCCTCCTCAGCTTCTCTCTCTGATTAAACTTCAATGTAGTGTGCTTTCCCTTTAGCACATCTATGTCCTGGGACCCATGGCTCCTAACAGGTAAAAAGCAACTTCCTTCTTATCAATTCATCTCTAGCTTCGGAGTAATTGTCCTTCTTGAAATTTCCAGAAGGACCCTTCATGGGTGGCTTTTGATTCTTGAAATGAGCAGGAACAATAGTTCTAGGAGGAAATATGGTCCGCGGAATAGAGTCTTGCAAATCTCTTGTTCTACTCAATGCATCTTGCAAGGTAGAGGGTCTGTAGGCCTTCACCAAACCTTTCAAAGGTTCTGCTAACCCTTCAATGAACAACAGGATCAATCTATATTTTGAGATATTAGTGACCATCACATCTAATTTTTAAAACTCAGAGATGTGGGCTTCAGGAGTCCCAGTCTGCTTCACATGCGCTAATTCTCTAAAGGTGATTTCAAACTCTCTTCTTTCGAATCTTTCATCCAAACTTCTTGTGAACTCTTCATAAGTGGTCACTTGATAATTCCCAAGTGTTTCCAGGCCTGAAAACACCAATCATTGGCTTCACCATCTAAGTGTAGAGTATCCAACTTAATGGCATCTCTCTCAACCATTGGATTCAACTGAAAATATGTTTCAAGCTTTTGAATCCAAGAGTTAGTAGTGCACTTTTGTGATCCATCAAAGTAAGGCAAAGAAATATTACCAATAGCATTTCTTAACTCATAGTTCTGATTTGGCATCCAAAAAATTCCTCTTGAGTTGGTCTTGTACTGAACATCACAAAAATATTTGAATGGAAAGGCTCTTCTGCACTCTTCATTCAGTATGAGGTACTCAACATATTTATCCTCTCATGAAGCAAGACCTTCATTTCGAACCTCAAATTCCTCCATTTTTTCTCCAGTAAACTTGGGCATAGTAGGCTTGGATTTAGGCTGATATTCCATCTTGAATTCATTAAGGTGATTGTGAGGCCCAGTTCTTGAGAAAATAGAACCACCATTGATCTTCCTTTTGCCATGTGGGGTACCATTGTTGTTCCCCTCTCCATTTTTTCTTCCTAACTGCTATGCTAAGAACTCTCTGGTCTCTTTTCCGGATTGAACAATATTGTGGGATATGTCTTGTAAACCTTTCATCATGCTTTGCACAAAGAGTTTGAATTCATATTTTTCTTCATTGTGATACATATCTGACTCTCCTTGTAGCTTTCCTTTAGTTGATTTGATTTCTTCTCCCTCTTCTTTCTCTGCTAGAGGATCCTTCTTCTTAGAATCTGAATATATTTTTGGACTCATAGAAATATTTCAAGACAAATTTCAGAGGACGATGCTCTGATACCACTGTAATGTACCAACAAGGACTGGTGATACACTAACTCACTCTCCTACAAGACGCAATGAAAAACAATGGATTTTGGTGACTACTTTGACTATAGGTAAACAAAATAAAAGTATTATGGAGGGGATGAGGAATATTCCAGCTGATAGAACCTTTGAAAAAACTACTGGGACGATTAATGTTTCGAACATCATCCAGGATGAGGTCTACTCCAGTGATCCTGGGAACCCCAGCATATGCAAACTAGAACATCAGCTAAGCATTGACTATGAACCATTGGTGAGGTATTTCGAATTAGGGAGGATAAATAACATCAAATAATAGTCAATGGACAACCTAGGTTTTCTCCAGTAATTCTGGGAAATTTCTAAGGAAGTCTCACAAACAGACAAGAAAAACTGCCTTCTAGGATTACACAACTAGGCTAAATTCAGGACTTCCAAAACAATATGAGAGGATCACAAAATTCTGATATGGAGATTGGAATAAGTCATATGACATCTTAATTAACATCAGAAACATAAATCACTTCATTTGGCTCAATAATCATTCTTTTATCATACAGATTATGGAAACTATTTCAATTTCATTGAAATCTAGACTAGGTGCAAGAAGAGGTATTGGAATCATAATTTTATTCAGTATAACTTTAGAATTGACATCAGATATCCATTATTGAAATCATATCAGCCATCAATAGCTTATTCATACATCAAATAGTTCTCAAGAATGAGATACAACCAGAATAAACTCCTTCATCAGGAAAACTAGGAAATTACTCATAGATCTGCATGGAAATCTATCAAATATCTATCACATGCTCATAATCCACTGGTGCAGAATTCGAGACCTGCAACAAGATCAATGAAAATGGTTGAATACCATCATCCTCTCATAGGAAGCAAGGGTACATCTCCCATCTTGTACTAGGGGCACATCTCCCAAGTCACTGAGGCAAAATTGCACTCACTCCAATTCTCAAACTGTCAAAAGATGTGATGGTGGTGCGCACTCCTTCTTTTATATATGGAGGATGAATTGAGGATCAAGTATCCTTGGATAATGCGCCCTCATGGATGGATAAGGAAATCTTTCTTTCATCATTTTTTCCGTTTCTACTTTGCTTTCTGCTTTAGCTTTTCTATCCGGCTTTGCTTTTTACTGCTTTTTCTTGCTTTTCTGCGTTATCCTGCTTTTCTAATTTTATCATGTTTTCTGCTTTTGTGTTGCTTTCTGGTTTATGTTTCTTTTCCTGAGCTTTTTCTTCCTTTCTGCTCTGTACCATCTTTCTTTCCTTTTTCCTAATTTTCTAGCTTTGTATGCTTTTGATATATGCCTAAAAGGTCAGGGGACAAGATACAACCTTACTTAGATCGAAGTTCCTATCATAGGACAAATTCATGTATGTATCTTCCGAAAATTAAATCCTAAACTATGCTTATTCCACCCAGTTATTTGTCATAAAGAGGCATCCACATTGACTTTAAAAAGGTTACATAATGGTGACCACAAGTGGTAAGGGCTTGTGGAACCTAAGGTAGATAGAGGACCTTTATTGTAGCCCCTCTTGGATATTTCCTTCTTCACCAAGGGAATTGAACCTTCGGTGATAACTTCAAGGGGATATTATAATTTATTCCCACACCTTTTCTAGTCAGACTTGCACCCCATCATCTCGGGATAACTTTTTTTTTTATAGAAAACCAACAATATTCTTGATTCTAGGGCATTGATTATAGAAGTAGAGAGTACATTCTCCAATGTTATGTTATACAAAACTAGGAGATTATAAATTGAGAGTTAAATCCCTTTAGTATCAATGAATACTTGTTGATAAAGTATCTCTCTTATAAGTGTCAAACACTAGATCGAGTTGGTTAAGAGTTGATATTATCCCGTCATGCTTATTCAATGGGTGAGTGCATAATAGGGGCCTTGATTTAAGTTGGCATGGCCTACTCAAAGTGACACCTTCTTGTTGAACTTCATTTTGCAGGACAAAGTCATGTATGTCTCTGCCCAAAATGAAATCCCAAACCATGATTATTCCACCAAGGTATTTGTCACAAAGAGGCATCCATAATGATTTATCCAAGGTTCCACAATGGTGACCGCAAGTGGGAAGTGCTTGTGGTAACTAAGGAAGATAGAGAACCTTTATTATAGCCCCTCCTAGATATTTCCTTCTTCAAAAAGTGTATTGCACCTTCGGCGATAAATTCAAGGAGATAATATAATTTCTTCTCACACATTCGCTAGTCAAACTTGGGCCCTATCATCCCATGGTAACCTTTTTCATGCTCTTTTTATATCTTTACTAATTGGAAACAGGGATTTAAGTAGATTGGGATGAATTTTATAAGAGTGTGTTTTCTTCATTGAATCTTAAAGAGTCCTTTATAGGAATGTGTTGATTGTTTATTTTTCAACCCCAAAGAAGTCCGTATAAAGTTTCCATTTTTTTAATCAAAATTCATGGCTAATTTTTTTTGGATATCAATCAAGGAACCCCTTCACAAGGGGGTCCTTAAACTTGTCCTACATTTGGAAATGTCGGTATCCTTATGACGGATACTCATGAACCATCTTGGATTTATTCTAATGGTTTCAATTTGGTTTTTTCCCACTCCAAATGTCCTGACTTCTCTTAATGTTTCCCAAGCAAGCAACTTATGTCAAGAGCATCAAACCAATTTAGACACTTTGCTTCACAAGTGGACTTGGTCCCTCCCTCATTGGTCTCATTTGAAAAAAGTGTAGCTCCTTGCTTGACCAGTAACAAGAAGTCAAATTGGAATAAGAAGAGGAGGAATAAGAAATGAAAATGGAGACAAGGGTAAAGCTACCACCCAATGCAAATAATGTTGGGGGCATTGATACTGTTGAGAAAATTAGACAAACAGGATGCAAGCCTAAATTTCCTTGTAATATTTTCAAGGGAGATTATATTACTCATATATGTCCTTCCATTGTAGAGATACAAATACCATGGTCCTCACCTCAAGGATCCACTAACAAGAGCATCGTCAATTGCAACATGAGCATTAGATAAGCCATTGATGATAGTTTTTTGAAAAAGTGAAAAGATTCCTACAATAGGAATATTGGATTAGTCATAAATAGGGTCCTCATAAGTCTTCTGGTCTGTTTATATACCTGTCTAGATACTGTATAAGGACAGAGGAGCAACATCCTACTGTGAAGGAGAAGGTCCAGTAAAACACAACAGAAATCATCTACAATAGGACTTGTATAGAGGCGAGGAGAACATGATCATTAGTTTGGTTTGGTCAGGAAAATTGTCAAGGGAACATTTAATCTTTGATGTTAAGGCTCAATTTCTTGCTAGTGTAAATATAATAAAATCCTATCCCCAAACTAATTCAACTAATGTGCCAAACGCATGTGGCAAATGGGTAGTGAATGAACTTCCTGAATTTCCTAAAATTGTGAGGCTAGTGCAGTCTCCTCTGCTATCATGGTGTCCTCTTCTTGATGTTGGACGGAATGAGGGCTAGCACAATCTCCTCATATCCTCTGATCAGAGTCGTGCAAATGGAACCCGCGAGTCCGGTTAAGTGTGCAAATGGAACCAGCGAGTATCCTCTGCTAGCACGGTCTCCTCTTCTCGATGTTGGACGAAATTAGGGATAGGACAATCTCCTTTGATCTCCTCAGTATCCTCTACATATATTTGTGCAAATGGAACTTGCGAGTCCAGTTAACTATACAAATGGAACCCACGGTTAACTATGCAAATCGAACCCTCTTAGCTTAGATCAACATTGTGACCTTACACTCATTTCCTTCATTGATCTTCAATCGAACCGGAGACCTGAGATATTCTCTATCGATGCCTTCCTAAGAGAAAAGAAGAAAGCAATGGTTTTCCTAGATCACAATATGTATTAAGCCCTAATTTTTTCTTTGAGGGATTATGCACCATGTGAAAGGCCTATAAGACTATATAGTCCCAATGAAGGAATTGTTTTCCTATAAAAATAAAATGGGAACCATTCCAAGGTTTGGTTCATGAGGAATGGGATTTAAGGCCCTATAACCATGGTTCATGTTGAAAAACTAGGGAATTTGGATACAACTATTAGTGTAAGGCTCATGCACCATGTGTAGGGCTTTGCACCACCACAAACAACCTACAAAGAGATCCTTTTTCATGGAAGTAGTAAAAATGCACCACTTTGAGGTTTGATCAACTAAATATGCATGTCAAGGACTATATCAGTATTTTGGATCAAAACTATAGGTCTTTGGCCCTATTTGTTAATTTTATGGATCATGGGTTGTGCATGGGGCTTCACCCACCACAAATACAGGTTGTAAAGGGAATCATTTTCCTATGAGTGGTATATGGGTACCATATTAATGTTAATAATATGAGAGATTCATATTAGGGTCAAAAAAATGGTTTAATACAAACAACCAAGGCATTAGGATCGAATTTCTACAACATGTAAAAACATGGATTCGAGACCTAAATCAAGTGGTGTAGAGGAAATGGTTCATCAATTAAAGGTGAAGTTAGAGGTCTATTATGGCTAATCATGGGTCAATCATGGGTAATTAGGGGTTAATCAATGGTAATATAGGGTTAATTTGTGGTTAATGAGGGGTAATTAGGGGTCGTTTAGGGGTAATTAGTGGTAATGAGGGTTTAATACAGGGACACTTATAGGGTAATTAGATTTTAATTAAGGGTAAATAGGGGTCATCTATGGGGTAATTAGAGGTTAATAAATGGTAATTAGGGGTTATTTATGGCTAAGTAGGGGTTAATTAGTCATAATTAAAGATTATATAGGGGTAATTAGTGGTAAATTAGAGATAACTGTTAGAGTATTTTGTGGGGTTTTTTTTCAAAACCACATCTAAAAGACATTAGAATTGAATTTTTGGACATGGTTTGTAAAAAAAGCCACCAAAACTTCAATTCATATGACTTTTAGGGTACTTTTCAAAAATTGTCTTGAAACTTCAAATTTTGTGACCATATTTTTAAAAACAGCCTCTGAAAATTCAATTCACATGACTTTAGGGGCATTTTGCAAAAAAACTCACCTAGAAATAGATTTAGGTTTAATTCTTTGAAAATTTCTCCTAAGATTCATGAGAATTGAAGTTTTGAAAGTAGATTGTAAAAATCTACCTCCAAAATTTCAATTTCCGTGACATTTGGGGATGATTTTCAAAAACTACCATGAAATTCCTTAATTTGTTTTAGATACAATTTTGGTAAGAGTGTTACAAGACTACACCACTGCTAAAAGGTTAAATTGTTGTAATGTTGATTTCATAATAATGGTCTGTGTGAATAATTTTTAGTTTTGACATGTACCATTGATTGGTTCAAGGGACTTATCCATGTTATGAGGCATGAATCTAGGGCCTTGGTCAAAAAATGTTTCTTCTAGGGATCATGGGACTTGAAAATGACATTAGACCCCACCACATACCCCAAAGAAACAATACTTCAAGTGTGAGCATTTTAGGCTAAATATTTCAAGGTTTCATAAACTAGGGATTAGCATCAAGGATTAAGTCTTGTCTTGGTGATGAAAACTAGGTTCTTCTGCCCTAACTGTTTCCTATGAGAATCATTTTCTATGTTTAGGGCCATAGATTGCACATAATACCTTTATAGGGAATATTTCTGTCACATCCTCGGTCCCCTCGGTTCCCTTTAGAGGTGATGGGGGAGCTCCTTAGAACAACCTGCTAATTTTTTTTTCAAACTTATCCGCAACTCTGCCCTTTTACACAACCGCAATGTCTTCAGTCCGCAATCCATAATCTGCGATTCGCAAGTCAGAAGACGGAACCCCAATGCGCCACTTCAAGAATTACACCTTTGAATTCCACAATCCCTGATGTGAGAGTCGGAAAGGCCGAACAAAAAATACACAACATCGAAGAAATACGCCTCTGACTTCCGCATTTCGCGATGCGGGAGTCGAAAAGTCAGAACACCCAATATCCAACTTCGAAGATTTACGTTTCTGACTTCCGCACTTCGCAATTCGCGATGTGGGAGTTGGAAATTTGGAACACCAAATATCCAACTTTGAAGGTTTATGATTCTAACTTATGCACTCCGCAATCCGTGATGCGGGAGTTAGAAAGTCAGAATACCAAATACGCAACTTCGAAGATTTACGCTTCCAACTTCCGCACTCTGCAATCTGTGATGCGGGAGTCGGAAAGTCAGAATACGACATACGCAACTTCTAATATTTACGCTTCTGACTTCCGCACTCCACAATCCACGATGTGGGAGTTGGGAGTTGGAAATTTGGAACACCAATTTCTCTGCTTCGCCGAATCACGCCTCGGACTTCCGCCATCCGCGATGCGGGAGTCGGAAGTCGGGACTCTAAATTTACAACTCTAGATAAAATTACTCCTCTGAATTTTGCACTCCGTAATCTGGCTTGCAGGAGTCAGAATTCAGAGCTCCAAATCACCACGCTGAGAAACCACACCTCTGACTTCCGGAATCCACAATCCGCACTGCGGGTTTGGAAGTCGGAAGTCGGCCATATGCCCCTGTTACTGCTAACTTCTCATGCTGATAACTTTCTCATCCTGAGTCCATTTTTGAAAATCTTGGTATCGTTGGAAATATATTGGGGAGACCCATGCAACTGAATGATCCTTAGCCACACCTAAGGACTCTAATCATGTCCTTATTCTACTCCAAAAGGTGGTCCCAAACTTCATCAAGTTCTCTTTACCACTCTGTAAAGACCTCTACTCCACTCTATCATGGCCCCTCCCTTCATCAATCCAGACCCTCGGAGGGAACATGAACACAGTAGGGTGTCTATTTCTCCCCCAAATCCTTGATTGAACATTCTAGACCTCATGGGACTCAACAAGACTTAGTCCTATTCATCAATGAACAAATTCATTAAAACACATGGATGCATATGCATACTCAATCAAACACAGTTGCATGAAACATTGGCCACACACATATCTATATTGCATTCAGCCTATCAATAACAGACATGAATAATTACATCATTGCGGAAGTAAAAAACCTAGAATAAGCATGATATGAATCATAGAGAACACTTATTTTTCCATTGAAATCTCCAAGTAACTAGCTATGGACTGCAACGTTCCAACCCAACCATAGGTCTCTTCCCAGCGTGTATTATCTCAGCAATCAGATACCACCGTCGAGCTGGGGCTATGTATCCACTAAGGAGGAACTACTCAGGTCCACTCACAACCTTGGGCACAGTCAATCAGGGTCATCCAACACACAGTTGGCTCTGTCAAGCAAGTGGGGAGATAGGGAAGAAGGTTTCTAAGTCAATGAGCTCAACATAGAGCTATGGGAATATCTAGTTGGATTCAGACAGTCCAGGCACCCCATCACCTCCACTCTAAGACTAAGTAATGTCCCCTTCTCTACTGCACAATCCCTCATGCACCCCTTCCCTCAGCGCTGACCTGGGCATGTATGGTTGGTTCGACTGTTAAACCATGGATAAATGAGCCCTCATTGGCTCTATCATGTGGTCTATCCTCCTCGGTCTCCTTCCCACTGCGATCCGCTATGGGATCTCCTCAGGGTTGCGGCTGAAAGGCTCGGTCCCGCCGCTGCCCTTTCGGGCTTCCAAACCAAGGTTCTCCTATGGATTTTGGGGCATCTATCCCTCTCAGATTCGCCCCACGGTTCGATCTATGGATCCACCTATCAGATTTCACTTCCCACGCAAATTTCCTAAGCGGTCTTGGCACTCCAAAATGTGGCTTCCCTCAGGATACCGATTTTTCCTTCTTCCTTACAGCTGGGTCTACGATTTTTGGCTTTCTTCCCTGCTGGGTGTAATGTCCCCATTTTGACCCTTAGGATATATTGGCTTTTAATGTAAACATTGTGCATATGTGATGTATGATTCATTGCGTGGAGCTCAAGGCGAAGGCCCCGCTAGTGAATGCTAAACTTTGAGAGGGAATTATTTGACATTGTGTGATCCATGTGCTATTAAGTCATGGAAATTGTAAAATGATGTAAATATCATGTAATAAAAATACTAAGGGGTTGGCTATGGATGCAACTAAATAAGGGGGAACTATGTATTCACTAGGGAGAGGTGAGGGGGTTTGTGGGATTGAGCCATAGACTTCCAAATGTCACCTTTAGAACCCCTTTGACATGTCCTAACTGCCATTTAATTATGTGTAAGAAAGTACTGCAGAGAAAATCATTCATGAGGTTGATGGAGTGTGGGAAATCCCAAAATTTCGGATGGCAGGGTATGGGACTATGTTTTTCCTTTACCCAAAAGCCACTCTACCTCCTGGGAATTCTTATTCCCTGATCCCCATTCCATTAGGGACGAGCAACCAGAGTTGAGACGCAAAATAGAGAGAGATGAGCGGTGAGGAGAAGAAGGAAAACACGATTTGGGGGAGAGCCACAATTTGCAATGCCTAGATCGCTCAAGAATTGCGTGCGAAGTGAAATCTATTGGAGAAATCCTTATACTCAAACCCTATAGGTGATTTGGAGATTGTTAGATTCCCAAGAAATCATAGAGAAACCCAGATATGTTAGCCCGAAATTGCAGGCGTGGGACAAATCCTTCCGGCCGTAACCCTGACGAGATCCAAGCATGGATGACACAGTGCGAAAGAGAGAGCATAGGTTGGAACCACTTGATAAATATGGTGAAGACAGTTTGGTTGAGTATGTAGCTCTGTGGTTGAGCTTACTAGATTAGCTTCCTCCTCCCTTGTCTCTTGGCATGCTCGATAAACCCAACTGTGTTGGATTAGCATGACTATTGGTGTGAAACCAAGGATGTGAGTAACACTGGGTAGTCCCTCCTTAGTGGAAACATAGCCCAAGATAGGGGTGGTCTCTGAGTGTTGAAATACTAAATTCTAGGCAGAGACCTATGGTTGGGTTGGAACGTTGCATTCCATATCTAGTTTGCTTGGTGGTTTCAATTAAAGATAAGTGTTTCATGTTGCCTTTGAATTTTGTCAATTTACATACGTGGTTGATTGTTTGTTTACGTATGAATGCATGGAATGATCCATATGATTGAGGGAACAGAATACTTGTACTTATGTTATTATTATTCCTATGATGAAATGTTGATAGATGCATGTTGTGTGTGTGCTTAATGTGGTTTATTTCAGCTGTGTTTTGCCTATATGTGCTTTATTTATATGTAGTTTTGTTCATTGATGAATAGGGATAAGTTTGGTTGATACCATGAAGGAGCAGAAGGTTCAGTTAGGGTTTTGGGGAGGAAATAGGCACCCCTCTGTGATGTTCATACTTCCCCATGTGGATCAGATGAAGAGAAAATCCATGATTGAGTAGTAGGAGAGACCCTTACAGAGTGGAAAAGAGGCATGGATGAAGTTTGGGGCCACATTTTAGGTTGGATGAAGGATAGGTTCAGATTCATCGGATGCAGCATAGGATCATGCAGTTTCATAAGGCTCGTCGAGATATTTCCAACGGTACCGAGTTTTCCCAAAATGGACTTTGGATGAGAAATTTATGATCCAGAGAATTTGTGCAGTTGGGCTTCCGACTTTCCAAACCCACAATGCAGATTGCCGATTGCAGAATTCAGAAGGGTGATTATATGGAATTATGCATGGTGGTTCCAAATTCTGACTCCCGTAATGCAGATTGCAGATTGTGGAAGTCGAAAGAGTAAAAATGCCAAATTTGTGAAATGGTGGTTCTGACTTCCAACTTCCGCAAGGCGGATTGCGGATTGTGGAACTCGAAGAGGTAATTTTTCCGGATTGGTGAAATTGGAGGTCAAAGGAGTAATTTGTCGAAGTTGAGAATCTAGGGTTTTCGTTCCACATCGCAGGTTACGAATTGCAGAAGTCAGAGGCATGATTCGACATCGTGTAATTGGCATTCTGACTTTCTGAATCCCACATTGCGGATTGCGGATTGCAAATTTCAGGGAGGTGTTCTTCAACGTCGTGTAATTGGAATTCAAACTTTCTGAATCCGTCATTGCGGATTGTGGAAGTTGGGGAGGTGTTCTTTGACACCGTGTAATTGGTGTTCCGACTTTCTGAATCCAGTATTGCAGATTGCGGAAGTCAGAATTCGGGGAAGTGTTCTTTGACGTCATGTAATTGGCATTTTGACTTTCTTAATCCCGCATTATGGATTGCGGAAGTCAGGGAGGTGTTCTTCGATGCCTTGCAATTGGGGTTCCGACTTTTCGAATCCCGCATTGTGGATTGCGGAACTCGAGGATGTGTTCTTCAAAGCCGTGTAATTGGTGTTCTGACTTTCGATTTGCGGATTGTGGATTGCGTAATTACGGATCGAAGCCATTACAGCTGTGTGAAACTATCAGAGTTGTGGATCAGTTTTGGAAAAAAAACTAGCAGGTTGTTCCCCCATCACTCTAAAGGGAACCAAGGGGATCAGGGATGTGACACTGGGCATGTGATTTCCAGTTCTCCTCACTGCTGGCATGCGTCCTCCAGGAAAACTCCAGCTTCAATCTTCAACCATCTCTGCAGATGAGGGAAAACGTCCTCCATCAAAACTCCTTCCTAGATGGTCCATGATGGAATGGGGATGAGGGAGTTCAAATTCCCATGAGTTAGAGTGGATTGTGGGACAAGCAAACAAATCCCATACCCTACCTTACAAATTTCAAGGATGCCCATACTCCATCACTCTCATGGACTGATTTCTTCAACCACTTCCTTACATAGAATTAAATGACAACTAGTACAGTCAAAGGGGGTTCCCAAGGTGACATTTGGTATCCTAGGGTTCAATCCCACAACCTCCTCACCTCTCCCTAGTGGATACATAGTTCCCCTCATTTAGTTGCATCCATAGCCAGCCCCTTGGTATTTTTATTTGCATTATAATCATTTACATGTTTTTACAATTTCCATGGCTTAATAGCACATGGATAACACAATATCAAATACTTTCCTCTTAAAGTTGAGCATTCACTAGCGGGGCCTTGGCCTTGAGCTCCACGCTAGGAAAACATACATCACATGTAAACAATGTTTGCATTAAAAGCCAATATATCCTAAGGGTCAAAATGGGGGTATTACAATTTCACCTATGAGTGTAATAAGGGAATAATTCCAATTAGTATTACATAATAAATAATTATTGAGGCTTAAACCATGGACTAAAGACAATCTAGAATCTTGTTACACGACTATTAATTATATGACTCATGGGTCATGAATAGGTAATTTTACCACCACATGCACCCAAAAATTTACCTAATATTGATATTAAACACACAATCCCTATATTCTATTGTAGTACAAACTTGTTCCAACATCTCTAGTGTTAAATTATTTTTTCTTTGTGCATGCTACTATACCTTATATCTTCTTTTTCCATGTGTGCACCCAAAGACTAGGACACATTTTCCAAGGTACCAAAAACTAACAATTAATACCCGTAGCATCAATACAAACCACATGAATTACTCACTTGATATCTTATGCAACCAAGAATGCATGCGGGGTCATGATGTACCCATTATAAAACTTGGAAGCCTTCCAAAATTAGTTACCTTGCAAAATTTGATGAACCCTTAGTTTTTTATGGTTGGGAGATTCTATAATAAATAATGGATGCTAATAGATATTCAAGTATTTAATAATGTTATCTATTATAGATCCTATCATTATTCCAACAAGATGGCAAAGTATTACCATACCCTTACACAATATTCAATCCAATACACCATTACATAACATCCTATCACAAATTTCACAAGATCTTTCATATTCAAGGATTAATTCTTGGCTTGGTGATGAAAACTATGTTCTTATACCCTAATCGTTTCCTATGAGAATCATTTGCTATGTTTGGGGCCATAGATTGCACATAATACCTTTATAGGGAATATTTCACCTATGAGTGTAATAAGGGAATAATTCCAATTAGTATTGCATAATAAATCATTATTGAGGCTTAAACCATGGACCAAAGACAATCTACAATCTTGTTACATGACTATTAATTATATGAATCATGGATCATGAATAGGTAATTTTACCACCACATGCACCCAAAAATTTACCTAATATTGATATTAAACACGCAGTCCCTATATTCTATTGTAGTACAAACTTGTTCCAACATCTCTACTGTTAAATTATTTTTTCTTTGTGCATGCTAATATACCTTATATCTTCTTCTGCCATGTGTGCACCCAAAGACTAGGACACATTTTCCAAGGTACCAAAAACTAACAATTAATTCTCGTTGCGTCAATACAAACCACATGAATTACTCACTTGGTATCTTATGCAACCAGGAATGCATGCGGGGTCATGATGTACCCATTATAAAACTTGGAAGCCTTCCAAAATGAGTTACCTTGCAAAATTTGATGAACCCTTAGTTTTTTTATGGTTGGGAGATTCTATAATAAATAATGGATGCTAATACATATTCAAGTATTTAATAATGTTATCTATTATAGATCCTATCATTATTCAAACAAGGTGGCCTATAAGTATTACCATACCCTTACACATCATTCCATCCAATACACCATTACATAACATCCTATCACAAATTTCACAATATATTTCATATTTATTAAAATCAACTTCATGTATGGAGCTTGACGATCAAAGCACATAGCCAAGGCTCACCACAAAGTATACTAAACTTAATTAAATTTTCCAATGCTAAGGACATCTTATCTATGCAAATTTCCTACTCATGAAAGAGTCTAAACAAATTCTCATACACTTGCACTTGCATCAAACATAGATATAAATGTATGTTCATCAGATGTATGTCAAAAATTATTTTCAACAATATTAAGGGGATTGGATGAATAAATGTACATGGAACAACCTCTCAGCTTTGATTAGGGTGAATCCTCTCTTGTTTGTAACCTCAATAAGTCACTTTATGGTCTCAAGAAATCTCCTCGAGCATGGCATGTAAAGATGGATTTTTTTCTTCTCGGTTACGGTCTTTTTAGTTGTTAATTTGATCCCAACCTCTACATTAAAAACATATATTGTGACCTCCTCATCCTTTTCCAATATGACAATGACCTACTTATCACTATGGGTAATCACCACTAGAACATAGTATGTGAAATATAATATAATTATCATCCATTTTAAGATGCCTAGTTTAGGAATTTTTCATTACATTGTTGGTCTTTAAATCAAACAATTTGAAAAAGGGGATCTATGTTTCCCAACATAAGTTTTATCTTAACCAGCTACTTCAAAATTTTAACATGGAATAATTTTAAGTGTTATTCATATTCATAGATGAATTAGGATTCATAAGGAAATTTGTTGTCAAATTTATGCATTTCATCTCCTTTATGCATTTATTGTATGTGTTTGTTGTTTGATTGTCGAATTGTTTGTGTCATGATTGAGTCTCTAAACCCTCCCATACCATCAACACATGTGTCTACTCTAACCATTTCAAATTTCAGTCCATACATGCACAAATTGAAAAAATCTCAACGTTGGCTCCATTCGCATGTCATCGGTGATATAGAGTACATTTGGGTGGGCGAGTCATATTCTTTGAGTCTGAAAATCCTCCCATATCGTGAAGGCATGCGAACAGTCTTCCCATGTCAAATTTCAATGCATATCCCCTCACTTCCTCCTCATGAGGCCTCTATGGCCCCTCCCCTCCCCCTCGCGTCACTCTCAATTCCCCAATACCCGATCTACAAAATAGAAAATAATCTAAAGCAACATACTAATTAGATTCAGGCATAGAAACTACAAAAAAAAAAAGGTAAATTAAATTATTATGTGTTTGTAAAACATATTTTTTGTTTAGAAGGATGACATATGCTATGGCCACTATTTCCACGATTCACAGGAAAAACATGTAACGTAGGACAAAAAAATGGCATAAATATTACAAACATGTAATAAATGCACATATGTAAATTATTTAAAGAGGATATTTCATACAAATTAAATATATAGCTACGTACCTCGTCCAACTCAACATCTATATCATTCTTCTTCGGTATCTTCTTCTTCATCCAACTCGACATCTATATCATCATCCAATTCAGAAATAGTGTTGAAAGGATTGGCGATATCATCACTGTCATCACTATAATTTTTGAGCATATCTTCATCGATATCATCATCAAAATCCGGTATTACATTGTCTCCTACGCCTAGTTCATCTTCTCCATCTTCTTCATTTGTCGACCCATCTTCCTACTCCGACTGATCTGCATCATCTTGATCTTCTTCAATATCATATTCTTCCTCTACATTATACTTTATTGTCCTTCCTCTTGGATCATATATAACAACAAATGACCAATCCCTCCTACCTGGAACCTTTAAGTAAAAGACCTGTTCACACTGGCTTGGGAAAATGTAGCGATCATTTTTATTTTCAAACGCTGTTGTTTTAATCATCGGAAATCCATTTGCATGTTGAATAACAGTTCTCTCGTCAACACCTCCATGCAGTAGTAATCTATACCATTTGACATCGAATAGAACTAATTTGAAGGAATTAAATTCACACTCAATTATATCATCCAAATACCCACAGTATTCATTTTTAGTTTCTCGAGGGTGTATGTCTCTACTAGAGGAAACATTTGTGACCTGGAATATTGCAGTTATCCCACTATCAAAAAATTTCATGGTTTCATCCAAATTTTTGATGCGAAATTTATGGCCATTGCACTGCATAGCCTTGTGGTGTTTCAACTACAGTATGCGAGACATGTAAAAGTGGATTAACAATTAATTAACATATTTATATAAATTGGAAAGTATCTAAAAATAGCACACCTACAGACACATTAATATAATATAAAATAACTGAATAAAATGGGTGAATTTTCTTGCCTTGCCATCTTTCAGACCATATGCTAAATCTATTTCCCTATGTGTAACAGTAGCATCTCCATTACGACAAGCTTCTCTAACCAATTCAGACATTTGTTTCCATTATAACCTACCACCATGACGTTCTTTACATCTTTCAATCCAAACCTTCATCCAGTCGAGATTGTTTGCAATGTATAATTGTAGTGCCTCCCAATCTCGATGATCTAACTAAAAAAATCATAACTCAACAATATTGTATATTAGTTATAACCATGGTAAATATTAATAAATGATGAAAGAATACGTATTAAATGAGTATGAACATATATAGAAAAAAAAATTGCTTGTATCATAACTCTCCACAATTTAATTTCCTCTCACTTTCTTCATTCTTCTTATCCCCAACAAGTGCTCCCCTTCAAAAATTTTGATGGGGTTCACATCCCAAATACAATCCACTGCATGCATAGATCACGATGCTAACTTAGGAAGATAGTTACTAATATACACCATGTATTGATATACCATATATCCCCTCACGATAGAACCCTCGAGACGTGCTCTATGTCTAGCCAAATACCTAGAACAATCATTGTCAACATTATGTGCTCCCTCTTTATTGACATCCATGGAGGAATGTTATTGTTGATAACAAAAATAGGCCACACAGAGTAAATATATCTAAGCTCTCTGAATGGATTAGCACCGTCAGCTGCCAATGAAAGCCTCATATTATGAGGTTCATCTTTAAAATCTGGCCATTTTTCCTCAATTTCCCTAAATGCATATCCATTTGCAGGCATTCGAAGAACACCATCTCCACTTTTGTTCCTAGCATGGTAATCCATAAGCTGTGCTATGCTTTTGCACCTGAACAGTCGCTGCAAACGTGGAATTATTGGAATATGATGAAGAACCTTTCTAGGAACCATTTTCGTTACTTGGTCAGTTCGATATCTACTAATTTGACATTATGGGCATTCAATTTTCGATGCATGTTGTCCATAATATATAATATGATCATTAGGACATGCATCTATACTTTGAAACTCCATTCCAATGACTTTCATAACGGCAAGTAAATCTTGATATGTGCGAGGTAAAATATTTGACGATGGTAACATAAATTCACCTAACAATCTACAACATAAAAAATAACTAGTTAATGTAAAGAATATTAATCGTAAATATTACATTCTTATTTAACACTTTAATTAACGCTTAAAAAAGGCTAAAACGTCAACCTTTATGTATATATGATGAAACATATTTCATACCTTAGGATCTGTGTCATACAATTGTTTGAAAAATGATTCATAACCTTTAAGTTCATTAGAAGCAATGTAGCTGAGAGAATATTTGCTCTTGACCCTTTATTAAGTCGTTTATTTTCCTTTTCCATCAAGGGTTCATCATAAATACCATCACTGTCCCCATCCTCATCTAGCCAGCGGAACAAGTCTTGGATCATTTTATTTAACCCATCATCTTCAACTATGTTATGGTCATAATCTACTTCCTTGGGATTATCAACTTGATCTTCATTATTCGCTTGACGTTCCTCAGCTTGTACAACATCATTTCTACTACTACTTGGGGCATTCTGTAGAAAGTTAGAGGGAAACTCTAACTTTATAATTACGATCAATCGTGCAAAATTATTGCATGTATAACAAATACTAAAACAATATAAAATTTTACAAATACAATCAATATTAATAAATATAATGAATATATATAGAACTAATTACCATGGGACGATATTCATTCAATCCCCCGTCCATGTGACCATATTTCCTACAATTCTTTCTAGTTGTTGCTATTAAAATTCTCATAGGACGTCTAATAAAAAAACTATTGCAAGGACAAAAACATCTACTGTCACCCTTTTCACTCTCTTCATTTCTTTCCCCGCCTCTAATATTTTCTAACATTCTTCCCACAAAAATTCAATGATGTCAATAATAAAAAAATCCACTTTTCGCTTAACAAGAGAACCTCACACCCTTTCTAAACCATCGTTGTTATAGAAAAATTGTCGCAACATATTTAAAATGGAGGATATTTATAAATTTTAAACTGTCGGAATTCTGACGCAAGTTGACCAAGTCAACATTGACTTCCTCAAACAATGGATGACCATTTGAAAACGGAACGAATATTTTTGGTCGTCGCAATAGAGATGAATCGTTTGTAACATCACAATTGAGACACATTGTTATGTGCCATCGCTATAGGGATGAATAGTTATATATTGTCACAATCCCAATGAATGACAGGGGATTCGTTCATCTTAACACCGACGATATCCGGGAGGACCAAAAAAAAAATAGAAAATTTTGATATTTTCTCTTGAATTTTCCAAGAGTATGGTCGATTTAGTCTGTATCATCGGAATCCTTTCATCAAAATTTGGTCCAAATGTAATAGTGTCTTCCCATATGTGACACTACCAGTTCAATCTGCAACAACATAACCCTGAAGGTTAATATTTTGATCTGTCGCATATCTGAGCCCATAATCAATTGTATCGCTCAGGTACCTCAACACATGCTTGTCGCAATCAGGTGAACGCATCTCGACTCTACAATGTACTGACACAATTTTTTCACTGCAAAGCATATATCTGACCTCATGTTCATTAAGTACGTCAATGAACCAATCATTTGTCTATATACAGTGGCATCCACTATCTCCGAAGAAGTATCACACATCAACTTCAAATTTGATGCCATTGGTGTGGCCATGGCCTTGCAATCCATCATCCTAAATCTATTCAGGATATCTACTACATATTTTCCTTGGCTAAGAAAAATCTCTTCTAGATTCTTCCACACCTCGAGACCTAAGAAGTAGTGCATCATTGCCAAGTATTTTGTCTCGAATTTTGCGGCACGTTTCTCTTTGTTTCTGCAATGAGCTTCTCGTCACCTGTCAGGAACATGTCATCTACATACAAAGTAGTATCACTGTTTTCCCATCCTCAAACTTGAGGTAAAGGTTGTAATCTGCTTTAATCTTGGTAAATCCCAAGCTCGTCAGAAATCCATCAATCTTGTTGTACCACATCCTGGGTGCTTATTTCAAAGTGTACAAGGCCTTCTTCAATTTGCACACATGTGTCTGCCTATCATGTGTCTCAAATCCTAGTGGATTCTCCACATACACTTCTTCTTCTATTGCACCATTTTGGAAAGTTGTTGTTATAAGAAAAATCTGTCCATGAGGATGGATCCAACCTATCCAGCGATCGTGCTAGTTGAAATCCTCTTTGGTAGATATGCACAAGGCAAAGGCTACCTGCACCTAAGATCATCATATGTCCAAGGTGGTAAAAGGGAGAAGAAAGAGAGGTGAGGGAATTGGAAAAATTCCCTCTTTGGATCACCCTGAATGGGTTTTAACCTCTAACAATTTCCAAGATGGCCCAAAGTCCAAAAAAAAGTTAAAATGGGTAGGATAACTCGAAAAATAGCTTGCTAGTTTTTGGGACCAGCAAACAAAACAATAAACAACAATTGGAAAACCCACTTTAAGTGCACAAAAGTAAGAAAGGTATGACTATCCGGTCAACCGAGGTCTAAGGAAATTACGTGGATGAATATTTGAGCAATATACTTATCAAAACATGCCTAGAGCCACCTATACCAATTACAGAGTTATGTGTTTTAAAGGCTGTTATATGCGGACAGTGAGCTAGAATACCAAACTTTATCAGTGTTTTACCTTGAAAATAGATCCTAGGAAGTTTAACAATTAGTGGGAAGTGGGCCAAATGAAATGGAAATGAGGTTGGTCAGGAAATTTGTTTCAAGGATTTAATTTTTAGCCTTACAAGAGGCTTCTACAACTATGAAAAAATTGTTAATTCAGCTGTATAAAACCGTTGGGATGGCCATTGTGCTATGCAAGTTAATTGTTGAAAATCCAAGCACCTTTAACAATTTCAAATGGCTGAAAGTGTGGGGAAGTGAGGACTGACAAAAGGATGATTCGATTAATGTATTTTATCAATATATTAGTTAATTAATCAAGCATGCAAAAGGTTGACCATACCATTCTGAAGGTCCTCCCGAGTAGGATCACACCCTTTTTATTGCTAATGTTAGCTTAGATGTAGGAGAGTGAGTGGGAAATTAGTTGGTTGAAACTAGAATAACTCATGCAGTTCAACAGGAGAGGGGTTGACCCTTCCTCGTCACTAGCGTAGTATCCCACAAATACCTCATGTAGTTCAGAAGGAGAGAAGTTGACCCTTCCTCGTCACTAGCATAGTACTTGTTGTTTCAAGAAAATATAAAATACTCACTAACCAAAACTTAAGAGACCAACAACTAGGGTCCCTTGACTGAGGATTCCCTGGTTTTGACACTTAGAGTTCTAGAAAGATTCAAATGCTTGAAATGAAAGGACCAAGCCATCCACATGGCGGTCGTCGCTTGCCTTCAAAAGAGTGTCTCCTAGTCTAACCTGCAAAATTGAAATCTAAACTAAATACATATAATAATACACCCTATAACGGGCTCCGAGCGCACAAATATATACATAGTAATTTGTTTTTTTGAATGGGGGGGGCCTGCTTGGTTTTTACTTTAGTTTTTTTGTTTTTGGTGGGGCAGACCCCTGATTTTTTGTTTTGCGGTTTTGCTTTTGCGTTTCTTATTTTGTGAATTAACCCCCTTGGGGTGCGAGCTGTAAGAGAACACATCAATAAATAAAATGCATCAAACAACAATGAAAAAAAACAAGCAAGTACGTACCAAAACTAAATTATCCAGCCCAAGGAATGGGATTGGTTTCCCTCACGGGCATCAAATCTGCCATGGGTGAGGAAAGAGACAATTGGTTCCTTGGTTAGTGGGATGGTTTGTCAATGAAAATTGTAAATTTAAACTTATAAAAATGATGGAAATTAATTAAAGTAGTGTGTGAAAGGTTTTAATCTCGTGGGTTATGTGCAGGTTGATAAAAAAACTCAAAAATTACTGAAAATTCTGTCAGAGATTAAGATCTATCTAAACTAGCTTACCTATCAAAGCAACAATAAGATATAACCATGAACATAAAGAGACAAAGAAAAAGAGAACACTAGATATATGTGGTTCACCCAATTGGGCTATGTCCACAGGAAGGGTTGCATCTTCCATTAATATGAAAAAGATCTCAAATATTACATGGCATACTTACATATGCATCACATCAAGCTCAATCATACAATGTGTGTACAAATGACATACACAACATGTGATGTGTGATGAATTACAATCAACACATATGTCCAAAAGGGTCTCCTTCACCTCTCTTATACTAAGAGGTTTGGATTACAATACATCCCATAATACATGTGGGATAAATGAATTTCATCCTCTTTATATAGAGAATGGTTACAAAGGATATAATTACAATGATGCTTGTGGGTAACTCTATTTTATAACATTAGAGTTATTTTATGCCTTTAAATTATATTTTACCAATATAACACATAAGTCATCGTTACATATTCTAACACTCTCCCTTAATGATGACTGGGAGAAAGAATACAAATGGAAGGATGGTGGAAACACCCCAACATCCTCCATGATGACAACTTCCAGAATCCTCCATAAGATGTGAATAAAACACACTTCGCCTCATGGATTTGATGAAGACAACATCCATTTTTCATTGAATCATGAAATTGCACATGAACCAGGTTGTACGATTAAACAAACATGTGATGCAATCCACCAACAAGATGCCCAGATCTAAAGAGAAGCCATCATGGCTACTAGATCCACAAGATGCCTAGATCACCACAAGAATCATCACAACCAGAAATGATAGCTGAAGAATTCCGATATAACATCCACATCAATGTATAGATACCTTCTGATGGCTGAGACAACAGAACATGTGGCTAAGAACACCACAACATTGTACAAAATGCCCAAATGGCTAATACACATGCAGATAGAAGACATTCTTCCAATCAAGGTGCAATATAAATATTTGTAGAAGACCTCAAGCATCGAAGAAAAAAGACCCCAATGGTCTATACATCGAAAATGATATCATACAGATGAACATCATGACTTTAACAGTAGAATATGGATGTCCATCATACAACATTACTGAAATATGATAGAACATGATAAATTCAACATTACATTCCTTCTTAAGAGGAACCAGAGATCCGCAACCAGCATATGCTTAAACAAGGAAGGAATAACAAAATCAAGCTATCCCACAACATGGATAACGAACCTTTTTCCCGCGAAAATGATAATGAACCTACACAAAGGAACTTCCTAGAATAAAGCATATAAAAAACATGATAAGCCCAAAAGACATAAGATATGATAAAATGACATTGCTCAAGAACATATAAGTAAATGATGTCTCTTCTATGCAAGACAATATAAATTTGAGTAAAAGATTATAAAAGAGGATATGGCATGATATAAAAGATAGAGGAGCATAAACATGAGTGAGCATAATAGATACCAAGATAGAATAATGCGCCAATGTTTCACTTAAATATATGAAAAACTTTAGCCATCAAGCAACTAATATTAAGCATAGGTGCATTTCTTATTAGCATTATGTTAATATACAAGAGATGAATTCCCTGAAAATTTCAATGCTTCCATATAGGAGCATTAGAGACAAATAGGAACGTTAGAGACAAGTAGGAACAAAATAACCTCTACAATCATAATAATAGAAATCCCATTGCAACAAGAACAAGGTGCTCATGATAAATATTTCAAGATTATAAGATTGCCCAAAGGCATATAAATATTGAGTAAAAGATGATCGAAATAAGCATGACATGATATATATGAAAATAAATCAAAATGTTTAATATGATCAACATATAGCAAATTATGATCAACTCATGATATCACTTATAAAAAATTATGAAATGACAAGTCATTAATGGTCTTAATCATGGGTTCATTTCTTGTTAAAACTATGTAAATATGCAAGAGATGAAATGCCCTGGAAATGTCAATACTTCCATATAGGAATGTTAGAGACAAACAACACGTGTCAATGCTTCTATATAGGAATGTTAGAGACAAACAACACGTGTAAATGCTTCTATATAGGAACGTTAGAGACAAATAGCATAGGAACTAGATACAATCTCTGCAATACATGAAAAAGAAACTATACCCCAATTAAATAACTTATGACAATCCAAAAATACGATATCACATAGATTCAAAAAATTGACTTTACTCGGGAAATTAATTAGCAAGAGCATAGAATGATCATAAAGATATTACTTATAATGAAATTTATTTTACACAAAGGTCAGCAATAACATATAAATAAAGCAAATAATGATCAAAAGATAACACAAATAAAAGCTTCATTATCATGATTAGAAGAGTGAGACCAAAATAATATCACTTATAGATATGAAAATATAGTCATTAAACAACTAAGTCCTAAGCATAGGTTCATTTATTGATGTCACCATTACTATACTAGAGATCCATGCTTCTGAAAATGTCAAAACATCTTCCACACAAAGAAGGTTAGAGACATAAACACGAATAAGACAAACTCTGTAAATATGATGAATCATAACAAAAATCCTAATGCAAAGAGATCAAGAAGCTCATGACAAGAATTTCAAGGTAAGAGATGAAACTTTTCCAAGCTAAAAAATAGAAACTTTACCTACATCCCTTAGAAAAGGTGCCAAATAAAGTCACTTGCGGGTCTTCCAAAGTAAACTCGCGTGTACTCACGGGTTATCCACAGAGAAGTCATGGGTTCACGGGTCTGTACAGGAGAAAGACGTCGTTCTGATCGAAAATTCATGGGTCTCTCTACATTAGGGTCGTGGTTATGCCGAAGCATTTGTGGGTCCCTATATAGTGAAGTCGCGGTTATGCCGAAGCATTTGCGGGTCTCTGTACAGTGAAGTCGTGGTTATACTGAAGTGAACGTGAGTTCGCAGTAGAACAGTCACGAGTATGTCGTAGCACATGCGGGTTTGTATACTGAAAGTCGTGGGTCTGCAATATACTCGTGAGTTCGCAGTAGGGCAAGTCGCAGTTAACCGCATTGTCTGCGAAGCAAAAGTCGCGAACGTCAAGTTGGAATCTGCTGAACACAGAAACCTGCACAAAGTCTACCAAACTTGGACGAAAACTGCTGATTTGTTAACAGTAAGAGAGATCTCCTTGAGGAAAATCCAAAAAACGTATAGATCTCCAAAAAAACATCAAGAAACCCTTGAAAAAAAATTTGCAAAAAACTACACAATAGAGTTAGGGTTAGAAGTAAAAAACTGCAGAAACATGCCCAAATTTGAAGAGAAGCCTAATGGCTTCCAGATAGAAATCAAATCTACAAAAAATAAGCAATGCCCAAATGATAATAGTTATTGATGAGAGCTATATAAGGTTCTAGATCATAGTAACTAGATATGATACCATGTCAGATATTAAGATCTAGCTAAACTAGCTTACCTATCTAAGCAACAATAAGATATCAACATGAACATAAAGAGACCAAGAAAAGGAGAACACCAGATATACATGGTTCACCCAATTGGGCTACGTCCACAGGAAGGGTTGCATCTTCCATTAATATGAAAAAGATCTCAAAGATTACATGGCATCCTCACATATGCATCACATCAAGCTCAATCATACAACGTGTGTACAAATGACATACACAACATGTGATGTGTGATGAATTACAATCAACACATATGTCCAAAAGGGTCTCCTTCACCTCTCTTATATACTAATAGGTTTGGATTACAATACATCCCATAATACATGTGGGATAAATGAATTTCCTCTTCTTTATATAGAGAATGGTTACAAAGGATATAACTAGAATGATGCATGTGGGATAACTCTATTTTATAACATTAGAGTTATTATATGCCTTTAAAGGATATTTTACCAATATATCACATAAGTTATCATTACATATTCTAACAAATTCTAAGGTTGTCCTATGTTTTTGTTTGTTCCCTTGTTTGTCCTAATGCCTCAAACAAGTCTTGGGATGGTTCCCTAAGTCTCAGGAAGAGCATCCAGGGAAACCGAGTAAAGGGCCTTGAACTGGGCAATAAATTTTGGATATTAAGTATGCAAAAAGAAAAAAAAACTTACATACAAATAAACAAGTGAAAGGGAAAGAGGATCACCACTCAAACCAGCATGGATAGAGTGACTTAAGGGCTGTCCTAAACTGCCAACATCAAGCAGACAAGTGCTCCTCCTAATTTATAAAACCTGCACTAATATCCATATAAACAAAGGCAATAACTATTAAGAGTTCAGAAACAACAAATAAACCCAAGGAAACAACAAATATCACCTAGTTAACCAATATCATAACAAATAGATAACATTAAGAAACTATAATTGTCCCTAAACCCTTATCATGCATACAAACTAATCCTAACAGCTACAAGTGAGAACAAGCAAGTGTATTCTAAGAACCCCGAATGAAAACAAGCAACACTTAGTTATATTCCTTCAAGTTATAAATATTTACAAAAGACCCTCCTCATTATATAGGAATTGAGGCTAGGGTTAGGGCTTACAAGACACGTCACTTTTGGAAAATTCACAAGTGTGACAAGTCCACACACTTTTGATTTTTCAAAAATTAATTAAAAAAAAAATATTTGCCTTTTATGAAATAAAATATTACAATATGTCTTAGAAATGATAAGACATTTGAGAAAATACTTTGAAAACAAAAATGAAATTCCATGCATCATTTTCTTTGATATCTATGCCCCCATGGTGCTTGTGATGGATAATCATACGTTCGTTTCTACCAACATGGCTAAAAGTTGATGTCAAGAGGTCATCCATGGTTGTTGTATTAACTAGGAATGATACCGCGAGGAGTGGAATAAAATTGGATTGGTTTGGAGGAAAGGTGGGTTTGACACAGGTTTCCAAAAAAGATGAAATTCTCTGTGTTCATGCGCTTTTCAGATCTGGTTTTATGCCCCCATCACTCCCTATATTGTTTCCCAAGTCTTAGTGAAACATGGCCTCGATCTAGTGTCGAATTGGTAGAAGGAGGTTAAGGACTTGAAAATTTAGTGGTTGATCCACCCAATTTATTAGCCTTAAAACTAAACATTTCTGCCCCTATAATCATATTATATCTACCAACTTCTAAATTCCTTTCATTTGACACAAATCGAGCTCCGGGTGAGCAAGATTTGATCTCCGAAAGACCTCAGGAAAGTGTTGGTCTAGACATAAGCATGCCAAAATTGAAAACCAAAACTGAAATATGTACCAAATTATAAAATTAACAGGCTACTACAAGAATATGGAGTTTTAGCTTAAATGGGTTTCTCCCAGAACTGGAAAAATTCCCCTTGGAGGCCTCCAATTAAGCTTTCTTCGAGCACTAGATTTTTTGGCCAAAATGAGGTGTCGGCCATTCCCAGAACATATTCAAGAAATGAAGGCCTAATTTCTAGGTTTTTACATTGTATCATTTAATTTATCTCTGTCCCGATCATTTTTTACTATTCATGTGCGAAATTCTGCCTCCGGATGAGGGAGATATAGCAATTTTGGCTCAGGCAAGCATTTGGTGGAAAATTACTTAGTTGAAGGATTTTTTCAAACTCTTAGTGGACAGCCTTGGTTGAGGTATTTTGTCAAACATTCAATGTACATCTACCTACAACTCTATCCTCTATGAACTCCTTTCAACATTTCAATCACTCCCATAGGTGAAATCAGACCCAAACCCAAGCAAAAAGACCCTCAGGGGGTGCCTGCATTTTCACAAAAACGCCCAGATCACGTGTTTTAGATCTAAAAACAAGATTTTTGAATTGAAAATGGGGGTTCCAAGTTCAAATAGTACATATACCCCCTGATGTTGGTCTGAATCATAACACAAATACCCTAGAAACGTGATTCTTTGAAACAACAAATCTATAACTCAATTTGAACTCAGATAGACAATCTGGCAACCTTTGGCACCCAAATCACTGATTAAAACATGGAAACAGACATATTTGAAAAAAAAATTGTAGGAGGCATGTCTGAAACTCTTACACACTCAATTTACTCTCTATACAAGCTACATACTCCATGACATACGCAATCCCATCAAAAATCCCCAATCTCTTAAGAATATGAAAAAATGAACCATGCAAATATTATTTCTAGCCATAATCCACCTTCAGAAGTCTGAACCAAAACAAATAATGTAATTTATGAGGTAAATAATTGGTGGAAAATTATCTATGCATGTATAAATACATGAATTTTTGCTTGTAGAGGTTTTTGTGCAAAATCCCCCACCTCCATGACCTCCATGGCTGCAAAATCTCAACCTCTATTGTTGCGGAATCTCAACTGTGCAAATTCTATGTGTGACTGAATGGCTTGGGTGTGAATGGGGAAGGGGGAAAGACCCAAAGTCGAAATTGCATGGGAGTGGGGGTGCGTGGCACTATTTTCTTGTCTTGATATGCAAGCCACCACATTAAATTCGAGTTGCTTCCCCTTTCCATCGTGACTTGATGGTTGGGAATGTCGATTAGTGAAGAGTGTTTAGGTTATTTGTTGGGTGGGCGGTCTCAAGTTCAAACCTCCCCACCTCCATTTTTTTTATTTTCCCAAAACCTCCCTAATTTCAATAATTACAAAATCCATATATGTATATTTTATAATTTGTGCCCAAATCATTTGCCATATTTAACCCATTTTGTCCTAAACTTCCGGAGATCGATATGTGGTTGTATGGTGTCGGAATCGAGCAAATTATTGCTCGTTGGAAAGCTTATCCAGAGAACCATAATAAAAAACATATAATTTCTTTAAATGTGGACAAGAAAAGTTTTATAACCAGTGGAAGACATGACTTCTGTTGGCTCCACTAAGTGACCAATGAAAGGGGCCAATGCTTAATTTTTTGCAAACTGTGCTCATATCTCTTGAAATATGACATGATTATCCCAAAAGATAGATTGACAAAATGGGAGTGTTATAGAACTCAAAAATAACCTTGGAGCATCCTTTCCAATGCCTCTAAAGAAGGGTGTCTGAAACAAGCTGGATGAGTCCAATTTCCACTTAATTGAATACCAATGAGGCTTAGTCAAACACTGTGGCCCTAATGCATATTTTGAATATGTCCCAAAAGGTTATAGTATGCTCTAAAATACTTAAATATGACAACCACTTAGATTTACCACCCTAAATTCAATGTAGGGGACCTGACCAACATGAAATCCAATCACTGTAATTGTCTTCAACCCTAACTTAGTGACTCAACAACTTCTCACTAATACTCTTATTGTTTTGACGTTTCCTTATGATCCTTCCCTTACTCATTGATTCTGACCCACTGATACTCTTTAACAAACTGAAAGGTCACTTTTGAACTTAAGTGACATCCTAAAAGTGAACCACAGATACTCTTTAGATGGGGCAAGAGTCAAATGAACCAACTCCTACCACCTCTTTGACCGAAATTGAAGTATGCAGGGTTTTTTAAAGCACCCCCCTCAGGAATATTTTAGCTACGAAACAACATATTGATCCCAAACAACTTTTTGGGTCAACATTCTTGGCGTCGGAGAAGAAATGTCGCTCAAGGCATGTCGAACTATGGGACCACATGCGTGACAGGAGAGAAACTTGGTGAAGAGTTTGCATTTGATGTAACCGAGGTAGGTGAGGGAGGGAATAATTGACTGAATTATAAGGGCCATTTTAACAATAGGGATGAACCGAAGAATGAAAGTGGCTCAAAAAGAAGTATAAGACGATTTTTTATTGAGATTCACAAAGAAGGAAGAAAAAGGATATGGCCCATGTTTTGTTGGGCAATGTGGCTTTAAGTGACACGGGTCCCTCACCCGGATTATGGCTTAACTTTCAGGATAGCAGCTTAAAGTGAACCTTGGCTCAACACAAAGTGGCAAGCATGCCTTCAATCCTCGGCATACAAACAAACAAGCAGTATTTTTATAATCAATGACCCACATGAGAAAGAAACTTGCAAGCAAACCAATTAGCAAGGGAAAAAAGGTTTGAAAATTTTGTGGTAAGTGTTTGAAATGTCTCACAACTCTAGAGTCAATGCACTCTGTGAACCAACAAATATGTTCATAAATTGCTACGGAACAATATTTGAAGTATGACAGTTATCATCACGCTCCCATTCTAACCATCATATTTATCAGATCGAAGCCTCACTAGGTCCCTTTTGAATGAATTCCTTTAGACTCAACTCACGGTCTCTTCTATGTTAACATTCATGCTTATATTGATTTGAGATGGCATCAAGTAGAAACTTTTTTTCAGGAGAATCACTTGTCAGAAGTTTCCTAGGATGACACTTCTCAATCAATAGTAAAGTGATACAAGACCCTCTTTCCATATTGAAATCAAAATTCATAAGGCTTAAGGGAAAGCAAGCAAACTATGGCACTAAAATGAAACAAACCAAACATCAAGTGGGAAACCCCAAAAAGAAATCCTACATGCAACACTAAAATGAAACAAACCAAACAAAGATCAAAATTCAATGTGATGTACATACAAATTTTCAAAATGATGGACTATGTACAATAAATATGGGATCTCTTAAGTGTAAAAGAACTTTAGGTAGCGACCAATCACCGAAAATCATAATGGCTCTCCATCTAGTGTTTTCAACCTAAAAGCATCGGTGCCTAAAACCTCATAAATTGTGTAAGGGCCCATCCAAAATGAATCAAACTTGTGGTATTTGGATGGGGCCTCATGTGCTTTGTCTCACATTAGGACATCATCTCCTACTTTATAGTTTACCATTTTGGATCTCTTATCAAATGAACGTTTGACAATGTCTTGTTTCTTTTGGAGGTGTTGGAATGCATCTTTTCTAACCTCCTCCATTTCGACTAAGGTGTCCAAACGATGTTGTAAGGGTTGGAAATCAACTTCTACTTCAACGATAGCTAACCTCAAGGCTAGAATTTGCAAGTGAATAGGAAGAAGAGTAGGGGTCCCATACACCAAAGTGTAAGGATTTTTTCCTATAGTTGTATTAGGTGTAATTATATCAGCGCATAAAGGAATTAGTTTTGTGTGCCAGTCGCGCTAGTTATCTTTCATGGTTCTCTTAGGGATCCGAGTCAGATTTTTATTAGTTGATTCGTCCAATCCATTACCCTAAGGGTAATAAGTGGAAGACCGAAAAATTTGGATGCCATAAGTGACACCTAAGTGGAGCATGACATCGGACATGAAATTTGATCCATTATGAGTCAATATTTCAGCAGCAGTCCTGAAGTGAGACAAAATGTTAAGCTCAATAAATTCTACCACCTATTGTTTAATGGGGCTCCTAAGGGAAACTGCTTCTGTCCACTTGGTGAAGTAGTCAGTAGCAGTCAAGATGAATATGTGACCAGCACTAGAAGGTGGAGATATTTAACCAATGAAATCCATACCCCATCTTGCAAAAGGGACTTCTACTTCGATTGGATGAAGAGGCATGGCATCTAACTTTTTCTTACCAGTGAAATGTTGGCAAGATTCACACTTTCAAACTAGTAAATGGGCATCTTGATGGAGGGAAGGCCAATAATAATGTGCATGCAAAACTTTTGTTGCAATATTCTTGGCTGAAAAATGACCTCCACAAACCCCATAATGACATTGTTCAAGTGCCATTTGGGCTTGATCATGAGTAAGACAACGGGATAGAACTCCATCAAGACCTCTCCTATAAGGGATTTCATCTTGTAAGACATACCGAATAATTTGCAAGCAAAGTGTTCGCTTAGCTTTAGTATCCATATCTGGTGGAAAAACACCATTCACTAGAAAGTATACAATGGGGGCATACCATGGATCTGAGGCCATTTTTGTTTCTTCAACCATTTCCTCAAAAGAAATTAGGTCATCTACTTGGGGTGTTTCAGCAATGACTGAGGCATGGGACTTAGTTATCAATTCATCCAACCATGTCCCCCTTATGGTTTTCATCGTTTTGATATCTAAGTCATATTCATGCATACGCATAATCCACTTGGACAATTTGTTATGTAGCTCAGTTTGGTTCAAAGCCGTGACCAAGAGGGATGTAGGTACAAAAACCTGAACCTTGTGACCTTGGATGTAGTTTCGAAATAATTCCAAGAATTTATACAATGAATATCCATGTTTCTCAAGCTGAGAATTATGCAGTTGATGCGGTTTTAAATTTTGGCTCATAAAAGCGATTAGCCTAAGGTTTTCTTCGTTGTCTTTCTGTAATAAAATCGTAGCAATGGTCTCCTCTGATGAATTGGTAAATATGACAAAGTCTTTGGATTGATTAGTACTAATCCATAGAATTGCAGAAGCAATAGCAAGTTTCATAGACTCGAAAGCACAACGTCCAGGAGAGTCCCATTTAAACTTAGCATCTGTCTTCATTAGTTGATTTAGAGGTTTGATAACTTCAGCAAAATCAAGAATGGAGCGTCTTAGGAAATTTATCTTCCCAAAGAGAGATTGCATCTCCTTCTTGTTGGTAGGTAAAGGAATCATTTTGATTGCAATCACCCTTTCAAGATCAAATTTGACACCCTCATGAGACACAATGTGACCCAAGAGCTTCCCTTCAGTAACACCAAAAATGGTTTTCTTAAGATTTAGGGATATTCCAAATTTGCAACATCTGAGTACATACCTTAGGTTATCAAAGTGACTATATCGTTCTTTGGATAATATCGTAATGTCATCGAAATAAAAAACAATAATCTTTCCCATCAAGCCGTTGAAAGCAATAGCCATGGCACGTTGAAAGGTACTTCCAGCATTAGTCAAACCGAAAGGAATTTTGTTGTATGCATATGTGCCCCAATGAGTAGTGGAGGTAGTTAAGTAAAATTAGAGGGCTTAAGGGCTACCTAGTTGTAGCCCGAGAAACCATTCAAGAGGGACATCATTTGGGCATGACTAGAAACTTGTTGAAGGATTTCCTCCATGAATGGGACAGGGAGTTGTCTTTTAAAGACACTTGATTCTGTGAAATTCTATGTCACAGCAGATCTAAGAGCTGAGTATACCTCACAAATAAATAATGAGCAGAAAAGTTGAATAAGAGTGAAAACTGCAGTAAAAAAGAGCAAAAGAATAATAATGCAGCAGAACTCAGCTAGGAGCAGAATAATGTCACACTACTCAATTATTAGTATAATGAACAATGATGATACAATGGATATAATTCGAATCATGCAGGATAATTCGAACCTCAGTTGGTCTAGCATAGGTATTATCACCACTGGAGTGCTCTGGAAGGCTCAAAGTCAACTGAATTGAACCTAAACTCATCTAATTGAAGTCCAAATCAGTTAACTGACTAAGGAGGGAAAAATAGTGAGTCTCTCATGCATGCCAGTTAGAAAAGGGCGCATGAGGCCACAATTAGTGGCATCCGGAGCTCTAACCCCCCACAAGAGTTAGATAACTCAGGTGGACTGCACTAGAACACTCACTAGGTTCCTATAAAATAGGGAACTGACTAAAGTGGTCCTAAAATTATGCATGCAGGGCTTAGAAGGTGGTAGATGGATCTTGGATGACATTTGCACACCACTAGGGGGGAAATGACATCATCGACAACTACGAAAAATAAATAATGATAGGTAGGACAAGGATGGAGTATTGAAATATCCTAACACCCCCCCTTAATCCATACTTTGCATCATGGGACCTGGTTACTAAGACGAAAGGTCACCCATACAATCAATTAAATGATAAAAAATAAAGAACAATCCATTGAACCAAGGAAATGGGGAAAACCTCATGGGAAAACCCCCCCCTCAAAATAGGCTGAAACACACCAAAAGATTAATTGCTCTAAAGTCAATTAGGTGTGATGCTTGATCATATGTCTAGAGGTATCTTCCTCTTGGGAAGAAGTGGATCATGCTCCAAAAACATGTGCTTGTATTCTCCTTCAGTGGATGCAAGCGAATATGGAGGCTTTATGACCTTGCTCTTTAGACCGAACATGGTGAGAACAAATTCAAAAATATGAAGATCGTCCTGGAACCTATGATTCAAACCAGCTGAGGTAGGATCAACTCCAGGAATGTGTAGATAGTTCTTTGATATCTCCTTTGAACCAACATAGGTGAGATCATAACCAAATGAACTATGACATGATGGTAGTGGCTTGGAATTCAAATCAGCTCCAAGAATTGATAGTTGGTTTCTTGTGATCTCCTTTGAACTAGCAGGGGTGAGATCATTTAAAGAAAAATCACCAAAATATGCCTAAGACTTGAACCCAAGCGAATGGTAGTGTCCTCCATCTTCATAGAAACTCTGAGAGCATGTGCCATTGATCAAATAGAAGTACATATGAAGCATGTGATCAAGGAGGGTGAATGCATCACCTCCAAACTCTATTTTAACCTCCAAATCATTCAATATATCATCATTATGCACACCAACAGACTCATGTGAAAGAGAGGATTTAAGAACCTCTTCAGATTCTAGAGTATGAACTGGCTTATCTTGCTCAGAATTCGAAATAGAAGACATTGAGAACATGAATGTTGAATCTACAGCTTCTTCTTCATATTGAACAACTTCATCATGAGATATGATTGAGACCGAGAAATAATTAGAGAGAACACTTAAGGAGGTATCACTGGGCTTGTTCTCCAAATAATTTGCACCAATCTCTCCATTCTGCTTTCCAAATGCTTTGTCTAGTTGGGCCCATAGATCACTTGGATTTTTAGCAGTTTCTTTTAAGGTAGCGCATACTAGGAGACATAATACACATTGCTCCAAAGGATCTGTCACAGTCATTTAGCCAATCATTCTCTTCTTCATAGGAAGCAAAATCTCTCATAACACCAATACACATGTCAAAAATACCTTGTATCTTCATATATGCTATCATCTTTGGTTTCCACTCATCATAGTTGAATGGAGAGAGAGGAGAAATTGCTTCAGATTCATTGAAGTTGTAGAATACCTGCAAAAACAATGGAAAATGTCTGCTACAGCTATTGCAACAGAACTACTGCAACTACAAAAAACTGCTGCAACTGCAAAAACTGCTCCAACTTCTGCCGCACTCAAAAACTTCGAATAACCTGCAAAAAACTCTCAATAATGGAGATAGACTGTTATTGATCACTAATTTAGGACAGTAGGAACTTTTATCCAGATCCTTCACACCTGGATAGACCTCATTGGATTTCTCCAATGAATTCAATGCAATGGCACCAGGATTTGCTGTGGAAATCCAGAGGCTTCCGGTGCACTACCGAAAGCAGTTGCTCAACCTATTCACTCCATGGGCTCTAATACCATGTGAAATTCTATGTCATAGCAGATCTAAGAGCTAAGTATACCTCACAAAGAAATAATGAGCATAAAAGTTGAATAAGAGTGAAAAATACAGTAAAAAAGAGCAAAAGAATATTAATGCAACAAAACTAAGATAGGAGCAAAATAATGTCACACTACTCAATTATCAGTATAATGAAAAATGATAATACAATGGAAAGAATTTGAATCATGCAAGATAATTCAAACCTCAGTTGGTCTAGCATAGGGATTATCACCACTAGAGTGCTCCGGAAGACTCAAAGTCAACTGAACTGAACCTAAACTCAGCTAACTGAAGTCACAATCAGTCAACTCACTAAGGGAGGGCGCAATAGTGAGTATTTCATGCATGCCAGTCAAAAAAGGGCGCATGAGGACACAATCAATGGCATCTGGAGCTCTAACCCACCACAAGAGTCAGATAACTCAGGTGGACTGCACTGGAACACTCAGTAGGTTCCTATAAAATAGGGAATTGATTGAAGTGGTCCTAAAATTATGCATGCAGGGCTCTGAAGGTGGTAGATGGATCTTGGATTACGTTTGCACACCACTAGGGGGAAAATGACATCATCAACAACTAGGAAAAATAAATAATGCTATGTAGGACAAGGATGGAGTATTGAAATATCCTAACAGATTCAGATGTCAAAAATCGACACATAAGTGAATATCCCCAGTTTTCTTCCTAACTGAAACCAAATTGGACACCCATTGTGAATAAGGAATAGGATAAATGACCCCTGAGGCTTCCATTTTATCTAATTCTACCCTTATTGTTTGTTCCAATGTGGGGTTGTTCTTTCTTTATTTATGCTTATGAGGTTTTGAATAAGGAATTAATGGTATGTCATGAACTATTTCGTCGATATTTAAAACCTTAAAGTCCTCGTAGGACCAAGCAAAAACATCTTTGAATTCTAACAAAAGTTTCGTAAACTGGATGAACTCCTCAGGAGAACACTGTGACCCTATATAAACCATCTTTGGACATTCTTTGGTTCCCAAATTTATAAGGGTAGTTTCTTTCAACTTTCTAATAGATTCACTACTAACCTTAGGTGCGGATGTAGGCGCATCATTGGAATCAAACATGGATTCCAACACCGATAACCCAAGGGGTATATTATTTGTTTTTAATTGGATTATATTCCCCGTTCCTCTTCTACCTCATGGCAGGTATGCAAGTCTTCAAATTCCCCTTTGTTTTGGAGGAACCTACAAATTTCTTCACCAAAGTCAAAAAATTGCCAATCATCAACATTATCAGGTAATGCAGGCCTATGTAAAATTTGGACTTTTATATCCTCAATGGACCTTACGAAATCTGAAGTGAAGCATGAGCCAGATACAGCCAATGTATCAGCTACATGGTTTGCATCCCTAGGAATAGCTTGAATGTTGAAAGATAAGAACATTTCCATAAGTTCTTTAACCTTTCGGTAGTATCCCTAGGTCTACAACTACATTGTAAGGTCCTTGTATTGGGAAACATGGAGAAAGTTGCTCATTAGATGGGTTTAACTTGTTTGGAACCCAAGGAACTCTATTCCTCGGAGGTGAAGGATATCTCCTACACATGGGAGCTTTGTTCTTACTGTTTTCTTTAGGATTGATTGAGGCCTCATCCACTCCTTGCGAGTTGATTTGGTTGTTTGATTCATAGTCTCAACAGCAAAACTCACAAAAGAGGAAGAGTTGTCTCTACATGGAGCAAACTCTTGCATGTTGACTTGGTCATTTTGAGAGGTGGAGGTAAGTTTGTTATTAACTTGTGGTAAAGGATCCTTATGCCCTTTGGACAATTCCATGTGCCATGTATATGAATAACAATACTCAGGATCATGAAAATCTTGGCAACATTGACACCAATCCACTTCAGCAACAATATGTCTAGGGGGAGGAGGGGATGGAAGAGGAGGCCTTGACCTCATAGGTGTAGAAAATTGTAAATCATTTACTTTCCTATTTCAGGAAAGAATCTGGTTATTCATGTTCATTAGCAGTTTTCATGTTTCAAAACTTTCCATTTCTTTTATCCTTGAATATTGGGGAGTTAAAGACTCATATCAAGAGCCCTCATTTTGAATCATTTCGTTCCTAGGCCTCCCATTAAAACAGGCTTGTGTTACGGATGAGGAAACCATGCCAGATTCCTCCATGTTCTTTTCTATCTCTAGGGCACTATAGTGGTAACTGCTTTGTCTTTCAACATGTATTTTACATTTGGATTCATTGTAGTCATGTAGTAATGAAACAAGTTGTTCCCAGATGGTTGCGAAGTGGTTGGGATTCTACCCAAGGTAGAGGTAAAGCATTGATTAAAATTATGAATCGGCTCACCCTCATGTATGGATATGGTAGTGAAATCACTGAGTAGGGAAGCCATGTCATCTGCCCCTTGGAAATGTTTCTTAAACTCTAGGACCATATTACCCCAATCCGAGATACTATCATTGGGAAGTAAGTGACACCATCTCGCTGCCTCCCCTTCGAAAGTTCTTACAAACAATCGAATGATGACATCAGGGGTTGTTATGTCCATGAGTGCTAACGCATCATAAAAGTTTTGGATATGTTCCTTGGCATTCAATGGACCAAGGCCACTGAACTTAGGTACTCAATTTGGTGCATCCAAAGGTATATCATGTAAAGGATGGGGCAAGGCCAAAGGGGTCCCTAGTTTCCAAGGCATTTCCATTGGAACAAAATTTGAAGGAACAACAACAGTTGTAGGAATAGTCTGAGGATTTGCAATTGTTGATGGATTTATTGTTGTTTTCTTTAGTACGGGATTATGAAACTTAGAAGAGCAGGAAGAGGGTGACTCAGGTTGTAATATAGGTGTAACGAACTTCTCTGGTTTCCTAGATGTATGTGACTCACCACTTGCTACCTTTCTTTAATTTTGGATTCTTGTGATCCTAGGTGACACAATTTCCCTAGTTTTAGGATGTTTCCGACCCACCAGTTTGTGAGAGAATTAAGTAATTTGAGCAAGGTCACAAGAGTGGTGTCACTAACTCCTATTTTTCTATACAAGAGGTGATGTGAAACCAACTAAACAAGTAGCTTGTTTTTCAGGCTTTTCTTCCAAATAGAGAATGATGGAAGTGGAATGACTTCTTCAATCGATGTTGAAAACTAGGGGGAGGGAAAAACAAAAAGTATACAAAATATTTGGATGGTATTTATGGCTCCCTAATCAAATAAAAATAAAGTGGGAACTAAACTATAGCACCTACCAAAGAAATTCAGTCAATATTTTATATCTTGTCTTATCTTTTTGTGTCGAAAGATGCAGGAATTATCAAGATCAATGATCTAAAGATTGGAATCGGAAATTATAAGTTCAATCCTTAATAAAATTTGAGATTAATGCAAAGCAATCCAGATTTGCAAGTGTTCCCCAGTGGAGTCGCCAGAAAAGGACGTGTTATAAACAAAATAGTCCATTGGGATAGATCTCACCTATTCGGTCGCGAGGCCAATTATAAACCCTTTGATAGCCTTAATGCTAGAGGCAGAGGCTACCCTTACCAATGAACGATCCTTGATCTAAGGCAATAAAAAGGGAATAATGAGAGGCAGAGGCTATGAAGTAACCCTCTTGGGATCACCCTGTGCGGGTTTTGACTGCTCAAACTCCTGGGACGGTTCAGATGATTATAGGGTGCAAATAAGGGGTGAATATAAGTAAAATATATCATTGATTTTATAAATACGCAAGCTACAATTTCCAGATAGCGAGCAAAAGCACCTTTTTAACTTGGAAAAATGCAACCAAAATGACTCTTGTATCAATCGAGAGTCAAGGAACTTGGACTAAATGTTCTTTGATAAGTGTGTATGTCTAAAAATCCATTAAAGCGGAAGGGAACGGATTCAAATATGAAAATTTTAGTGGTTGTCGAATATGAACAACAAGCTAAAACCAAGGAAAAAATAACTATTGGTCACTGGGGTGACTTGTAAATCTAGGAATAATCCCTCGGAATTTTAGTGCTAGAAATTGTTTCAATGTCTCAAAGAAAAGGTGGATTGATGAAAGGTTGACTCGATTAATGTATTTTATCAAGATTTTTGTTAATTAATCAAGCGTGAAAAATGTTGACCATACCATTTTGAAGGTCCTCCCGAGCAGGCTCACACCCTTTTAATCACCAATGTCACCTTAGATGTAGGAGAATGAGTGGGAAATTAGTTGGATGAAACTAGAATACCTCATGCAGTTCAGTAGGATAGGGGTTGTCCCTTCCTCGTCACTATCTTAGTATCCCACAAATACCTTATGCAGTTCAGAAGGAGAGGGATTGACCCTTCCTCATCACTAGAATAGTATTTGTTGTTTCAAGAAAATATAAAATACTCACTAACCAACACTTAAGATACCAACAACAAGGGTCCCCTGACTAAATATTACCTGGTTTTGACACTTAGAGTTCTAGAAAAATTCAAATGCTTGAAATGAAAGGACCAGGCCATCCACGTGGCAAGATCACCGCTTGTTTTCACAAGAGTGTCTCATGGTCTAAACAGTAAAATTGAAATATAAACTAAATACATATAATAATACACCCTAAAACGGAATCTAAGTGTACATATATATACATAGTAAGTTGTTTTTTGTGAATGGGAGGGATGCTTGCTTGGTTTTTAGTTTTTCCTTTTGTGCGACAGACCCCTTCTTTTTTGTTTTGCAGTTTTTCTTTTGCGAATTAACCCTCTTGGGGTGTGAGCTGTATGAGAACATGTCAGTAAATAAAATGCATTAAACAACAAGGAAAAAAAACAAGCAAGTATGTACCAAAACTAAATTATCCAGGCCAAGGAATGGGACTGGTTTCCCTCACGGACGACAAAGTTGCCATGGGCTAGGAAAGATCCAGTTGGTTCCTTGGTTAGTAAGATGGTTTGTCAATGAAAAATGTAAATTTAAACTTATAAAAATTATGGAAATTAATTAAATTAGTGTGTGAAAGGTTTTAATCTCGTGGGTTATGTGCAGATTGATAAAAAAACTCGAAAAACTACTGAAATTATAAGGTTGTCCTATGTTTTTCTTTATTTCCTTGTTTGTCCTAATGCCTTAAACATGTCATGGGATGGTTCCCTAACACTCAGGAAGATCATCCAGGGAAACCAAGTAAAGGGCTTAAACCTGGCAACAACTTTTGGATATTAAGTATGAAAAAAAGAAAAAAAAAATCTTACATACAAATAAACAAGTGAAAGGGAAAGTGGATGACCACTCAAACCAGCAAGGATAAGGTGAATTAAGGGATGTACTACACTGACAACATCAAGCGGACAAGTGCTCCTCCTGATTTAGAAAACCTGCACGAAGATCCATATAAAAAAAGGCAATAACTGTTAAGAGTTAAGAAATCACAAATAAACCCCTAAGGAAACAACAAATAGCACCTAGTTAACCAATCCCATAACATATAGCTAACATTAAAAAACTATAATTGTCCCTCAACCCTTATTATGCATACAAACTAATCCTATCAACGACAAGTGAGAATAAGCAAGTGTATTCTAAGAACCCCGAGTGAAAACCAGAAGCATTTAGTTATATTCCTTCAAGTTATGAATATTTATAAAAGACTATCCTCATTATATAGGAATTGAGGCTATGGTTAGGGCTTACAAGACATGTGTCACTTTTGGAAAAGTGACAAGTGTGACAAGTCAACACACTTTTGACTTTTCAAAAATTAATTAAAAAAGCAAATATTTGCCTTTTTATGAAAAAAAATATTACAATATGTCTTATTAATGATAAGACATTTGAGAAAAGACTTTGAAGACAAAAATGAAATGCCATGTCCTCATTTGCTTTGAGATTTGTGCCCCCATGGTTCTTGTGATTGCTGATCATAGGTTGGTTGCTGCCAACGTGGCTAAAAGTTGAAGTCAATAAGTCAGCCATGGCTATCGTATTAACTAGGAATGATACCACAAAGAGTGGAGGAAAATTGGCTTACTTTGGAGGGAAAGGGGGTTTGACACTGGTTTCAAGAAGAGAGGAAACACCCGCTATTCAAGCACTTTTCAGATGTAGTTTTATGCCCCCCTCTCTACCTATAATGTTTCCCAAATCTCTGTGAAACATGACCTTGATCTAGTGTCAAATTGGTAAAAGGAGGTTAAGAACTTGAAAATTTAGTGGCTGATCCACCCAATTTAACAGCCTTCAAATTAAAAATTTATGCCCCTATAATGATATTCTATATACCAACTTCTAAATTCCTTTCATTTGGCACAAATCGAGCTCCGGGTGAGCAAGATTTGGCCTCCAAAAGACCTCAGGAAAGTGTTGGTCTAGACATAAACATGCCAAAATTGAAAACGAAAAACTGAAATATGTACCGAATTATAAACTTAACGAGATTCTATAGGAATATGGATCTGTAGTTGAAATGGGCTTCTCCAAGAATAGGAAAATTTCCCCTTGGAGGCCTCCAATTAAGCTTTCTTCCGGCACTAGATTTTTTGTCCAAAATGAGGTGTCGGTCATTCCCATAACATATTTAGGAAATACATGCCTAATTTATGAGTTTGGATACTATAGCACTGAATTTCTATCTGTCCCGGTCACTTTTACTATTCACGTGCAAAATTTTGTGTCTGGATGAGGGAGATATAGCAATTTTTGCTCAAGCAAGCATTTGGTGGACAATTACTTGGTTGAAGTATTTTTTTCAAACACTTAGTGGAAAGACTTGGTTGAGGGATTTTTTCAAACATTTAGTGTGAATCCACCTACAAATATATCCTCTATGAACTCCTTTCAACATTTCAATAACTCCCATAGGTGAAATCAGACCCAAACCCAAGTAAAAACACCCTTAGGGGGAGCCTGTGTTTTCACAAAAAAGCCCAGATCACGGGTTTTAGTTCTGAAAACAAGTTTTTTGGATTCAAAATGGGGGTTCCAAGTTCAAATGGTATGGATACCCCCTGATGTTGGTCTAAATCAGAACACAAATACCCTAGAAACATGATTCTTCAAAACAACAAATCTATAGATCTATTTGAACTCAGACAGACAATTTGGCAACGTTTGGCACCCAAGTCACTGATTAAAACGTGGAAACAACCATATTTGAATGAAATTATGTATGAAGCATTTATGAAACTCTTACCCACTCAATTTAATCTCTGTACAAGCTACATACTCCATGCTATACGCAATCCCATCAATCAAAAAAAAAAAAAAAAAAAACCCAAACTCTTAAAAATATCAGAAAATGAACCATGCAAATATTATTCCTAGCGATGAACCACCTTCAGAAGTTTGAACCAAAACCAATCATGTAATTTTTGAGTTAAATCAATGGCAGAAACTTATCTTTGCCTGTATAGATCCATGAATTTGTGGTTGTAGAGGTTTCCCTGCAAAATCCCCCGCCTCCATGACCTCCATGGCTACAAAATCTCGACATCCATTGTTGCAGAATCTCCACTATGCAAAATATATGGGTGACTGAATGGCTTGGGTGTGAATGGGGAAGGGGGAAAGACCCCAAGTCGAAATTGCATGGGAGTTGGGGTGTGTGGCACTCTTTTCTTGACTTGATATGCACGCCACCACATTAAATTCGAGTTGCACCCCTTCCCATCACGACTTGATGATTGGGAATGTCTCTTAGTGAAGAGTGTTTAGGTTATTTGTTCGTTTGGAGGTCTCAAGTTCAAACCTCCCCACCTCCAATTTTTTATTTTTCCAAAACCTCCCTAATTTCAATAGTTACAAAATACATATATGTATATTCTATAATTTGTGCCCAAATCATTTGCCATATTTAACCCATTTTGTCCTGAACTTCTGGAGATTGGTATGTGGTCATACGGTGTTAGAATCGAGCAAATGATGGGTCTTTGGAAAGATTAGCCAGAGCACCATAATACACAACCATATAATTTATTTAAATTTGGACAAGAAAAGTTTTATAACCAACGAAAGACATGGCTTATGTTGGCTCCGCTAAGTGACCAATGAAAGGGGCCAACGTTGAAATTTTTGCAAGATGCGCTCATATCTCTTGAAATTTGACATGATTATCCCAGAAAGATATATTGATGAAATGGGAGTGTTCTAGAACTCAAAAATTAACCTTGGAGCATCCTTTCCAAGGCCTCGAAAGAAGGGTGCCTGAAACAAGTCGGATGAGGCCAATTTCCACTTAACTGAATACCAACGATGCTTAGTCAAACATTGTGGCCCTCATGACTATTTTGAATATGTCCCAAAAGGTTATAGTATGCTAGAAAATAATTAAATATGACAATTGTTTAGCTTTACCACCCTAAATTCAATGTAGGGGACCTGACCAACATGAAATCTAATCACTGTAATTGTCTTTAACCTTGACTTAGTGACTCAACAACTTCTCACTAATAATCCTTATTGTTTCACCGTGTCATAATGAACCTTCCATTACTGATTCCGACCCAATGATACTCTTTAACAAACTGAAAGGTCACTTTTGAAATTAAGTGACATCCTAAAAGTGAAATACTGATACTCTTTAACAAACTGAGAGGTCACTTTTGAACTTAAGTGACATCCTAAAAGTGAAATACTGATACTCTTTAGATGGGGAAAGAGTCAAATTAACCAAATCCTACCACTTCTTTGACTGAAATTGAAGTATGCAGGGTTGCTTAAAGCAACCCCCTCAGGAAGATTTTAGCTATTAAACAACATGTTGAGCCCAAACAACTTTTTGGTTCAATAACTATCTTCACCTCCATCTAGTGTACCTTCCACTTCATCACAGCAGTTATTGCAAGTATATCTCTAATACAAATGTATCTTGCTATAGGAGCACACATCTCGTCATAATCTTCTCCCTCTTTCTGAGAGAAACCCTGAGTCTTGCCTTGTACTGCTGTAGTATGCTTGATTTTGTAAATCTACTTGAACAGTCATCACTAAGTCTTATCATCCTTCTCTTGTAGGTCATAGCACACGATTTTTCCTACAAGCCAAATTCAGTGGTATGATAGTAACACTCCATGTAATGACAACTTCTTTTGCATAATTCACACAGTCATGTAACCAATGCATCTTAGTCAGTGCTTCAGCACAACACTCATCCATATCCCGTATACACAAGGTAACTATCTGGATGCCTTCCATCTCTACCAGAACATACTATTAAGAGCGTGCACTACTCTCAACATGTTGGCAAAGAGGTTTCATCTTAGACTAGCTCCATAAATGGGATGGTGTGCAACATAATAGGCCACTTACCCATAACATGCACTACATGAGCATACTACTAGTCATTCTTAGTCATACATAAGTGCATAAAAGAAAATTGTATCACATATCTACATGTAACTTTTATGAGCAATATCCCTAAAAAATACTTAGGAATTCAAATAATAGTAAATACTTATCTTTCATGTGTTTTGTAGGCTCCCTCTTTGTTTTTTCCTTCTTGCAAAATTTACTGGAGTTTCTGGAAGCGCACTCTACTCCATCATCAGATTTTTAAGACCTTGATCTTCTTCTTCGTCTAGCCTAGAAATTTCTGAATTCTTCATCCTTGGTCCTCATGTGTATTGGATTCAAGGTCTCCTTTTGCTTGGAAACATATTCTTCGCATTATTTACATACACCATCATGTTTTGTCTGGATCTCGGGTAGACTAGTCACCATTTTGCTTAGAATCGATAAAGCCTTGTAGTGTATATATATACAAGCCTTATGTGTCATAGTTCACTTGTTTCCATATTTTCATGAACCAATGCTTGATCTGGTTGACCTTTTAATTTGAACAAGCCTCCCTCTTGCTCTCCAATTACTACTGTATTATAAAAGGTTTTTACCTTGTGAGTGTTGAAGTCAATACATATTTTGCATCACTTGAGGAATCTTTCCTTGCTTTCTTCTCAATTGGTTCATCATCTTATGTAGTATGAGCATGATACTTCTACTTCTTTCCTCTCTTGTTATGGTCTTTTCTTATGGTGCAATCTTTTGCAAGATGTCCCTTTTCATCACAATTGTAATATTTTAGTTTTAGTAGTCCTTATAAGGTCTATGATTCTTTTGGAATATTCTAGGCTTCTTGTGAGAATGTTCTTCTTTCTTGCTCTTTTCCTTCTTTATATGAGCTGCTAAGGCTTGATCATCTTCTTCACCCATCTTCTCTTCTATGGCTTCAACTCTGGCTTCCTATTGAGTACAATTCTCCCATAGCCTATTGAATTTGGTGAGATTCCTTCTAGAACAAATTCATTGAATGAATGATTCCCATAATATTAGGAGACCATTCAATGTAGACATCACCAATTCTGCTTCTTCAACACGGTCTCCAATAGCTTCTAACTGTTCTTTGATTTGGGAAACCCTTGTGAAGTAGGATTGGATACTTTCTGAGTTTTGCATCTCCACACCCTTTAGTTGAGTTCTCAGGTCATCTTCCTATTAATGTTCGTCCCTTCATATAGTATCTTCAATGCATCAAACATCTACTTGGGAGTCTCCAATGATGAGACATGGGGGATCAAGTGATCCTTGATGGAGTTAGCAATGATCCTCTTGGTCGTAATCAAATTCTTATTGTGTTTAGCCTTGTCTTCATCTCCTTCTGGCTCTGCAACTTCCTCCTTAACATAGTTGTCCAAATCATTTTCTTCTAGAATGAGCAGTACCTTATACTTCTAGGATCAGAAGTTATCAGCTCCTTCAAGCTTATCTGCAAGCTTGGTATTGTTTGTCATCTCATCTTGATAAAATGAGAACTTCAAATGGAAATAAAGATAATAGTACTTACCAATCAAGATGCTCCAACCAAGTTCTTGCTTTGATGCCTTTTGAAATCTACTACCTGGTTGACCTAGGGTTTGTAAGAGAAACTCTAATTTCCAACTTTGGAATCTTGAAAATATGAGTTGAGGGAAAGATGCTCCTCTCTAAGGCGAGTTGAGAAAACACCGCCTTCAGCCAAAACTATGGACAAAAGTATGAAAAAACGGATGCCCTATTTTTCCTGAGTAGTAGTGACAGGGTCAAAATTCAAAGTTCTTGGATTTGGAAACTTCCTCCACAAAAAAATGCGCCCTCCTAGGGAGAGTTGATTTGTCCTCCTTTTCAGGCAAATCTATGGTGAAAACCCTTCAGAACAAGAAACCCTAGTTTTAACTTCCGGGAGTTTCTATTGTACAAGGTCTTCTTTCAGGTTAGCTTCAATACCATGTTAGAATTTTAATACTATAAATATGGTTATATTAGATCTTCAATTAATTTTCATTATATCACAATAACCATATGCAATAGGATCAATGAAATATAGACAAGCACAAATAAACAAGAGCGCACAACAAATTATCCTGGGAAAACCCTCTCACGGGAAAAACCCAGCAAAACGTCTTCTCTATAGATTCGTCAGCAAGTACAATGTCAATCTCGTACAATAAACCGAAAACAAAGAAACCCAAAATAAGATGTCTTCAGTGCAGCTACTCTTTCTCCCGAGCGAACTTGTCTTTCTCTCTTTACTAATGAGAACTTGCTTGAGTGAGTGATGTACAAATGAGCTAGGTGCCTGTTATCACATATATAGTAGCCGTGCTACCATACATTATTTTTCTCATTCCAGTACACTATTCAGCCAGTTCCCTTGCATTTGAGATGCTGAGATGAGCATCTATATTGGATCACTATCAGATTGTGGACAGCAGTTATACTCCCCATGCCATGACTGAGTTTCAGGACACTCAGAGAGATGCCCGATATAGCCATTATACCATTGGTACAGAGCAGTCAGTAGTGCCCAGAGTTACAGCAGCAGTTCCAGAGGACAGATGATGGTACAGGTTGATGTGCAGTCAGGTATATGACTCAGCAGGTATATTATTGTGTTATGGTTAGATTGCTTTTATACTTATTCTTATAGCATGTCTTAGCACTTAGTGTCATGATCTGGCGATCATATAGATACATGGACCTGGTTGACCTATTATTTATATCATATTGTCCCTACTCAGACTTAGAAGTTCACTATTCATACTCATTGGTACATACCCTCCTTAGGGAGAATAGAGGTGATCATTACACCATACTCTGGCTTGCTAGTGTTGGCTCCATCATTTCATTGTCTTCATCCATCCGTGGCCTACCTTTTAGATTATTACCCTGATTTGCTACTTGAATAGTGACATGGAGGACCTTTCCCCACTATAGCCTCTGTATTGGATGAGCTTCCCTGTTTATTGTGTCTCGGCTCTGAGTTGGTGACAAAACTTACCTATGGTGAGTTGGAGTTCCTTGAGAATTCCCCTTAGTCACTAAAGTTGTGTTGGCTAAACCTGAAACTTTTAGTGCTGCCATCAATACAAAATCTGGAAAAATGAAATGCTATATCTTGTATATGAAAGAAATGCCAATTGAAAATGGCCATGAAAAATAAAATGTTATATCTTTTGGAAAAATAAATACCTAGGTAAACAAGTTGTCCATGACACACCTAGAAGTGCTCAGGTAAACAAGTGCCTTAAAAACACACCTGCAGCAGAAAGCCTAAAAATAAATGTAAATCTATGCAATGTGTTTATAAACACACATAGATCAAGGCTATGGAAACCTCAGGCCCAAAAAGCAATGGAACTTAAATGTTATATCTAAACAATTGCTGGCCTTGTTTGTATTATGGATTGTGCGCATCTGTGAAGGTGAATAAACCCTCTTTAAAACAACTCATCCATTTGTGAGACACCGCCATTCCCTGTGTTATTGCTCATTCAGTATATACTATGGTGTGTATTCCCTTTCCCTTGCCAAAGTGTCACAAAGTCAATTCAGTCAAGTCATCCCTTAGCCTAGCCAGTTATTTCAGCCTTCACCCTTCACTAGCAAATTGATCACAACTATGAAGTGAGTATGGTCCTGAAAGTCTAGTCTGAGTAATAATAATAATTAACGACACTATATATTTGGATTTAGATCGCCAGTCATGATTACTCTGTGTTTTAGTAGCTATTTGAATAAATTGTAAAGCATGTATTAACCTTGACACCTTGCAGCAGCTATGGATGATAGTCTGAGTTGTATTTGGTCTTGGTTAGACCTAGTTTGACCATGGAGGACCATGGGACATGAGATGTTGGACCTTATGATGATATGGGTAGATGATATATGGTCTATGTACACATACAGGATGATTCTATGCAGCAGCTACAGGGTTATGATGATGATTCTTGGGATACAGCAGTGTTTGGACATTTACAGATCATTATTATTGGCCTTGTTCCGGTACATTGGATATTTATTTTGATCATGCAGAGATTCATATGGTGTATGAGTACACATCTTGGATGGATTTGGACCTTCTGAGTCCAATGGGACAGTTTTTTTTCAGTTCCGGGCACTTACAGGGATGATTTAGCCTCAGTAGGCTGTCCTAGTGCAGTTTTGGTCTATTGGAGGCCCTGTCAGAGCAGAGATGACTTTTATCCGGTTGACCTAGGGCGCTGATGATGGAGGGGGTGGTCCAGCCACTTGTTTTTACCATATTACCCCCCTCCCGGACACATTGGTGCCCTCACCTTGACAGCGCCATCACTCCAGGAGGCTGTTTGGGCAGTTTCACGCTTCCCGAGGCATTTCAGGATTGGTAGAAATGGCTATTGAGGAAATCGATTTGGGCTACTGAGGAAAAGTTATGGCATGGGATGATCAGTGATGATAGATCGGGACCTTCCACACCTCCTCCTGCAGTTTCAGCTTCATCGGGGCCCGCATCCATCACTTATGGCACTTTCTATGGATTTTTTGAGGTCTTTTGAGGACCACGACTTCACCTTGGGGGCACGATTTGGTATATTCATGATTATTTATTGGTTATTGTGCCATGGGGATTGACCAAGGAGGGATAAAATTACCCCTTGGACCCACCATGAGCCTCTTATGATATTTTGTCATCATGATTTGGTGGGATTCCCCTCTCCTAGGGCGACTTTGTCCACTTATGTTATATTTTATGTGTGATCCATGTATTATATTGTTGAGCTCATCTCAACCATTGATTAGACATTTGTATCTTTTAATCTTAGCCACTCATTCAAAAAGTGGTTAGGGTTTTGGTGCCTCTCCTTCCTATTTAAAGGAGAGAGCTTCTCATTGTAAAGGGACTTTTGGCTCTGGATTATTGGAATAGAAAATTATTATTGCATCTATCTCAAATGTTGTGGTGAATGTTTTTGGTGTTCGTTCGTTGGTTCTTCCTTTGCACTGAGTTATTGGAGATCTTGTTTGCCATATCTTTTGTACCACGATTTTGCATCTACAGGTGGAGGCCGATTTGCTTGGAGGAGGAGGTATTGGTAGGGGAAGACTCTCCCTACTTCTTCTTTGGAGCTCTTCGTTGGTAACAGGGAGTATTACTATCCCAGGACCTTCTATTTCATGTTACTCTTTGCATTTCTCTTGTATTTCTTCCATACTTGATCTTACTGATTGAATTTCATTCCTTGGTTTGACAGGTAGAGGAAGGCGCACTTGTGGACTTGGGCATCAAATTGGCAAGCAAATCAACAATCTCTCATTTGATCTCTGCGGGAATCTTCCTCAACATCAAGGCATCTCATCCACATCATTCAGGTATGATCTCAAGGTAAGTTCTATCTCCATGATCTATCCAATTGTCAAAAAACATCTAAAACCCTAATTAATTAAAACCCCAAATTTTGCATTTTCTTAGATCTACTGAGATCTAGTGGGTTGTTGGGCATGATATTGAAAACCCACCTCTATAGCATCCCGGATCTATAGTTTGGTGAGGATTGGCTTCCGTTTGACCCCTCTCCCAAGCCAACTTAGCTTCTCCCAAGGAAGGCGCACTTCACCATTTGAGCAAGTTGACCTAGATCTAGAACATGGGTGTTTGAGATTCCACTTGATTTGACATCTACACATCAAATAACATACACCCAGGTTGTCCCTTTCTTGAAATTCACCTTGTGGGCCCCATTCCACATTTTAAGGGATTTAATCCCCATTTTGGACCACTTGGAACACTTAAACTCAGATCTACAAAGATCTAACCGGTGGATTGCCACAAAATTACAGATCCATACTCCTACCTGACCGATCTACTAGGATCTAAAGTTTGGATGCCATCCGACTTGTCTTGACCTACCTAAACCCCATTTTAAGCCTCATTGGGCAAAGTCGCACCACCTTGGAGAAGTGAGTTGACTCACTTCTAGGAACTGGGTACTTGAGATTTTTGGGGATCTGAAACCGGAATAATTCAAAACCTAGGTCTAGGCTGTCACTTTGTCAAATCTTGCCTTGGGGACTGCATTCCTTGTTTTAAGGGATTGTGGTCCACTTGGGTTAAACCTAGATCTAGACACATTCAACCATCAAGACCTATATTGCCCACTTATCTCATGTTGTAGGAGTCCTAAACCATAAGTCAACCCTACTTTGACTCCACTTCCCAATTCCCAAGGCACTGGTTTATCTCCAAGACAACCCAACTCTCCTAGATTGTTGGATTGACTTGTGGTTTGACTTTTGCATGGTGAACTATACCCCTAAAGCTATCATGAATCATGGTCAAGCTTGTCTTATGTACTAGTTAGCCCCAATACATCCCTTAAAACTATCCTGCATTGGACACAGTTCCCAAGGCAGTGGATCTTTTGACATTGACCTAGTACACTCATCCTAGATCTCACTTCAAACATTGTAAGTCACTTTCACATCAACTATAAACCAAAGCTATATCTCTTGAACCCCTCACTTGGCTTGTGACTTCATCCTTAGGTCTAGGATAAACCATACACCTAACTTCACTTAGAAATACCCTGATTCGGTGTATTGGTTTTGATCTCTCCTGTCGGGAGTAGATCGGGTCTCCCCCTTTGTTGTCTGGGCTAGATAACATAAAGCGAAGGTTGCCTCGACTGGCGTGACAACCATATTTTGGAGGTCGAGGTGATCGTGGTTGCACCTTTTGAGTTGCCCTTCCCTATTGCCATCCATGACTGGATCCATCCGTAGGGGTAACTACAATTTAGGTGATAACAGTGCCACTCTTATTTATACTAGTTATAAAATGACTTTTTGCCCTAACTAGGCCGACCTGTCCTTCCCTAACTGGGCCGACTTGAATGGGACAGTTTTTCCCATTGTTTGGGGTAGTTTACCCATTAGGCCAACTTATCTATTTTACTTCATTTCTTGTAGGCTTTTTACATGACCAAATACAATATGAATATTCCTTGAAGGAAGCATAATAAAAAATACATAAATAATATCTTCCGAAGTTACATTCTTCAACATGAACATGTTGTTGTTTTTTTCATAAAGTGAATAATTGATCCATGTGTCGATATGATGTTCGAGGATGTCAATATTGAGACCTAGCATCTATATGTATGACTAGGCAAAAATATCTTGAAACTCTTAGAATAATGCTTTGTAAGAAATCACCTCTTTCTAAGAACATGAATAATTGTCATGTCCCAAATTTGGCATTAGGTCACAATGGCCTAAGCAAATTGGCCCTATTCATTAGAGTTTGTCAAATTGATGCTAAAGGTCAAATAATTGCCAAGGAGGAAAATTACTAGTTTCCTAGGTTTGGGGTGGAAGCTTTGGATTTGGAATAATGGGGATAATAAATGATGTTGGAACATTAGGATGGCATAAATATTTAATAAAGGAGATAAATAAATATATACAAGTGAAAATCAAAGTGGCATTTGATCATGAAGACACATGGTGGAAGTGGGACCCACACTAATTTCGAATCCATGGGAATCCTAATGTTCTTGGGATGAGTTATAGGTCAATAATACTTGGCATGATTTAATGAGGTAAAAATATAGGGGAAGAGTAACTCCCATGGAAGAGGAAGAGGCAATTTGGAGCTAGTGAGACAATTGGGATAGATTCCCTAGCTCTATGACAACAATGATGAAGATGCTATGACACCTATGACACAAATCCGACATGAAGGCTGACATATGACATATATGACATGTCAAGTCTAAAAATAGACTCCAATAGGGCACTCAAAGAGTGTTAGGGCAGCTAAGATGCTTCCACATGTGATTTGGTAGAAGTGGGAGACTAGGAATTGTTGTACAAGTGGTGTTCTTTGGAATCTCTTCCCAACTTGAGTTGGCATGAGTCTCTTGGAAGGAATTCGACCCATGGAGGAAATTATTGTTCAGGTACACAGGGTACTACCAAAGGACCGAACACCAAGAGAAACCACTTCACACAAACAGATCACAGATCAACACACTGATGTTTTGACGTGGTTTAAACCCTCTTGAGGGAAACACTCCACGGCCCCGGCCAAATAGCTTCTACGGGACAATTTATTATGCAAAGAAAGAAAGTTACAAATGATCTTCTCATAATCGATCAACTAAACAATGACCCTCCATGCTCTTTAAATAGAGATCATGGACCAATCGGGTGTTAAGCCATGGATCAAGGTTAGGTTTGATCTAAGAGAAGTTGAGCCGTCGGATCACTCTATGTCGGAAACATATCGTGACCGTCGGATTAAGTATTTACAAATGCATACTAAAGAAACACACTATCCCTAATGGATATATTACACAAGTTGATCTTAACTAACTCCTAAGTGTCTAAATATCCTAACATCCCCCCTTAAGAACAACTTGGGATAGGATTGAAGGATTTACAAAAGTGACACTATTAGGAGAAGGAAGGAGGCATTAGAGCCTATCCCCCCTTAATGACAAGTTCCTAAACTCCTAACATAGAACGAGGTTTAGAAAACTTTGCTTCTGTAAGAGACTTGGTGAAAATGTCTGCAACTTGATCATCTGTAGGGCAAAAGAGCACTTCAAGAACACGATCATGAACAAGATTTCTGATGAAGTGCATATGTATCTCAATGTGTTTGCTGCGTTGATGTAGAACTGGATCTTTGGCAAGCTTGATGGCACTTTGATTGTCGCACCAAAGTGGAGTAGGTTGCTGCTGCTCGAATCCAAACTCTGAAAGGATCTGTCAAAGCCATAAAGCTTCCTAACTGGCATTAACTGTTGCTCGATATTCTGCCTCTACTGAAGAAAGAGCAAGAGCTTGTTGTTTCTTACAAGCCCAAGTAATAGGTCCATATCCCAGACTGAAAACATAACCTGCAGTAGACTTTCGATCATCAGGATCGCTGGCCCAATCTGAATCAGTGAAACCAACCAACAAAGGTTTCCCCCCTGTACTGTAATGAATCCCAAACTGAACTGTACCTCGAATATATCGAAGTATTCTTTTAGCTGCTTTCTAGTGACTTTCATGAGGTGTCTGCATATAACGGGCAACTCGACCAACGGCAAAGGAAAGGTCAGGACAGGAATGAGTCAAGTATAAGAGACTACCAACAAGCTAACGATACAAGGTGGCATCGACTTCAGGTGAAGTACAAGTGGCAGAAAGTTTGACTCCAGACTGGAAGGGAGAAGGGGCTGGTGTACAATCTTCCATGTGAAAGCGACGAAGAAGGTCACAAGCATACTTAGACTAAGAAAGAAAGATTCTTTCTTTGGTTTGCAGGACTTGGAGACCAAGAAAATAATGCAAATGTACTAAGTCTGACATTTCAAAATTTTGTTGAAGACTGGATTTCACATGGGTTATAAGCTTAGGGTCACTACCAGTAAGAATAAGGTCATCAATATATAGAACAAGTATGATGAGATGGTTTCCTACTTTCTTGGTATAGACATTGGGGTCAGAATGGCATCTAGAAAAACCAGTGTCAAGGAGAAAGTTATCCATTTTGGCATACCAAGCTCTAGGAGCTTGCTTAAGGCCATATAAGGATTTCTTAAGGCGACAGACAAGGCTAGAGTTATTCTGAACATAGCCAGGAGGTTGTTCCATGTAAATTTCCTCCTGTAAATCACCATGTAAGAAGGCAGACTTGACATCCATTTGATGGACTTCCCAGTTGTGTAAGGCTGCAAGGGAAAGAACAAGGCGGATGGAGTTCATTTTTGCGACAGGAGCAAAGGTTTCATTGTAGTCAATCCCTTCAACTTGGGAAAAACCTTTGGCAACTAACCTTGCCTTAAGTCTTTCAACACTTCCATCTGATGCATACTTAGTTCTGTAGACCCATTTACATCTGACAAGTTTTCTTCCTTTTGGAAGAGGTACAAGATCCCAACTATCGTTCGCCATTAAGGAACGATATTCTTCATCCATGGCTGCATCCCAATCTGGATTCCCTGAAGCTTCTGCAAAAGTTTATGGATCATGATTCTCGAAAACTTGAGCCAAAAGAGAAGAGGCTCACTGAAACTGAGAACGTGTTCGACGTTGATCTCTAGGATCACCGACAAGATCACCAGCTGCTTCACATGTTGAACGGACCCATCGAGGAAGCACTTGTGCTGGTGCAACTGGAGAAACATGAGCAGGCGGAGGTGGATTTTCATCCTCACTGTCATCATCAGAAACTGGAGTTGGAAACCTGTCAAGGAAGTTGGAAGAAGAAGAAGAAGAAGAAGGCACAAACGCCGAATCAGGCTCGCAGGCCAAAGATGGCACAATCGTCGGGTTAGGCTCGCAGGCCAAGATATTTTCATCAAATTTAACATCTCTTCTAATGATTATATCATGAGAATGTGGTTGAAGAAGTCTATAACCTTTTACATCTTCAGAATATCCAACAAATTTGCACTTTTCACTTTTAGGCTGCAATGCTTTCCGTTTTTCATCCGGAATGTGAGCCCATGCTTCACTACCAAACACACGGAAGTGACTTACATCAGGTTTAGTTTTACTCCATGCTTCTTCCGGTGTTATACCTTGTAATGCTTTAGTGGGGGTGCGATTTACTATGTAATTTGCACAATTAATGGCTTCAGCCCAAAATTGAAGACTTAGTCCCTTAGATTGGATCATACAATTAGCCATTTCTTTTAAAGTGCGGTTCTTCCGCTCAGCTACACCATTTTGTTGTGGTGTATATGGAACAGTGTGTTGTTGTTGGATGTCTTGTTCAGTGCAGAAAGTAGTGAACTGTTTGTTAACATATTCTCTTCCATTGTCAGATCTTAACTTAATAATTTGATGACCAGATTGTTTTTCAACAAGGGCCTTGTAGGCCAAGAACATGTTAAATACTTCGCTCTTAAGTTTTAGGAAATAAACCCAAGTGCGTCTGGTGTAATCATCAATGAAAGTTAAGAAATATTTGAAACCAGAAAAGGAAGCAGATGGAAGAGGACCACACAAGTCACTATGCACAAGCTCCAAGGGAACCGAGGCGTGCCAAGAGGCACGTTTTTCAAAACTGTCCTGATGATGTTTTCCGAGTACACAACCGGAGCAAACACCATCTCTGCAAGATACCATCAGAAGACCTGTCACCATATTTTCTTTACATAGTTGTTGCAATGAGCGATAATTTAAGTGACCAAATCGCTCATGCCAAGTTTGCTCAAGTTATCACTATGAGCAACAAAAACTGAAGGGAAAGGTGATGACCCAAAGTTGTTAAACTTGTACAACCTAGTAATATCATCAACAATTTCGGTAGCTAGGACCTGTTGAGGATCTTTAAAATCCTTGATTAGAACTTGGTGAGGTGTAAAGGTCACAGTTTTACCTTCACCAGAATGAGTGATCTGATAGACTGATAACAAATTGCAGGAAATTCTTGGAACACATAGTACATCAATAAAATGACCATTATCTACTGAAACTATTCCAGCTCCTACAACACTTAGAGATCTATCATCACCAACAAATATTTGTTTGGTGTTACATTCATGCATAGTAGAAAAGATAGTTTGATCCTTAGCCATATGATAAGATGCTCCAGAATCAATGAGCCATTCATTTGAAGTAGAAGAAGAAGATGCATTATAAGAATAACCAGAAGCACAAAGTGCATGTCCATGAGAGGCAGATTCTTAAGGCGAATCTAGGCTGATGTGGTGCTTCTTCATTGCTGCTTCCAAGGCTGCCATCTTCTTGAAACACTTAGATTCATCATGATTATTTTTCCCGCAATAGTTGCAATGACGCTCAGTCTTCTTTCCTTTTGGCTTGGATCCTTTGTCATTTTTTAAAGAAGGAGTTGACTGAGAGAGTTTTGGACCCTTGTTTGACTTATTATTGCGAAAATTTTATTTCTTGGGAGGCTTGGACTTTTCTTTATGTTGGGACAATAAGGCTTGTTGATTATTCCAAGATGAATGAGTTTATCTTGTTCCCTAATCAAGGAATCACAAAAGGATTCAAGACTAGGCTCTTGATAGCTAGCTGCATTCAAGGATGCTTTCATGGAGTAAAATGTAGATACAAAGACAGAATATGCAAGTCCAAGTTTGGAAAGAATATGATAAATGCATTGTTTGTCTTCCCTCTCAATCTAACATTCTGCACATAAGAGCTTAAGAGTTTTGTACTTAGATAAATAATCTTGAATGCATGAAAAGTCACTTGGATTTAAAGAAATCAACTCATTTTCGAGTTGGTGACCTCGAATTTCATTGTGTTTACCAAACAAAGATTCCAACTTGTCCCAAGCAGCATTAGGTTCATCAATTCCAGATATGTGGAATCGCAAATCAGTAGAGATTGACATCCCAATCAATCCACGAGCTTCATCACATCTATTTGCCCATTTTATTTTCATATCATCATCAATGGGTTCTTTTTCTTTCCTTGTGGTAATTCTGAAAAGTCCCCTACTTCTGAGAACATCCTCCATACGAGATTTCCATGAGAAATAGTTGGAACTGTTAAGTAGAATATCACAATGGGAGGCCATATTTGTAAATTAATGGATGTAAAAGCAGAAACCAATAGTCTGGATGTGAAGATCTTGAAAAAATAGGCGGTTTCAAAAAAAACGGCACTGAAAACTGACTCTGTATGATGAAGTTATGCTTGAACAAAGAAACTGTTGAAGATGTCCCCAATAGTGACGTGGCAGCCAGAGAATGTCCAGCAAAAAAAAAAGAACCCCCCTCTTCCCAAAATGAACCTTTTGACATTCACTTTACAAGAAAGTTGCTTTAAGTGAACCACTTTTGTAAAATAAGTGATTTCACTTTTACAATGATATTACTTTTAAATAGTGCAACAATAAAAAAAACTTAAGTGACTCACTTGTATTTTATTTTTTTATTATTTAAGTGAGATGCACTTTTACAATAAAGTAACTTGAAATACCACAAATCGAAACAAAAAAAACTTTTCCACACTTGTGGAGTTAGATCTTGTTAGCTTGCCCGGAAAGTCTACGTTTTCTCTCTGTTTCTGATTTGCCGAGATCGCGCAAGGTGCACGGCAAAGAGCATACGCAGCCGAGAAAAACCCTTTCCCTTTCTGTTTTTGATTTGCCGAGATCGCTCAAGGTGCACAGTAAAGAGCATCTGCAGACGGGAAAGCAACAATCCGAACCAAAAGAAAATTTAACAGTAAAAAAAGATGAAATATGAGATTTTTTCTTTTCAAAAAACGAAATAAAAAAAATGCGTCAGTGTAACATTATACCTTCAGATCTGATGAAATACGTGTTTCTGGAGCAACCGGGAACCGTTTTCGATCAAACAAAAACTATTTCCCAAAGGAAACGACGCTCCGGACGCAATGGAACACCTCCCACAGCCCAGAAATGCACATAAATACCAGAACTAGAAACCCTTTCGATTTTCGGCAACAGCAGTTCAAGATCTAGATCATAACCGGAAGCGGCACTTCATAAAAGCTCTGATACCATGTTCGGGTACACAGGGTACTACCAAAGGACCGAACACCAAGAGCAACCACTTCACACAAACAGATCACATATCAACACACCGATGTTTTGACGTGGTTTAAACCCTCTTGAGGGAAACACTCCACGGCCCCGGCCAAATAGCTTCTACGGGACAATTTATTATGCAAAGAAATAAAGTTACAAATGAGCTTCTTATAATCGATCAACTAAACAATGACCCTCCATGCTCTTTAAATAGAGATCATGGACCAATCGGCTGTTAAGCCACGGATCAAGGTTAGGTTTGATCTAAGAGAAGTTGAGCCGTCGGATCACTCTATGTCGGAAACATATCGTGACTGTCGGATTAAGTATTTACAAATGCATACTAATGCATACTAAAGAAACACACTATCCCTAACGGATATATTACACAAGTTGATCTTAACTAACTCCTAAGTGTCTAAATATCCTAACATCCCCCCTTAAGAACAACTTGGGATAGGATTGAAGGATTTACAAAAGTGACACTATTAGGAGAATGAAAGAGGCATTAGAGCCTATGGTAGAATTTGCAATTGCATTTGTGAAGAGGGAGAGCTAGTGGATGACTAGTTTCTTGCCTTAGCCAATTTCGAGGGTGAAAGATTCCCATCCAAGTTGGTACTTGGAAAATCCATTCAGACATTTCATTTGGAGCTTTAATGGATTCTTTATTTGTAGGTGTAATCTACAAGGCATCTCATGGTTTCTTCTATTGTAGCTCACTCCTTCAACCATTTCCGGTTTTGATGGCATATTCTTGCTCCTTGAGGGAGGGCATTTTTGGTGATCTATTGTACTCTTTGGGGGAGCTTCTAATGCCCCATTTATTTTTTAATATGAATTAAATACTCTGTTATTCATCTCCAGGCATTTTCAGGTCGAAATTCCAAGTAGAAATGTACAAAACTCATTTTTAATGAAAGAACAGTGTCATTTCCCCACTACCTTGTTGTGAACCAATGTAATGTTGATGGATTCGAATGGATAAGTAAAATAATAATGGTTTATTGATTAATGGAATTTTATTGATGTATTATACAAGTTTCATGTTCAGTTCTCAAGCATTTGAAGTCATTTTACTCAGTTTATTTACATTTGGAGAAGATTTGGTGCCATTTCCCCAAGGGTCGAACTAGTGATTTTTGTTGTTGTTTGGGAGAGGTTTGGAACAGACTTAATAACTAATGCATGGTTCATTTGGGACCTTAATAACATACTTGATACAGCCCCTACCTTTTTTCATAAATTTGCGTGGGTTTGGATGCATTTGGGAAGCCATTTTCAATACTTACCCCAGGGGGATTTGAACCCCAAATTACTAGTAAAATTGCATACTTGGTCTAGAATATTAAGAGAGTTTAAAAAGGTATTTTGGTGGCCATATATAATCCCTTAACATCATATTCAAGTCCTAATATCATTCATACACCCTCCTTGAATATTTGAAGGCATTTGGAGTCAATTTGAGACCTAGAGACCAATACTAGTCAAAGGGAAATTACTAGTAAAGTTCCCTACATTGGCCAGAATTGAAAGAGGATTTCCAGAATTATTTTAAAGGTCCAAAAGCATCCCTGAAACACATATTTATTTTCTAACATCATAAATATACCTTATCAGAATATTTGGGAGCAATTGGAACAATTTGGGGACCTAGAGATCAAAACTAGTCAAAGGTCGAACTAGGGGAAAAAGTGAAAAATTGTCATTTTAATAAAATTCCTAACAAGGGACATTACAATCGTATCGGAGCATGGTATTGGCACCTGATGTAGTAGAACATTAATGAAGACCAGGAGTCAAAGAAATAAGCCACCACCCTTAGAAACTGAAACTGGATGTACTTTGGTGAAAGGGAAGAAGTAGGAGAAGAAGTGCATTCCTTGGTCACCATGAGTAAGGATGAGAAAGGAACCTTAGATGAGAATGAGGAGTTTAGAAAATTACTGAAACCATCCTTTGAAGACAAGTGGAGGCAATTCATGCAAGAGTTCAAATTGTTGGTTAGTGAACTTGGAAGCAACTCGGAAAAAAGAATGAGCAATGGTTCTCTTTTCAAGGAAAAGAAGGAAATGGATGAAATAATTTATGCCACAAAGGAGGAACCTCATGTAATGGTGGAACATGAGGTACATGTTGATATGCAGGTGCTTGAAGATGCTACACTCAAACAAGAAGAAGAACAAGCACTTGTCCTTGTTCATATGTATTATGAGTTGCCTCATGGAGAGAGTTGCAAAGCCTTGGAGGAGGCACATGATCTCACAATAGTTGGACCAGCCAATTATGGAGAAGATGAATTAAAGATTTCAATGGGTAATATTTGTAAGGATTTAAGGTTGGTTCATAATTCCTCGCCCCCTACTTCTTTTTCATCCACATCAATTGGGGATAAAAATTGGGTGAAAGGTTTTTTTCTAATGGTGCCACATGAGGGGTATGTAACTCCTACCTCTCCTTTTGAGGATGACATGAATAGAGCACCTCATTATTTACATTTGCAGCATAATTTTTTTTTCTTATGATGATACATATCTTCATGGACACACTTATGATGTTCACTCTAGTCACTTGAAGACTCGTGATCTTCCTTGCTCCTTGCTTAGTTCAATTGATGTTGGAGGAACTTCATTAACTATTTGGATGAAAGAATATAGGGTTGATTGTTTTGATGCATCTTACATATTTTTGGAGTAGCATTATAGGACATGGGATACTCACCTATGTCATTGGATTAGATTTTCTTGTTCACTCGATGCTTGTATGCACTTAGAAAATGGTGGTCTACTTACTTGGAGGTACAAGCATTTTCATGATTCTTTGATGAAGCATCTTCTTGATGTACATTTTCCTTATGTTGTTATGTACTTTGATGATATATATTTTGCACTCATGATGTTTGGAAGAATGCATACAAGAAAATGGGATCCAATAATCCTCTTATCTGATGGTATGGGTTGGAGAGCACTCTTAATTGTTGGGGTGCAATACAAGCAATGGGACCTTGGAATAATTTTTGTCTCATTGGTTTCAATTTTGGGGGGAAACAAGAAGTATGGGAGATGGATTTCCCACTTAATAAAGTTATTTTTATCAGAGTAGTGCAGCAGCAAGCATGGTGGTTCCTCTCTAAAATATTCATGGAAACTCAAAGACTCAAGGTTGGGCAATACAATGGCAACTTCAAAGAATTATACAGAAAGCGGGATCTTCAACACCCATGTTTGAAATTGCTTGAGGACAAGCAATATTGCGAGGGGAGGATTTTTCATGTCCCAAATTTGGCATTGGGACACAATGGCCAAAGAAAATTGGCCCTATTCATTAGAGTTTGTCAAATTGATGCTAAAGGTTAAATAATTGCCAAGGAGGAAAATTACTAGTTTCCTAAGTTTGGGGTGGAAGCTTTGGGATTTGGAATAATGGGGATAATAAATGATGTTGGAACATTAGGATGGCATAAATATTTAATAAAGGAGATAAATAAATATATACAAGTGAAAATCAAAGTGACATTTGATCATGAAGACACATGGAGGAAGTGGGACCCACACAAGCTAGAATTTATGTGTCACATGGCATCCTCTTCTTGCAATTTCGAATCCATGGGAAGCCTAATGTTCTTGGGATGAGTTATAAGGTCGATAATAATTGGTATGAGTCAATGAGGTTGAAATATAGAGGAAGAGTAACTCCCATGGAAGAGAGAGAGGCAATTTGGAGCTAGTGAGACACTTGGGATAAATTCCCTAGCTCTATGACAACAATGATGAAGATGTTATGACATCTATGACACAAATCTGTGATGCACCTGCAACAATTAATTACTAAGAATACGCGAAATAGCAGAAATAATAGAACAGAATCACTTTTATATTGATCACAGACCACTTCGAGGGGGCAACCTCCTTTGAGCAAGCTCAATACAATTAACTTCACGGTGCCTTCAATGACCTCAACACACACTTATATACTAAGTCTATGCCCAATACTATGAGTCAAAACCATGGGACATATAATACTACAGGACGAATTACAAAGCATATGCGTCCAATACTATGGGTCAATACTATGGGCTAATATAAACTACGGATCAACAAATACTACGGGACGACTTACAAAGCATATGCGTCCAACAACAATATACTAACATAGTAAAGAGAAGGGTTGACATAGGTTCCTAACAAAATCAGACCTGAAGGATGACATATGACATATATGACATGTTAGGGATAAAAATATACTCCAAGAGGGCTCTCAAGGGTGTTAGGGCAGCTAAGATGATTCCACATGTGATTTGTAGAATTTGCAATTGCATTTGTGAAGAGGGAGAGCTAGTGGATGACTAGTTTCTTGCCTTAGCCAATTTCGAGGGTGAAAGATTTCCATCCAAGTTGGTAATTGAAAAGGCCATTCATACCTTTAATTTGGAGCTATAATGGAGTATTTATTTGCAGGTGTAAGCTACAGGGCATCTCATGGATTCTTCTATTTCAGCTCACTCCTTCAACCATTTCCAGTTTTGATGGCGTATTCTGGATCCTTAAGGGAGGGCATTTTTGGTGAGCTATTGTACTCTTTGCGGGAGCTTCTAATGCCCCATTTATTTTTTAATCTAAATTAAATACTCTTTTCTTCATCTCCAGAAATTTTCAGGTCGAAATTCCAAGTAGAAATGTATAAATCTCATTTTTAATGAAAGAACAATGTCATTTCCCCACTACCTTGTTGTGAACCAATGTAATGTTGATGGATTCGAATGGATAAGTAAAATATTGATGGTTTATTAATGATTGAAATTTTATTGATGTATTATATAAGTTTCATGCTCAGTGATCAAGCATTTGAAGTCATTTTACTCATTTTATTTACATTTGGAGAAGATTTGGTGCCATTTCCCCAAGGGTCGAACTAGTGATTTTTGCTGTTATTTGGGAAAGGTTTGGAACAGACTTAATAAATAATGAATCGTGCATTTGGGACCTTAATAAAATCCTTGATACATCCCCTACCTCTGTTCATAAATTTGAGTGGGTTTGGAGGCATTTGGGAAGCCATTTTCAGTACTTACCCCAGGGGAATTTGAACCCCAAATTACCAGTAAAATTGCATACTTGGTCCAGAATCTTAAGAGAGTTTGCAGAGGTCTTTTAATGGCCATATATCATCCCTGAACATCATATTAAATTCATAATATCATTCATACACCCTACTTGAATATTTGAAGGCATTTGGAGTCAATTTGAGTCCTAGAGACCAATACTAGTCAAAGGGAAATTACTAGTAAAGTTCCCTACATTGGCCAGAATTGAAAAAGGATTTGCAGAAGTATTTTAAAGGTACAAAATCATCCCTGAAACACATATTTATGTTCTAACATAATAATATACCTTCTCATAATATTGGGGAGCAATTGGAGCAATATGGGGACCTAGAGCTCAAAACTAGTCAAAGGTCGAACTAGGGAAAAAAGTGAAAATTTGCCATTTTAATAAAATTCCTAAGGGACATTACAAGAACCAAGTGAGATGTTTTCCATTACACAGGGAGTGGCCGAAATATCCACTTTGATAATGGAGAAAATGTTAACCATATTCCCTTCTTCTAAAATGATGGGAGAAGGGATAATATTTTTAAACCAGTCGACGTGGTTGGGAGCGATAAAATCCTTCGTTTGATGGCATATTGTTGAGCCACCTAGGTGTTCTAACCCATGTTTTGAGGTAAGAAGGAAGATTAATGATGTAGGTCATTCCAAATTTCCTTAGGGGTATTCATGGCTTCTAATATTTCCTTGTCCAAATGGAAGAGGTGGTCACAAAAGTTACTTGGAATTCCTAGTCCAAGGGGGAGAGTGATTGGAATATGTTTTTCCACGGGAACAATATCATTTATGGGTGGGATGTCGTGCACACGGGATGAGTCCACACCTTCTACCATAATAGGAGTGTGTCCCAGATATGTGTCTGGAACATCTTCTGATGGTAAGGATGAAGGGTTGTCGTTGGTAGACAGGACTGACTATGATATGTAAAGGATATTAACATGGTCAATTGTATCGTGTGTCGTAGGTAAGATTTCTTCTTGAGGCAAATTCATTGTGATTTTCAGGGGAGGAGGGTTGTCACGTAATCTCATATGATCAAGATGAATAGCTCGTTCTGCATGCAGAATGGGGCATTGGAATGAGTAGTGGGTTGACAATCCACACGATCGACATGGACGAGTAGTCTGTGATCAAAGTAGTGTATGAGAAAGGCTTTGGTGGCGATTGGTTTGATTGGGTGGAACCATGTCAATGTTTGAATGAATCACATGGGCACGATGTCCATGTGATGAACACCCTAAATGAGTTTCTCTTGCCTCTAATTTTATTACAAAGTTTATGGCAGCGGTCTCAGGGGATGTTATTTGTGATCAACAATGGGAGAATGTGTTAAACAAATAGTAGGAAGAGCATCTGAAAATTGAGGGAGTTTGGGACAGTGATGAGTGTAATGACCAAACTCATAACATATGGTGCATGCATGGTTAGTGTGTAATTTCTTGTTCTTTCATTCGGGGGATCTATTGGGGGGTAGCGAGTATGCCCCATGCTGAGGAGTTATCTACATGAGTAGCGCTTACAGGCGTGTTGAGTAATTTCCTTAGCTTTGGTAAGTTGATAGGGAAAAAGTTGGTTTTGTGTCCTGTTGTACTACATAAAGCACATGGTGGATTAACTCTAGGGGAAGGGTGCTTACTTGGTGGAGCAAGAGATTTTGTCTCTGTTAGCTTGGTGCACCTGTTTTTGGAACTGGGTGGGACTAGTAATGGTGTCATCACTAGTAATATTGAGCCTGGGGTCTCTACAAGTGGTGTTCCTGTAGCCATAACTGGGGTGAAATTGAAATGGGCATGCAAATTCGGTGAAACTTTCTAATATGGTGGAGTTAAGTACCAAACATGTATCCCCAAAGTGAGGCCATGCAAGGTGATGTAGCCATGACTGGTGTATCATACACGCTCGAGGGTGGAAAAAGAAAGGGGATATGGACCACTGGTGGTGTTGAAGGAGGTGGAGTTATGGTTGCTCCTTCCTGGTGGCTATCTTTTTCTGGTGAAGACGTATAGGTAGAGGCAGTTGGTGGTTTATCTTTTGATGTGAATATAGTACACATAAGACCATCAACGGAGGTTGGGATCACTAGTGAAGGGCCAACATATTTCCTAAGCAATGCCAAGTCTTTGTAAATGTCAAGACTGATGTCTACATATGATGGTTGTTTCTCTGATCTTATAGTGGGTAGGATGTTATCTAGATTAGAATTGGGTGAGGCTCGTAGTAAGTAATTTGGTCAAGTTTGTCGACTTTCCCATTATAGTGAACATCATGAGGCGGAATATGGATGTTGCAATTACATGGATGGAATACATGTAACTAAGGCCTAAGAGGAAGTTGTAATTGAGTTGTGCATCGAATACTTCAACGTCGAAGAGCACCATTTTACCCCCCAATTCTATAGGGACATTTTGGTATAATCCTAGTGATTACGATGACCAACCATCATAAGCACGTAGAGTTATGGATGATGGAACTAAGTCAAGTGATCCAAGGCATTTTCATACATGGGTTGACATTACACAAGTAGATCTCCTTCATCAACTATGCATTCATGAATGGTGATGTTCTTGATTTTAAAAAGGATTTGAAAGTGATAGATGAAGGCAATAAAGGATCACCATTATCTAGGTTGAAGTTCATAAGGCGTGAATCAAATGGGTCAATTGCACCTAATGCCGACAGTAATGCCTTCTTTTGGGAAGAGAAAGACTGAAGAACTTCGAGATTGGACATGGCAGGAGGGGATTGAGCCAAGTCATATATAATGTTGTAGTTATGTGCAGCCTTCAAGTAAGGGTTGTGAGCAGTTCATTGTAGTGGTGGTTTTGGTATCCTAGGAATTTTTTGTTACTAGGACGTTGTATCTGCAAAGGCCCGCTAGTGGTAGCATGTGTATCCTCTCTTTGTGGGGTTCAAGCATACCATAACCTTTACTACGGATTTGAAGATGGATCTACGTCAAACTCATATATATATATTGAAAATATCCATCTCCTAGGGATCGAGGATCTTGTTGATGAGAGGCAACCCCTTCATTAGAAAAAGGTTGTTGTAGCACCACTTGTTGGGGCGGTGGTGTGTTTGTTGCTTGGGGAGGGTTGGCACTAGTTTTCTTCATAGATTTGATTAGTTGTTGACATTCTAGTATCAACGGGAAATTATGTGTGTAATGGTCGTATTCTCTACACATGTCACAAGGGAAATTGGTTCGTAGGTTGGTATTATTTCCTTGTTTGGGAATATTATTGGTCTGTGTATTCTAGTTTTGATTTATGTCATTCTAGTGTTGTTAGGGAAGGGGATTTCCCCCTACCCTTGGGGATGGTTTTGTTGTTTTTTCTTGTCTTTATTTTTTTCCTTTATTTTGTGGATTCGAGGAATTATATGTATTCAATTGCTCAAATTGTTGAGTCTGTCTATTGTTCGAGAGAGGGTTGAGCTAGATTTACCCCAACATGAGTCATGGGGTGTGAACCAAGTGGACTAGTGAATGGAAAATATGATTTGTAGGTGGGTGTGGGGTGCTCCATAATATGTGTATGTGGGAGCTTGTGGCACTATTGGGGGTGTTGGTTATGCAACTTGAACGAGGCTTGCATTTGGGAAAGTACGATTGTATGGTTCATTTGTCATTTGTCCAAAAGATGGATTTAGAGTAGTTTGAGGGGCCATCGTTGCTTGAGGTGTTGGTGGATTATAGTGTGACATATTGTATAGTATTGATCCATGCAATTTAGGGATGTTCCCTTGGTGGGAAACAACCCCAACAATCCCATTTGTTGAATGTGATATGTTGGGGGGAGCTTGGTCTAGAGAAAAATGTTAAGGGGCATATGGAATTATTGTATACAAATACCTTGATTAGGCATAGATCAATTCAAAATTTTGGGCCTTGAGGATGGCCTATTATTCCGTTATGGGCATGGTAGTTTCCACATCTTTGGAGATCATGGGGAGGAGTGACTTTAGAAACCAATCTAATAAGAATTCAGGATGGATCATGATCTTGCACAATGTCCTGCATCTACACCATTCATAGATGTGATTCACGATGTGCATAGAAGTATTCCGCCTAAATTTGGATAGAATCTCTAACCCAATATCATGATGTATGGGTGATTGAAAATACGTGAGAAAGACAGTAGCTATGGACTCAAAGGTGGAATGAGTACTAGATGGTAGATTGACATACCATTTGGTTGTTGTCCCTATGAGTGTTGTTTTTAATAACTAAAGGCGAATGATATCTTCGACTATGCTATTCGAAGAGCACTATAGATGAAATGACATCACATGGTTTGTTGGCTCATCTCCCTGTTACCCTTGTATTTAGGAATATTTGAGGGAAGTTTGTCGCACATTTTTTGCCAAGCTAGGTTGTGTTGGATAATATCATTTATCAACTTGGATAAATCTGGAAGATTTAAACTTGCCATAAATGGAAGCGTCAATGGAGGCATAGGGCCAGCTATTGGTTGTTGTGTATTACCTCCTCTAGGTGATGATGTTAATGTTATTGTAACTGCGGAAGATATTCACTTGTATTTTATATTGTATTTTATTTGTACCTCCGAAGGAGATGTTTATTCCTCTGGTCGGGGAATTCATTATTGTATTTGGTCATGTAACGTCATTGAGGTAAATCCTCCTTTGTAAGTCACGGCATTAGTTCCCCCTAGAGTCATTTGTATTGGGGTTTTTAAGTCCCCTAGAGGAGTCGGCCCAGTCAGCTTTAGTTGAGGCCGACTTGTCAAGTGAAAAGGTTAAGTGAAAGTTAAAGTATAAATAGAGAGCTAGGCTCTCTCATTTATGCATTCACTCACTCACTCAAGTTCGCATTAGTGAGAAGAAGGACAAGTTTGCACAAGTGGAGAAGAGAGAAGTTGTTGAAGACCATTTCTATTTTTGGGTTTTACTTTTGTGACTTTGAATTGGTGATCATTCCATCTCTAAGGAAGTTGCGTGGTTTTATCCTTTATAGTTTCCCCAAGGAAAATATTTTTTTCTCTTGTGTTTATGTTGTGCTTGTTATTCTCTCAGTAATATCCTAGATAAGTATTGATTAAAACCTGAAAAACTAACATGGTATCAGAGCCAACCTGAGAAGAAGACACTGTGCAGCTGCGGAAGCTAGGGCTTCTTATTTTTTGGATTTCTCTCCACAGATAATCAACAAAAAGAGGCTAGGATAACTAGCCTTTGGAGGGTGCATCTTTATGTCGAAGCAGAAGTTGATTCTAAGCATTTTCATTTTTTGGCCCGTCATTGCTGCCGAAAATTAAGGCTTTTCACAGAAGTGGAATTTTGGAGTGCAAGTGGCATAGGGAAATGCGCCTCCTCAAAATCAAAATTTTGAGACCAAGATTGAAGTTTTTGAGTGGGTGAAACTCCAAGAAATTCAAACCCTATTTTGACTCCAGACCATAAAAACCAAAAAATACCAGAAACTGCAGATCAGAATTTCGCAAGTCAATTTTCAAGGGTGAATTTTTGGAATCTTCAGAAACCAAGTGTACCATCATACTTGCCTCAGTCAAGTGCATCTATCCATCCATTCAAATGTTTCAAATTCCAAGTTTGAAAAATTAGGGTTTCTCTTACAAACCCTAGGACCAGCCAGCTCCAGAACCAGCTTCAGCAAATCAAAGTGGTAAGACCTAAAATATTTTCTATTTCCATTGAAGTACTCATTAAAGATGTCTCACCGTAACAATATTGAGGATAAGCTTGAAGGGGCTGATAACTTCTGAGCATGGAAGTATAGGATTACACTAATCCTTGAAGAGAATGAATTGGACACATATGTAAATGAAGAAGTTCCAGTTCCAAAGGGATATGAGACTAAAGCCTTACACAAGTAGAACTTGGTTAAGTCCAAGATGTTAGATTTTCAGCATTTAATTCAATTTGATCTAGGATCTTAATTGAGAGAACAACATGTACAGTTGTTGGCACAGGATAGATCCACGGGAAGCACAAAAGCCGACAGGTGTGAAAGGGTCATTCCGTGAAAGAAGGATCATTCACGGTATTCACGGGAGCACAAGAATTGTTAGATTAGTTAAGTCGGTCATGTGGACCATTTTGTAATAAGATAAAAGCATATAAATAGAGTAGGATTGTAAGCCTAAGGGCATCGAAGTCTAGGAAGATTATCCTATCTTTTGGGTTCGTTTTGTATCCACAATATGTGTATTGATAGTTTCTGCGAGGTTCGTTCCGCAAGGTTGGTGAATGAATGAAGATGTTTGATTATGATGCAATCTTTGTATTTATTCTTATGCAATGATGCGGTGATGAAAGTGAAATATTTTATGTGAATGTTTTATATTGATTGATGCGAATATGTTGTAGGTATAGGAAGTAATGCTAATCTGAATAAGTATGTCGAATATGTTGTTCCGAATGTTTGTTGAAACCTGCTAATGACTTGAAGTGCGAATGATAAGTTAATATTGTTGCGAATATTGTAATCTCTGGTTAGTGCGAAGGTAATGTGTTGAAAGCATATCCTCAACTTCACTACGGAAGCTTGGTTCCAGCAGCCCCCTTATCCATCTCGGGTGAGACTGCACTTGCTCCGCAAGTGTTGTTGGGAAGGGTTACACCTTTACGGGTCGGTGTATAAGGGAGTTTGGGTTGATGGTTTGTTGGGGACAGTGCGAAGTGAACCCCTGTCGATAGACGTTGCGTCAACAAATGGTTATGTTGTTGGGACCTTCAAGAAGAAAAGAAGAGGATATGCTGTGGCATCCAACAAAACCAGAGATCCAAGAGTGGTTCGACAAGAAGGCGGAGGAATTCGTAGAAAGTGAGAATCAAGATCCTAAACAGACAGCGACTAGTTGGTTAGAAAGATACATCTACTCAGACATCCACAAAATATTCTTCTGTGAATTCCCAATGTTGTTGCATGAGTGGCTAGCACAGCTGACACTCCGAAAGAATCACTATTAGAAGACTGAACCTCACTATTGGACTCCAGAGTTGGTTCAACATCTGAAGCAGGTCAATAACAAGGTATCGCGAGCTATTGATTTTTGGGTAGACATTATCCTCGAAGGATACGTAACTGAGTTCGCGGTAGATACTATCAAGTCGTACAGTGACACCGAAAGGAACTTCTTCAGGGGGCCAAGAGGAAGGTTCCTATCACCGTTAAAACTATGGATTAAGATGCTTATCTGCGAAAAAAGAATATTGAGGATGTCTTCTGACGAGTAGAAGAATCGGTGTGCGAAGGGCGAAGGTATCGCGTAAATGCGAGTCTGACGAAAAATATGTGGTAGATGGACATGAGCGATGACGAGTTTCTAAGGGAAGCTGACGAAGAGTGTGGTACCTTGAGGAGTGGGGCAATATTCCGGCGTCCTGAGAAGAAGAGGAGGACTGAAAGAGAGTCTCCTGAGAGGACCAGAACAAAGAACTGCGAAATAGGACCACAAGGGAGGAAGCAGAAGGAGGTCAGATCATAAGTTACCACGTACCTTCGACCCCTACTCCAAATTTTATAGGAAGAAATCCAAACTATTCGCGGAGTTTCCCTACGTGCAGCGGCAAGAGTAGCGCTTCAGTAAACAATAATAGTAGCGGCGTTAGGATGGCAGACGAGGCAAAGATACCTACCTTCCAGGGGAACGGGACCGATGATCCTAAACATTATTGGTTTATATGCGAAGCAGTCTGGACCGTGAAGCAGGTTCAGGACGATGCTATAAAGATGGGACAGCTAGCGACGACCCTTAGGGGTCGGGCGTTAGACTGATACATGAAATTTGTAAAGGTTCCAGTGGGAACAGCAGCTAAAACATTAGCGCGAGTCAGAAAAGCGATGATTGATGAATTTAAAAAATCAAACTTTGAGTCACAATATGTCACTGAGCTTAAGGAGATTAAGTAATTCCCGAATGAGTCGGTGTGGGAATTCAATCAACGATACAAGACACTGATAGCAAAAGTGATTTTCCCGATAAATGAGCTACAACACAAAGAATGGTTCATCGCAGGACAGGTACCGCATATCTAAAGACCACTGATGCAACAAAAGGTTGCGACACAGGCAGAGGCGTTAGAAATTGCGATGAAGTTGGAGGCTTCACCAATCAGCGAAGCAGGGATGGGAATGGACAGAGTCCAGGAGCAGTTGGCTAACTTAACACTTCAATTGGAGGATACTAATAAGGGGAAGGAAACCCGCGGAGACATATGGTGCACCAGATGCAGAAGTGAGGGGAACCATAAGGACAATTTCCCAGAGTTTCGTGAGCATTTGTAGTCGAGGGCACCAAACCCCCTTCGTCAAGGAGGCATGCCATGGTGTATTTTATGCCAAACCGGAGGGTATCCACCAGAGGAATGTGTATATCTGCAAAAGATGGTATCAAATCCAACAAACTTATACTGCAAGTTTTTCCGATCGGTTGGCCATGATGAGAAGGACTGTAGGGCCTATGACCTACTGCAAGATCAAACAGCTGACAAGTATTTTATGAAGGGAGAAGAACCACCGGTGGTGCAGTAGGAATTGCAGTATAGTCAAGTGCAGTTTAACCAACCACAGCAATACGACCAAGGGTAATACGGGCAGCCGCAGTATGGGCACCCGCAGTATCCACCACCGTCGTATGGCCAGCCGCAGTATGGGAAGCAACAGTATCAGCAACCACAATATCAACAATATGGACCGCCACACTAAGGTTTCAGGGGAGGATTCCGCAACGATCGAGGTGTCGGTATGGGACGTAGAGGAGTTGTTGGATGATGAAGAGGCCCAATCATCTGTTACAATTGCAAACAACAGGGACACTACCAAAGAGATTTTCCAAATCCAGCACCACACTGCACATACTGCAGTGATGTAGACCATAGTGTAGAGGACTTCCCTCGGCTCATTGCGAAATGGAAAAATAAGCATCCACCCCAGAACCAGAACCAAAATAATAATAATGTGCCTTCAGTTGTGCAGATGATATCGACAGAAGCCAGGAGTAGCCATGCAACGGTTGTAATAGTGACCAGAGGAGGAGCGGTGACAGGTGGCGATAGGTCACACACCAATGTTAGACCAACAAAAACACAGCGGAAGCAAGTCACCTTTGATGCAGAAGCAGAAAGGGATGTCTTTTTGAAGGCACGGGAGGCAATGAGGAATACGCGGCAGCTACCTCTTGAGGAAGAAATCTATGATATGCCATCGATGTTCGACTTGACGAAGTCGTGAAGGAAGGCAAACACTCTAAAAGCCTTCTTGGAGAGTTGCGTGGACTTGGAAAAAGACCCAGATGCACTGGAAGAAATAGCTAGTATACTGCAACGACGGGGAGGTGCACGACTGGAACAGAGAGTTAATCGCATACATAAAAGGAAGAGAGGAAGGGAGATGCGGATGTCGGCACAGATCGATGAATTCGATGTCGACTTCATCATTCTGGATTTGTGTTTGAACGTGAAGATCCTAACTAAACAGACATGGAAACAATGGGAAAGCCGCAAATGACTTGGTCACCAGTACAAATGCGATTGGAGAACCAGATCAAGGTCACCCCGCTCGGTCAGGTATGTCAACTTCCGGTTGAAATTGAAGGGCTTGGAACATATGTGTATTTCGATATCATTAAATTGCGGATAACACCAGTCCCTATCCGGTATTGTTGGGGATAGACTGGGCCATGGAGAACCAAGCAATTATCAACTTTAAGAAAAGGATAATGTCATTCGAGAATCAAGAAATGAGGGTCATCGCACCATTGGATCCTGCGGAAGGGATGCGCTATACGGAGCCCGCCAGAGATGAATTTACGGAAGGGTGGGACAACTTGTATAACATTTATGAAGATTATGTTAATCCCATTACGGATGGAGAATTAGGATTCTGCAATTCCAGTTCAGCATCCTCAGACTCAGACGAGGCCCTCAAGAACTAGCAGAACCGGTTGCATGAGGTGTCCTTTCGAATATGTGCAAGGATAACATGGTCCCTGCGAAGGGTAGCCACGGAGGATTACGTATTAACTACATATGAGGGATTTCCCAACTTCGGCAAGTTTCTCATGGAATTTGAGGAGAAAGTGGCAAAACCGCAACGGCTACTGGCCCTGGAGGAAGCCTTAAAGGCTACTCCTGCGTGATGGTGGGCAGCGCATAAATCAAACATCACATCTTCGCCACTATGTCGACGCCTCATGGAGGTTCAGTTCGGTGAAGCTGCGGAGGATGACCATATGTGATATGACGGATGAGGAGACCCGAAGGCACATTTGAATGCCTGTCAACATCAATGGGGATCGATAGCACGACAGGAGTGGGTACATGCATTCGTACACACGTTGGATGAGGTACCACAGAGCTGGTATGTCGCAGCAGAATTGTGACGTGGGATGAATTCTTAGGAGCAGCTTACCATTGGCTTTAGCCAATCATTCTCATTCTCAGACGAGAATCCCTTGACCCACACTGCGCTACAGGAAAACCGTGGGAAAATAGTTGAAGTAGCACCAACTGGATAAGAAATGCCAATCAGGTGTTACAACATCACCAGAGAGCCCGAAGATGACGATGACTACAAAGCTACATATGTACCAAAATCAGCGGGTAGTCGCAGTATGGTGGCACCAAATATAACGTCAAATAAACCTGATGCGAAGCTAGTCAAGCAGCAGCCACACCAACTGAAGCTAAGACACCATCAACCCATGCCAGCAGCAACAGGCAGAATAATCCAATTAGAACCATTGACAGATGGCATTGAGCAATACACAACAGCGACCCGACGGAATCAGCAAAGAGTGGCCACAGTAGAAAAGCCACTGATACGGAGAGGTATCGACACAGCGGTGCTCGTTGTGTTGATAAAATAAAAATAAAAATAAAAAAATAAAAAATTGCAGGATGCTAGGTGGCAGGATGACGCACCAGCAGGTAGAGAATGTACAAGCGGAGTGGTCGCATCATGATTTGGGTCCGTGATGGGATAGCTATCATTATGGATCGTTAGTAGATGGGATGTGCTCAGTCGATAAGTCTTTTGGTAGGTAAGATTGTTAGCTGGCCCAGATTAGCGCCAGGGTCAGGCACGTTTGGCACATGGAAACACACCGTGGCAACAGGGCCGGTAGCACCATGGATGATGGTTCCCATGTTTTGACACGAAGGAAAAGTATGGTCACCATTACGCACGAAGGAAGTCAGGTCTCAACACGCAGGAAATGAATGATGACAGAATCGACACCTTAGGTGAACAGATTTGCGAATGATTTCCGAAGCAGGCACCCGGAAGATGGAGATGCATAAATACCGACACTAGAGGCTAAATGGAGAAAGAGGTATTTACCAAATGAGAGAAATATATGCTACGAGTAGGTTAGGTAATTGTATAAGTTAGGAATTCCAAGGAGTCTGTGGAAATGATCCATTTCATTTCGTGTAGTAGCACGCCAAGTGCGCTGCAGGCCCGAATGACAAGTGTGCATGAGCACCTTGAGCAGGAAGAGGCATGGGCACTCGCGTGTCACAGAGGCGAAGTTCTGTCGGAGATGTCTAGGTATGTGGTGGTAGTTCGAAGCTCCATGGTCTCGGTGACCACCAGAATTACAGGGACTGTAGCCCCTGGCCCCGGTAGGAAGCAATACAAGGTGTGAAACAGATGTGCCGGAGCGGTCGGCCTATTTCCCAACTTGGCGACGTCGATGACTTTCTCCCCAGTCTGAAACGAACGTGGAGCGATCCAACCGACTCCGAAGAGGTAGATGATGAAGGTTTCTAGATACTGGAGGATGAGTTCAAGAAGTACATGACACTGAAGCAGAGATTGACGAATGAAGATGAGAAGCACACAACAACAAGCTCCAGAAGGCAATAACAGTTTCATAAACAGAACACAACGAAGGATGGGTACAAAGCAGCAATGTCCAGTTGAGGTGGCTTGGGATGAGCCACAAGTTTGTGTTGGGGGCCTATTGGCATAGGATAGATCCGCGGGAAGCATTGAAGTCGACAGGTGAGAAAGGGTCATTCCGCGAAAGAAGGATCATTCGCGGTATTCACGAGAGCACAAGAATTGTTAGATTAGTTAAGGTAGTCATGTGGACCATTTTGTAATAAGATAAAAGCATATAAATAGAGTAGGATTGTAATCCTAAGGGAATCGAAGTCTTGGATGATTATCCTATCTTTTGGGTTCATTTTGTATCTGCAATATGCTGTATTGATAGTTTCTGCGAGGTTCGTTCCACATGGTTGGTGAATGAATGAAGATGTTTGGTTATGGTGAAATCTTTGTCCTTATTCTTATGCAATGATGCGGTGATGAAAGTGAAATATGTTATGTGAATGTTTTATATTGATTGATGCGAATATGTTGTAGGTATAGGAAGTAATGCTAATCTAAATAAGTGTTGTAGTCCCAAGGTTCATGTGGTTACCATAGATGCATTACATGTTATAAGCAAGCATACACAATGACACAGATACAAGAGACGAGACAGGTAGAAAGAAGCACAAGCCTTTGTATTAACCAACAAGAGCAAAATACAACATAAAACCAATCTAACTAGTACATCGGCTCAATAGCTTATATATATATATATATATATATATATATATATATATATATATGTCAATATATTTACATAACCGTATGTCGGTCTAATTGACCGACCCAACCTATACTAGTCAACGCGACCTATCGACATATACTTCAGAGTGGTCGGGCGGAGGGCCTAGTCGACAGGCCGACCTAGGCCCCTCCAACATCTCCCCCACCTCAAAATATTTCTTTGTCCCGAAGAAATGGAGAGATCAAAAAATTCAAAAAGAATCATTAAGACGGTTATGATCAAGGTAAGCTGGAGCTGGCAACATCAGATATCTGTAGGCAGACTTCAACAATAACTTCGGAAGAAACAGAGAGATGGTTCTGGAACTCTTTCCAGGCGCGCAGCAAATTTTATGTCAACAGTCAATTTCGTGAGCTTTGACAAGTTTTCCATCTTGTCGTGGGTGGATGTAGTCTGTAAATGGATCATGTCGGGTCCAAATATGGTAATTGTTTCTTGGGAAGCAACAAGTAAATGTTGGAGTCGGGGTTGAATTTCTTCAAGTTTGTTGAGGCTGCAGCGTGCTTGAGATATCCACTGTGCTTCCTATTTTTCTAGTTTGTCCAGTTTTTTATTTTCCATGATAATCTGACTATAAATTATTTCAATAAGTGCTTCTTCTGCAGTCAAGCGCTGACGGTGAAGTGTGCCTAATAATGTTCTTGTCTTTTGAAGTTCTTTGTAGACTTCACCATAATGTACATACAAGTTGTTCAAAACTTTGGCAAGTTTTTCTACTTGAATATCATACTGCTTGAATAAATTGAGAGCTTCTGTGAAGGCTATAAACTTATTTTCCATGAGAGAAGATACTTCGACAGCCTGGTCCTGTTGTTTCTTGAGAAGCTCGGATTGTAGCATCGACACGACAGACTCAAATAACTGATATTCTCTGTCGAGAGGTGATGTCGTGTCGGGATTTGATGGAAGTGGGATGACTTGCTGAGCTAAGTCTTCACACTTAGCAAGAAATGTAGTCCTTTCTTCATGTAGCTACTGGATCTGGTCTTCTGTCTCCTGTCGGTGACGTCTTTGTTCTCGGAAGACTGCATCTTCAATCAAATCAAGCTCTTCTTGAGATGCCAACTGCGGATGATAGCTAGAAGTAGCTCGAAACTAATCCAAGTAGACCGAGAGAGTGTTTTCTGATTGATTTTGCTATTGTTGCTGCCTTTGCAATTGCTGCTGAAGTTATCTCTCTTTACGCTTCTTTTCCTTGTGTTTCTTCCGGCTGCTTTTTTCTTTTTCTTTTTCTCTACTTATAATTTGTTGTTCTGGCCCCTTTTCTTTATCTGTTGTTGTTGGATGAATTTCGACAGTTGCTTGTGTTCTAGCAACAGCTTGTTTTGGCTGGACTTGTACACTTAGCTCTGCTTCTTTAGGAACTGGAACTTCATGTTCGACGGTTTCGGCACTTACTGGAATATTTGCTGGTATGCTGGATGTATCAATATTGCTTGTACTAGTGTCTTGAATGCTGGTTTGTTCTGGTGGTTCTGTCATGTCGGCTTCAATGGATTGAGCTTCGGCTGTTTCATTGGCTTGAACTGTAGCGGCTTCAATTGCTTCTATCACTATTGCTTCCTTGTCTTACTGCTGTATCATTGGACTAGACTTGGATCCGTCGACAGAGAGACTCGACTGACTTGTCGGGATAGATGGAAGGTTGACTTCTGTCGAAGTTAGACTTGACGGGATGGTACTACCAGACGGACCCGGATGGACTAGACTTGACTTAAATTCTTGAACTCTAGACTCGACGTGGGAAGTAATGACTTCTAGGGACTTTTCACTATGATCGACTATAGGTCAAGGTGGACTTACTTCTTATTGTAATGATGTGACTGGAAGAGGGGTATGACATGATGGACCTTTTTTTTACTGACAAATTCTGGTACTATCAATGATAAAGGTAAATTGTTGGTTTGAATAGTGTCGGGGGGAGCCAAATTAAGCGGGACAGCGGCCGTGGTTCCAAAGACTGGTTGTTGAATGACCATCTCGCGCTAGTTGGGACATAGCGTCAGGAGGTTTGTGATAAATTGACTCAAAACAGCATCTGTTGGGTTAATAGGAGTAGGAAATGCTAAAGGGGTAATTTCTTCCTCTACTGCGGTCGGGGAAGAAGGAGGGGTACGAACGGTCAAGTCGACATGGGGTTCAATCGGAATCTTTGGTTTCTTGACACGAATTCTGGATGTTGGGTACTTATCTATTTCTAAAAATTTCCTGAACTGGTCTTATACAGGTAATTTATTCTTGGTTGTATCTTCAAGAATTTGGGTGGCAATGTCATATAATTCGATGTCATCTTCTTCCGTAGGTTCTTGAAAGGTTACCTTTCTTTTTCCTTTCCCTTGAGTTGGTATCACCTTGTTCTGTCGGGCTGTAAGTAGTTCACCTGCTACCTTCTGTATATTGTCGTCCGTCAAAAGATGCTCTGGATTGTCGGACTCTGTAATGTTGTTCCACTGCTCCGCGGCTTCTGCTGATTCTTTGTGCGGAATCAGTGTAAGTGTTGTTGATGTATATGTAACTTCGAAATGTATTTCATATATGTATATTGTACTCCTATGGAGATGGTATTATTCCTCTATACGGAAGTGTTTGTATTCCTATAGAGATGTTATTATTCCTCTATACGGAAGTGTCGTCATTTATATTGTAAGTGTCGTAACTTATACTTGATGGGTTATTAGACCACCTTGTTGGGGTCGGCCCTGTATAAGTCATGTGGATCGAAGGGTTATTAGACCACCCTATTGGGGGTCGGCCATGTGGGTCAAAGGGTTATTAGACCACCCTATTGGGTGTCATCCCAGTCAACATTATGTTATGTGGTTAAGTTAAGGACAACCTAGTAAAGGTTATTGGGCAAGTCAAGTCAAGTATAAATAGAGTGCAGGAGGCACTCTATTTGATCATTCTATTCTCTCTCATACACTCTCGGGAGAGTGGCGCACTTGTGGAGGAGGAGAAGCTGCTGCTAGGAGATGTCTATCTCTTATGCTTGGGTTGTATCATTGCTCTATCTATCTCTGAGGAAGTTATTGGGGTTTTTCACCTTTATGGTTTTCCCCAAGTAAACTTTGTGTCTCTTGTGTGCTTGCATTATTGTGTCCATGATTGATATGCTGTAGATATGTTGTACATGTTGTTCTCTCAGTTAAGATCCTAGATCATATTGAAGTAAATTCTGAAAAATTAACAAGTGCCAGTACCTTGGGATTAGGTACCGGTTCAGGCCGATAAGTGAAAGTGTTCATATATAACCGACTTTCGTACACTTCTTCCTTTTATGCATCCATCAGTGGCTCGACATAAGTGAAGTCGAATTTTCTTGCTTGGGGTGGAATGGCCAATAATTTATTGGATTGTCGACTCAACTCCGTGAAAATTTCATTTACTGATGGGTAGTATTCGAGGCGTTTTGCCTGACCTGCTACACCTTCCATGTACCAAACCGTTGTATCATCCAAAGAGAGTTGGATGTGTGCTGTTGGGGGTATACTTCGTCGAATGTTCTGCGGTACCCTCCATCTTGTCGCCTTTGTTTTGAGGTATATAAACCATGCTTCCAATAAAATTTTAACTGTTGTTGGACCATGTCGACTTGCTCCTGAAGCGAAACAACGAAAATTCTCCATAAGGACATTTCGTTCTTGCAAAAAATATTTGTTCCCTCGCGGTCGAATGTGCATCATGGCAATCCATATAAGTATAGATGGGTAGTGGATGTTGGTCCCTTCCTCTTGGCACTTATAGCATGTGTGCTTGATTATGCCGGCCAAGAAGTCTGCCCACTTGTACACTTTGCGTTGCATAGCCATATTTTTTACAGCTTCCAACATGTCGGTCTTCAAATCTGATCCTCTTCCTGTGTGTGTCAGTGCATGCGACACAATCTTGGAAGCAGTTTTATAATTACCATATACGATCTGATTCAAGGCTATGCCTCGTGAGTTCTTTCCAGCAGCAGTAGTGACAAATTCATCGATCAAATCGGCACCTGAACTTGTCGGTACAGCATCTCCCTTATGCGACAAACCGGTTATCTTGGGGATAAGTGCTCCATCAATGTCGACTGGAACATCAAAATAGAGCTTGCCATTGTGATACCTGCTAACAATAAATTTTGCAATTATTTCTTTAAGTCCTCCGAAGCTATCCAACATAGGTGCCTTCATGTACTGCAGAATTGTAGCTGTCTGCAGTCAGTGTGATTCTTCCCTCCAGCGGCCGTCTGATTCCTTCCCCCACTCTTCAATGTCTTTCCAAGCTCTCTTCCAAGTGGGTTCTAGCGCTTTTGCATTCTGAATCATCTATAATCTTATTTCCAATGGCGATTGCTCTTTTTCCATCTCTCTAACCGTCATCGCGGCGGCCCTGGTTATTGTTAAGGTTTTCCTTGGAGCCATGGTGGATTCAGGGTTCAAAAATGCGAAAGTTGCTTCAGTAGGGTCGGGGAGATCTGTATCTTGGAGTTCAAGTTCTCGGCAAAAGAGTGCCCAAGAATCCTCGAGCTCTGGATTTATGGTGGAGCTGCTCGGCATGGGTGAACAGGACGTAGAAGCTTGTATTGATGGTTTATTTGATGGAGGTACTAAATTAGGCTGACAGGATATCAGTGCCCTGTCAGGTGCATTACTTCTGGCGTCGCAGGTATTTGTATCCTTTATTTCTTTTCCATCATGATGTCGTGATACCTCGTTTGATGTGTCATGTCGACGAGCCTCTCTAGATGAGTTTTGTTGGTCTGTGCTCCATTGTTTCTGTCGTGTATGGTTTTCCTCCTCAACTCGTCGGCATTCTTGTCGATGTCTATAATACCGAAGGTTATGTGTCGGGCTTTTCTCTTTTCTCTTTCCATCCTTATTATACCAATCTCTCATCATTCAGCTTTTGTCATGCCTTGCTGTTTACTAGATTTCTTATAGTACTTTCTCCCATTATGTTACCTCTAACCGTTTTTTTTTTTAATATTCACAACTTGTATCGTTTAAGTTGGGCACCATTTACCACTTTCTTGAAAACAATACCTTGTAGCGTTTTCAGTCGGACTGATCCGTTGGGATTTGATGTTTCGACAATATAGGGTCCCATCCACTCTGCATGCAACTTCTTCGGTTTCCCTTTTACACGACTATTATAAAGGAGTGCCAAGTCCCCAACTGACAGATTTTTCTATTTGATATTTCTGTCGTGCCACGCTTTCTGTTGTTGTGTTTGAACTTGCTAATGTTCTATCGCCATCTGTCGACTTTCCTCTAGCTTCGACAGTTGTAATAGCCGTTCTTGTCGAGCATCTTCGACATCAATGTGCAAGACTGCCGCAATAGTCGGTGCTTCTCGACAAAAATGTAAAGGGACGACTGCTTCTTGTCCATAGATAAGAGAGAAAGGTTTATGTCCTATCGTTCTTTTGTATGTTGTTATGTATGCCCAAAGGACAGCAAGTACTTTATCATCCCAATCGTCCTTCTCCGTGTTGCATATTTTTGTCAGTCCTCTTGTGAGTGTTTTATTGAATGATTCTACAGCGCCATTAGACTGAGGATGGTATGTTGTGCTTATTCTATGATCAACTACAAATTCCTTAGTCAGTGCTTCAATGGTTTTGCATAAAAAATGCGTACCTTGGTCGCTTATCAATGTTAAGGAGCATCCAAAACGTGTTATGATTTTTTCATAGATAAACTTGGCGGAAACTTCGGTTGAACATGTTTCGACCGGATCTGCTCCTGCCCACTTGGTGACATATTCCACAGCAATGATAAGATATCGAGCACCTGTCCGCCTGCCAACTACTGGAAATGGTCCAATAAAATCGATCGCCCAAATTTCAAATGTCCGGCTAGGATTAATTGGAACCAACGGCATTTCTGATCTTGGCAGTGGTAGACCCATACGATGACATCTATCACACTTAGATACAAACTCTCAACAGTCTTCGTGAATTGTCGGCCACCAAAGTCTGGCTTGCAGAATTTTTTTGGCTGTTATGTCGGCATGATAATGTCCTCCTGCCAGTCCCGAATGAGATTCTACAAGTATATTTTGTTGTTCATGCTCAAGTGCACATCGACGTAATATATCATCCAAGCCAAGTTTTGATCCAGATTTATGCAGGAACGAAATAAGGTAGCATATATATATTCATATACATAGATATATTGCAAAGAACACAGTGATACATTAAACACATATTCTATTAAATAGCGGAAATAGAACAGACTGTAAAAAAACAACAGCTAGAATGGTGGTAGCTATCTCTGGGAAGAGATGTGGCCGCTATGCTCATTCGTTCCAAGATGAGTACAAGGAGAGGCCGAAAGGGCCTATTTATCATAAGCATGAGGGAAAGAATCCCAAACATCCAAAAAATCTAACCCTAAGAGATGAAGCGCCAAAAGTCATGTGGGCCCCGTTTGGGTAAGTTAGTACATCAACTTCCCGGGGTCGTAACTTTTGCATACAATATCCATTTAGGGGGGCACAACAGCTCGTTGGAAAGATCTATTCAAGGATTGCAAAAAGGGTCAGCAAATCTCAAGTTTGGCACGCGAAAGCGGTAGGAGCACAGTACTCATATTTGCCCGACCATTCGATGCGAAAAAACGTCGTTTAGGGCCTCAAAACGGCTCCGGAAGTTTAGGACCCGAAAAACTGCTAAAAATAGTAATTTGCCAAAATTGCCAGAAGACTGTTTTGAGCCAGTAGGAAGAGGTGGGCCACCACCGATATCCACCTGGATCAATCCTCCCTCCATAGGAAGCAATGGTCTCCATTGCGTCAAATCCCTTATCATATGTCGAACTGTGTGTTGAGTTGAGCTCCTAGTGCATCGTTTGCTGAAGTGAAAAGGTTGCCTTTCTTTGAAATCTTTAGAGGGTTGTAATTGTTGTTGCTGGATGTGCTGGATCTGTTCAACAGTTTTGGTTATTGTGGTATCTGTTAAATTTTCAGAATTTACTTCAATCTGATCTAGGATCTTAACTGAGAGAACAACATGTACAGCATATCTACAGCATATCAATCATGGAGACAATAATGCAAGCACACAAGAGACACAAAGATTTACTTGGGGAAAACCATAAAGGTGAAAAACCCCAATAACTTCCTCAGAGATAGATAGAGCAATGATATAACCAACCATGAGAGATAGACACAACCTAGCAGTAGATCCTCCTCCTCCATAAGTGCGCCACTCCTCCTTGAGTGCATGTGTGAGAAGATAGTGAGTAAATAGAGTGCCTCCCGCACTCTATTTATACTTGACTTGACTTGCCTTTTTACCTAACTCATGTAGGCTCGAACTTAACCACATAACATAATGCTGACTGGGCCGACCCCCAATAGGGTGGTCTAATAACCCTTAGACCCACATGGCTGACCCCCAATAGGGTGGTCTAATAACCCTTTGACCCACATGACTTATACAGGGCCGACCCCAACAAGGTGGTTTAATAACCCATCAAGTATAAGTTACGACACTTACAATATAAATGACGACACTTCCTTATAGAGGAATAATACCATCTCTATAGGAGTACATACAACATACATATATGAAATACATTCCGAAGTTACATATACATCAACAGTATCCTTGGTCTACACTGGTGTGGATGGTTTCTTTTTGGAGGATCACCTTGAATGCGTGGCCTTGCACTGCAAAGGTACTTGAATAGGCGATGCTGCTCTAAACTTCTATTTTTCTTGTTTCTCCTGAGTAGAGGGATAATGGGCAGAGTTTGTGGATGTCTCTGTGATCTGATGTTCTCCTTTAGTGGAAATTGCGAATAGGGAAAATTTCCTAGTGTGGGAGATTATCTTCCTGCCCTGCTTGGTTAGGGTAGGCGAAACTATCTCGGGTATCCAATAGAGTTGTCCTCCCAATGTGACAATGACACTGCGAGGTCGTGCTTCATATACAGCATGACGCTTCCACATATATGATGGTTGTCCTAAAAGAACATCACATACTTCAAGTGGGGCCACATCACACAATACATCATCTTTCAAGGGATTGATGCCATATGGTAGGCGACATTGGTGACTAACGCGGATCCCTCGTCCTTAGCTTAGCTATCCAATGGTGTATGGTTGTGGGTTTGGTGCTATTGGTAGCTCCAATTTCTTGATGACTTTTGCTGAGATCAGGTTCTTTCGGTTGCCTATGTCCACGACAAAGTGTAGGGGAATTCCCTTCACCCACATCTGGAGTGGAAAAGGCGCTCCTCTACCTCTGACTCTTCAGGTTCCTCTGGTTGAATCTACGTGATGGCAAAAACGGCACTGGGTTCTACATCAATGATCTGCTTCCCTTTTTGTGCAGCTGTGAAATTAGGTTCTGATTCAGAATCGGAACTGGGATCTGATTCTGAAGCTTTGATCTCAGCCACCAATGACTGTTTTGAGCGACATTCATCAGTGTTGTGCCAGGGGCTTTCGTGGAATTCACACCACTTCCCAGTGTCCTTCTTTGTCTTTTCGTTACCCTTCTTCGCTTATGGTTGGGAATGGTTGTCCTTTCCCTGCCCCGCGTTTGGCAAGCCAAAGTTTCCCTTGCCCTGCTTTTGCGCAAGTCCAAAGTCACGCTTGTTCTTTTGCTAACATTTCTGCTCAATTTTGACAGCATATCGATAGGCGGATCCGAGTGAAGAGATTTCCAGGAAATCCATCCCTGTTCGTATGTACCGGTGTAGGCCACTACGATATTTCAGTAATAGGTGTCGCTCGAAGTCCTTGATACCTAGCTTTGTGCGCAAAGTATGAAATTTGTTGGTGTACTCTGACACCGTTTGGTCCCTCTCTTGGTGTAGAATGGTCCATTTTGTGTACTGGTCATCATAGTTTCCAACAGGGTAATATTGTTCCTTGGCGGCATCTATAAAAGAGGCCCAAGTGGGATTGGAATATTCAAACAATCCAGACTCGTCTGATGAGTTTTGCTCACAATAAGTTTTCCACCAACTTTTGACATGGGGGGCGGCCTTGAGGAGCGCAAAGACAATCTTTTCCCTGTCGGAAAAATTGTGGACAGAGAAATACCCTTCTAGTAGATTCAACCATTTATCTATGGCATCGGTATCGATCTGGCCTTCAAATAAAGGGATATCAAAGTTAACTTGTACCTTGAAGGGAGTCGCATCTCCGAAATGACTGCTTATCGAAGGTGTATCTGTTGTAGCCGGCATGCGTCGAAGGATATGGGCGAAATTATCCATCATCTCGTTCCTCTATCGTGCGAGGGCTTCCTCGAGCAACAAATTGATAGGATCTCCTACTCCGTCATCTCTCTTTTCGTCCGCCATGGGAGGCCGTTTGGGGCGGCAAGAGTGATCTTACCCAAGTGAAACTAGTTCGAGACCCAACTCTCTGTATCCTGACCTCGTCGAGGACATGCACCGAGAAACAATCAAAGAGCAGATTGCTCTGATACCACTAATCCGGATATATGCAGGAACAAAATAAGGTAGCATATATATATATTCACATACACAGATACATTGCAAAGAACACAGTGATACAGTAAACACATATTCTATTAAATAGCAGAAATAGAATAGACTATAAAAAAACAACAACTAGAATGGTGGTAGCTATCTCTGGGAAGAGATGTGGGCACTATGCTCATTCGTGCCAAGATGAATACAAAGAGAGGCTGAAAGGGACTATTTATCATAAGCATGAGGGAAAGAATCCCAAACATCCAAAAAACCTAACCCTAGGATATGAAGCGCCAAAAGTCATGGGCCCCGTTTGGGTAAGTTAGTACATCAACTTCTCGGGGTCGTAACTTTTGCATACGATATCCATTTGGGGAGCACAACAGCTCGTTGGAAAGATCTATTCAAGGATTAAAAAAAGGGTCGGCAAGTCTCGAGTTCGGCACGCAACAGGAGTAGGAGCACAATACTCATATTTGCCCTACCATTAGATGCCAAAAAAACGTCGTTTAGGGCCTCAAAACGGCTCCGGAAGTTTAGGACCCAAAAAACTGCTAAAAATAGTAATTTGCCAAAATTTCCAGAAGACTGTTTTGAGCCAATAGGAAGAGGTGGGCCGCCACCGATATCCACCTGGATCAAGTTTATAGAGGAATCCATTGATCAAAGTGTAGGGAGTTGCTTTCATAGACAAGATCTTCCTCTTTTTCTCAGTCATTGCTTCAGGAACTTGTCCATCCTCGAGAAATTGTGCAATTTCTGCAAGTTCTGAAGGGACTGCCTCAATGCGAAACAAATGTGCGTCCGGAAAATCATCTTCAATTCCTGTTGGCTCCTCTCCCATGTCGACTCTCGACAGGTGGTCTGGCCCGACGTTAGCCTTTCCAGGTCGAATAATTACTTCAAATTCAAATTCCTGAAACGGTAGAATCCAACGACACAACCTCCCATGGTGCAATGGTTTATTAACTAAGTATTTTAAAGCTTGATGGTCTATATAAAATACGAAGGGGTTAGCCAATAAATAATGACAGTATTTCTGTAGTGCAAATACCATACCTAATGCTTTTCTTTCGGTCGTAGAGTAATTTCTTTTAGCTTTATTCAACTTCCGACTGTTGAACGCATTAGGATAATCCATTCCATCTTCTCTAGGTTGTGTTAGAATGGCGCCGACTGCTATTCCAGACGCGTCAATATGCACATGAAATTTTTTCAACCAATTCGGAAATTGGAGGATGGATGCTTTGACCATTTTTATTTTCAACGTGTTAAATGAGATGTCGCACTCCTCCGTCCACCTATAATCTTGATCAACTTTTAACAGCTCTTCGAGGGGATAAGTCATATCGGAGTAATGTCTGATGAACTTCCTGTAATACCCGGTATGACCCAACATGATCCGCACTTGTTTCGGATTGACTGGAGGCTTTAGGTCGAGAATAATTTTGATCTTTGCATAGTCGACCTTGATTCCTTCTTTGCAAACTACATTGCCCAGTAATATGCCAATAGGTGTCGCAAAAATGCACTTTTTAATGTTCAGCGACAACTGTATCTGCCGACACCATTCCAACATCAGTCGAAGCCATTTGCAATGATCCTTTAGCATTGTATAGATTGTCCAATCATCAAAGTAGACATCCATGGTTATGTAGATATATTCTTGAAATGCCTTGACGACAATTCTGGAAAAGACTGCTGGTGTGTTCTTCAGACCGAAGGGCGTGATTTTGTACGCAAATGACCCGAACTCGCACACGAATGTTGTCTTTTTCTGATCTTCTTTTGCAATAGGTACTTGGTTGTACCTAGAAAATCCATCCGTGAAAGAGTAGCACTCATGCCCTGCAATTTCATTAATAATTTCATCTGTGAAAGGGGTTGGAAAGGGGTCTGTGAGTGTTACCTTGTTCATCTCGCAAAAGTCGACACAGACTCTCAGTCATGTCGGATCTTGTTTCTTTGGCTGAACAACCATCGAGCTTGCCCACTCCGACTGGTCGATAGGATATATGATTCCTACTGCAAGCATACTATCGATCTCCTTTTTAACAATATCCTTATATTTGTGAGCAAGTTTGTAGGGTCTTTTCTTTACTGGCCTGGCATCTGGTTTAATATCAATTTTCATCTCGCCCATCTCTTGCACAAGTTCGTTCAAGTCTTTATAATCTCGAGCAAATACGTCTTGAAATTCCTTGAGGAGACTGGTGATTTCTATTATTTGTTCCTCATTCCAGTAATCTCCAATTCTTGCCATTTTCGGTCGGTCGTCATTTGAAATATCTACTTCCTTTGTTTTGATCTTCGCATCCATCCATTCTGGTGCACGACTGTCACTTATCGGTCTTTCACCTTCTTTGATTTGTGTGAATGCTGGTGGAAAGTCTTTTTCCGACAACCTTTCAGGTTCGTCTTTTTCAACAATCTCTATGCTAAATATTGTTTTTACGGGCTTCGACATGTTGGGGTGATCCTGCCTCCATTGAAAACTCTTACCGACTGATTTTTCCGTTTATGGGCTTAATCTTGTCGAATGCTGGCTTTCTATCGACTTTATATTATAGCAGGTAGTAGGTCGATGAATAATCTGCTGCTTTTCTACAAGTACTAAATTTTCTGTTGACTGCAGAAATTCTTTGATAGTTTTACTTGCTTCGACCAACTTCTCCTCTTGTGTAGAAAACTGGAAATCTTTAATAAAATTTTCCTTCAAGTCTTTCCAAATGAAATTTTCCCCTCTCGCATCCTCCATTTTATACCATTTGTTGGGTAAATCATCAAGTGTTCTGGGGAAGAGGTGAGGCCATGCTCTTTCATCTTTATAGCCCAATTTTCTCCATTCTCTTTCGCAACAGTCAATGTGGACTTCAGGATTTTGTCCCTGTGTAAACAGAGGGATGTCGGCCTGAGTCATCAGTTTCCTTCCTCCAAACCTTTCTATAAAAAATGTCGATGTGGTATTCCAGCTTTGGAGCTTCGACTGATGGGTGTCCCACCATCTCGCAGCTTGACCAGTAAATGTCTCTACCAGACTTTTTAGTCGGCCTTGCTCTCCGACATGTTTTGATACATGTTCGACATGTACAGCAAGTGAATCACATTCATTGTACCTCAATGTCGGGTTACATGTTTGCGTACTTTTGTCTGGAACAAGTGTCGGATGTGCTCGCATTTTTCGTTCAAATATCTTCGGTGTATATGATATTGAGTGACACTTCTTTATTTATTTCTTTGAGATGGCTTCCACCGTCCAACATTCCTTTGCATGCAAATCATAGTTCTCTATCTGCCAGTCATAGAGTTCTGCATCGGAGTTATATCCGAGTGAAACAAGATCTCCAGGTTGAAGTTATCCTTGGGAATTTGGTTCAATGCGATCTTCATTATTGTCTATTCGATAAAGTTTTCGAATATCATTATCTACTTCTGTAGGTTCCGACCATGGTTCTCCTTGAGATGGGAAGATTGGTACGATAACCTTCTGCCCATTGCCTTTCAACTTGATGCGACTTTTGTCTAAGGAAATTGAAGCCTTCATCTTTCACCCCCAAGGTCGACCGACCAAGACTGGGAAAGAACTCGCATCATCCTTGGGATTAATGATCTCAAAATCCACTTTTGTCGTCATGCCTTTGATGGAAGTTTCGACTCCTTTCCATACTCCAATCGACTCAATTAATCCTTGATCTTGCAACTTTAGGTAAATGCCCGATTCCTGTAATTGTGGTCAACCGAGTTGGTCCCAGGTATCATGAGTCATGATATTCACTTGGGAGCCAAAGTCTAGTACGACTTGTCGTACATGATATCCATTTATGTCGAGATCGACCAATGGGTCAGCATCATTTTTCTCTTTTTGATTTAGTCAGCAAATGTTTTTAGTTTGTCTTTGATAGACGTGTTTATATTTCAATTTATGCAACAGGTCAATCAATTTTCCTACAGCTTCATCATTTGAAATTAATCTGAACAATTCATTGAGAACTTCCTGTCGATTTTCTTCAATATCTTCATGTGCTGCTAAGTCACAAAATATGTCGGATGCATTTTTGTACACAGATTTTTGTTTTATAGGATTTAGGTAATCCTCTTTATCTACAATTTTACTTATATGTGGCTTATCTTGACCAATGTGAGTACCTTGCTTAGTTACAATTTGCAATTTTTTTGTATGAAGCACATCATTTTTGGATACACAAGATAAGACATGAACATTCTTTTTATTATTTATTTTCTCAATCATGGTAGGGAAATCCTATAAAAAGTGATCGCCTACCCCACATTTTGTACAAAATTCAAGATCATTTCTTTCCTTATAGGTGCATTCTGCATGCCGATGATCCTCGCTGAGACATGTGAAACACAAACTAGGTCGATTAGGTCGAACATCGCGACCACCATCGCCACGACCACGACTCTAGTATCCTCCGCGCATATTGTAGCCATCATATCGACAGTCGTTATACCTTGGGTATCTATCGTTCATGTTCTGATTGTACCGGTTATTTCTTCCATCGTTTCTCTCAAACCTGTTGTTTCTTGTATTTTTGTCGTGATGCTGCTCGATAGAGTTTGTCTAGTATACTGCATGGTAGTTTTGTCGATTTTTCAAGTTCAAGTGACATTCTTCAATCGCATGTGTACTGACTTCGCAAATTTGACACCATTTTGCTTTCTTGTTTTTTAGATTGTATGGAAAATCGTTTGTGGTATGCGAGTCATACTCTTTGCACAGATCGCAAAAGCATCTGGTTTGAATGATTTTAACTTCTTATCGTCGATCCTAAATTCGACAAGAGTCTTTGGTATGTCCTGATGTTCGACATGTAGAACACCATAATTCTAGCCCTTTCAAAGACATACTTCGGATTGCTTGTTCCATACTTTCAAGGCGTTCGTTGACGTGTCTGTCTATGGAGACTAGAGGGTATATGTCATCCATTTCAATCTCCAGTGCTACTTTTAATGCCTTTACATAAGTATTAACACTTTGTCGACGGACATGTATTCTGATTTTACTTATGAGACCAGCAATAAACCATTTGATTAATAGCTTTTCTTCAATCTCATAGTCTAGCTTGCTCAAGAGGTCTTTGAATCTCTTGTCATACTCCTTGACAGTTTTTGTCGGCTTCTAGACTGTTGTCTTCAGTCTTTCAGCCACCAGGTATGTCGCAACTTCGATCATTAAAAAGGCCAAAAAGCTTTGTTTAATTTGTGCTTTGGTTGCATTTGGTGATTTTGCTATATACCCCATATACCATGTCAGTGCTCTTTTTCTCAGCGAACTAACAAACTGAGCAACTTGTCTTTCTTCACTGGTGATTTGATTGGTTGTCCATATCGCTTCGCACATAAACCAATGTCTTGTCAGCTCTTCATCAACTTCATAGAATGGAAGGTGTGTTGTTGAGTGCGACATGTCTACTGGTGTATTGTTTTGAGAATTTGATGGTGGTGTAGGTGGATTATTTCCACAACCAGAACTTGATGCTTCGTTAGCTTGAATCATTATAGGAAATTTGAGGTCTAAAATTGGCCTCCTAAGGAAAATAATAGTTGAAATAATAAAATAATATTTATTAATCTTGGAAGAAGAAAGAAATAAACTATTTTTTTGTTCATATTTTTAACATATATCCCTGTGTTTTTACTCAAATTTCAAGCGGGATCACTTGTTGGATGTGGAATCAAATTCTGCATCAAACGAGTACCCACACTGCATACTTTTGATGGACCCTGCTACCCCAAAAATAAGAAATACCTAAAAAAATGTGATGATGATGTCATCATGACATTTTTTAGGTATTTCTTGTTTTTGGGGCTGCAGGGTCCGTCAAAAGTATGCATTGTGGGTACTCATTGGATGCAAAATTTAAATCTGCATCCAAAGAGTGCTCCCCCTCGAAATTTGAGTAAAAACACAGGGAGATATGTTGAAAATATGAACAAAAAAGTAGTTTTTTATGACAAATATCTCAAGTCAACCATTGCGGTTGAATCATTTTATTGAAATTCTATTGGTTCTTTAATTCCAACTCATCAAGAAATTATGGTTGGCTCGTTTTCTTATAAGGCCCATTTTAGACCTCAAATTTCCTTTAATGTAGCTGTCTCTTTGGACTGGGTTCTCTGTCTTCAAAAACAGTAACTAGAACTTATTATGTTTCATCGGGTCTGTCTTCTTCTACCACTTCTGTTGAAATCCAATTAAAGTTCTGCTCAAATAGGATTTCGCTTGATCTCGGGTTTTCCGACATACTCGACGAGTCACTCAAATTTGGTATTGGCAGGGGGGGCGCTTCTTCATGTTCTGAGTACACTAGATGAAAATTCTATTCAAAAATTCAGGTTGAAACGACACCCAATTTCCTTCCTCCGGCCCATGAATCAATAATCTATTGATATCATCGCCTTCTTCACTTCGATGACTCTAGATTCCCGACTGACCAGCATGGAGACCAAGGTTTTCCTCGACAATTTCCTGCACCCGAACACTTTGTGTTAAATGAAATGGAGAAGGAGGTGTTACCGTTTCATGTATTGTTTATGCCTCGAATATCGCTGCATCAATCAGCAAGGGATTCTCCCCAGTAAGCAATCCCAACTAGATCGCCCACCTTTTGGTGTGGGGAATCCGTCCGGTTAACAGTTTCGGCTACCGTGAGTTTTAAAGATTTGTTTCCTTTACCAGTTGCAGCCCGATCCACTGGTTATATATTTTGTATTTAATATGATATGCACGTGACCTAAATTAAATGCATGTGGGAAGCAAATATATGCTAATCTAAATTCATCTAAATTATCATATCCTTATAAGGAGCAAATTTAAAGAATGAGTAATAAACTGGAAAACACACCCAAAAATTCCACAGATAGTTGTTAAATTGAAAGGAGCATTTACAGCAGAAATAAAGATTACCCAAGATAGCTCAGATAAATATAAGCATTCAATTACCCATTAACCACAGAAATTTTGCAAAGAACATGAAACCATTCTTAGCAAAGAATTAATTCATAAGAGCCAGGAAAGATCTCACAGGAAATGTATGAAAATGCAGAAATAGCTCAGCAGTTAATCAACAAGACTCCAAGCAAAATGTTGTGTCAGCTTCTACAAGCCAAAACGATTTTTCTTATTCATGTAGCAGAAATAGTTCATTTACAGGACAAAAAACCTTTCACCTGCCAAAAGTCCCCTCTACCTTCCTCTAATCAGCTTTATATAGCTTTACAAAATGGGCCAAGAGTTGCCACCTATACCCTAACCGTTTCTATTCTTCTAATTTGTCTTGTAGTGTTGACATTACAAAAATAGGAATATATCAAATAACTTTACCAAAAAAAACGGGAGCACAAGTCACTTTAATAGTACAAAGGTATATGCATAAACTATTAATCCAAGAGACACGTTGATGAAGGCAAACTATCCCTGAGCTGGCGCGTTGGGCGACTTAGGCGTTTCTGGGACTATTGGGGCTTCTTCCATCACTACTGCAATAGCTGGGCCACTTCCTGATGTGGGAACTTGACTGGCTGCCAATAACTTATCTACTTCTGCAACATAATTTCCCCATTGATTTGTTTCTTTTAATATATTCATTCCAACCAAGGGAATCATAAATCTGAAAGACACTCTCTGCTTGGCGAATTCTTCTGCTAACACATCTATTTCTGCCATTGTAGCCCTAATACTTTCTTCTAGGCGGTGCTTATGAATAGCTGCTTAGCTGATAAATTGGTGCAGGTCTTCTGAAGTCAAGACATCTAGTTTCTGCACATATTCATTTTCTGCCATATCTAGATTATCCATATGGATTCCTTCCAACCATGCATCATCAAGCCGCTGCTGTGCTTTGGGTAATTTGTAGGCTGTTGAGATATAAGACAGGTGAAACGAAGCAAAGGCCTTTCCCGTGCTATCTGTTATGACTCTTGTCTCGGTGTTTGCATGTTGCAACACCCATCCAATTACTTCTGAGCATGGGAAGAGTTCTGGACGTGTGGCCGCCTTGAATATACAAGAGTTCCGGATGTTTTGATATAAACATTTCTCCTCAAGAAGAGCCTCAGGGAAGTCCTGATCTCTTATCATGCGGTAAACATCTCCCCAGTTTACTTATGGAGGCACGCCTGTAGTGCACTTAGTATCCTAGAACGTTGTTTCTACTCTTGTGCTCTCGTCGACTGTCTTTGATTTTCTCTTACCACCTTTAGCCATTTTGAAAATCATGTTCAACAATTTAAACATGAATAAGCCTGTATGACATGATGTTGACAACCCAAACTAGTGTCTCTTTGATAATATCTCCATTTCAACTAAAACTCAAAAAAAATGTTTCCTTCAAATATCAGTTTATAATCTTGTGAAAGCATTAATTAAGTTACCTTTTGCGGTTTCTATTGTGATTAGGAACCATGACAGCAAATGGACAAGGGTTGGTTCAGGTACCTTAGTCCTTAAGAGACAAAATACCGACCGACATGCAAGCGCGAAAGGCGTAAATTCTATAGCCGAGAGAAAAAACTATGATTACGTGTGAGAAAGGGCAGATAGGGTCTAACAGATGTTGGGTAGGTGCAATCATTCTTCTAATTATTTTAAAATGCGAGAGCCTTGAGGCCTTTTATGTCCATGCTTAGAGTTGCTGACAAAACGCTTCTTAGGTTGGGGTGATGGTAAAAGAGACCCACCCTAATAACGGCGCGACCCTGAATAATCAAAAGGCACTGGACTTAACTGTGACTAAGAAGGAAGGACTTTCCAGGATGGTATTCTACAACGTGTTGACAATAGGCATAATTGTTCCGAAAAAAAACGCCATGGCTAGAAAAGAATGAAATAACGGATGATATCATTTAAGTAGGAGCACACATCGTAACCGGGCCTGCGAATGTACTTACCTGGAAGAGATGTCGTGGTACCAACATTTTTTTTGAAGGGTCTGTGAATCCACGTCTTCAAACGACGATGGATGTGCTTCGCGGTTTAAACGGAACGGAAAACACTCCAGGTGACGAAAAATAATGAAATGCTAACGGGGTTCACCCCAATATATTCAACTTGGTACGTGTGGACCATTAATGTGGTGGTTGCGATGTCATTAAAATGGGACTTAAGGCTGCGTACGGCCAGGTCAAATCGAACCTCTCTTCAATAAATATGACCGTCAAAATCGGGACGGTTAGGTTAAGGCTTCCACCTCCTGCGGAAAGAAACGTCGAGTTTTGCTCGTCGTTGCGGGAAAATTGTTTGAATGCTTCCGTAGAGGAGCCGTCTGTCGCGGCAAACTTATGTGAGTTCTCTCGCTTTCACGAGAGAGTTAGCCGAGTTCTTCTGATTTATGTGCCAACGCTTGTCGAAACGGAAACGATAGATGAGTCTTTCTGCGAAAAACTTGTTGATGTGCTTCCAATACTTGCGGAAGAGTTAGATGAAAGCTTCCGCCATTGCGGAGAGACTTGATGAATTCGTTCCGCCGCGGGCTCGCTTGATCAAAAGTTTCACCCTTTCGGAGACTTTAAGGTAACTTTTCCGCCACGGGCTTGACTTTACCATTTATTTCTGCGGTTTCGGAAGGCTTGAACTAACTCTTCTGCCATGGCGGCAAGATTAGTTCAAAGCTTCTGCCGTTGCAGCTAAAAATCCTGAGTTTTACTTGGGCAAAAACACAACTCAAAAGAAAGTTTAAGGCAAGTTGAGATTCCTCTTAAGGAAAAATAAGGGAAAGATTTATGATACCTGGATGACCTTAGGCAGATTTTTCTTTTTTCAAAAAACAAAGGAGGGGCCCCAATATTTTTTTCAAAAAATTAAAGGGGGGGTGTTGTATCAACAACAAATGGCGATTCGTTGGTGAACACAGATCTCTGAAACAAACTCATCTGGAAGTCAAGAAACTTTCAAAGTGTTGATTACATGTGTACCCGGATGTCTCTTTAGTTCAATTTCGAAGAATGCATTGATCACTCTTATCGTGATGGTGATAAAAGGGAAATGTAGCGTTGATTCAGTTTTCTTTAAAACTCTCTAAGGGACTAATTGTGGGAATTTTTAGAAGAAAAAAGTCTTTCAAAAGTTAAATAGTGTAGGACTCCACAGGATCGTGATGAAATCTCACAGGGACATCCGTTTGTTCCTCATTCCCATGCTTTTACATCCTTTTTATATGTTTCTTTAAGTTCCGACTTTTAGCCATTTTGAGCCTTCCAGAAATAAGTTTCTCCTGCTTTCAACGTCTTGATATAAGTTCTTCAATCCAAAATGTCCTTTTGTGTGAACAGAAGATTTGATTTCATGATTCACGGACGGAGAAGAAATTTTGTTGGGTTGATTTATTAGACAACTCCCTTCAATTTTCTTGAGCTTATTTTTATTTCTCGGCGATGCTTTAATTGAGGCGGGAATTTCTTGAAACCGGACTCTTTGAGATATGCCTTTTGGCTTTATTTGCAGCATGGGATCATTTAAATACCATGTATCTGTGAGACATGTTTCCTTTCCACGGGTCCTGCCATACTTAACTTCTTGAGACAGCTGTTGATGTTAAAGTGAATGGGCCCTAAGATAGTCAAAAGGAAATACAGAATCGGAGCTATTTGACAGGGGTTATTTTGACCAACAACTAGGAGGATCACTACATTCTAGGAGACCGATCATTGAAGATGAAGTTACAAATATGCATATCTTTATTGATGGGATTCTTATGACCATCCTTCTGAGTTCTCTGGAGTCTTCTTCATTCAGCTACACCATAATTGGAGTTTGGATTTATTTCAAGTAACGAACCTAAAAACTTAATAAAAAAAGCAAACGAAGCAAAATAAGAGAAAATGCGTCAAACTGACTAGCAAACCAAAGGTAACCAAAGTAAAAGGAAAGAAAAGACAAATCAAGATAAAGAAGCAGAGCTTTATTTATGTACAAGAACCTTTTAGAAATCACGCAAAGTATTGTTTTAGGGTGAGGCCATTGAGAGGGAGGTTTAGTTCCTCTCCTTGTAAGTCTTTCACTTTATAAGTTGATGGACCATTTGTTCACAAATTTGATAAGGGCCAAGCCATAGGTGTTGGAATTTTGTGTGCATTCCCTTACCGTCGTGTTGGTGGTCCCACTTGAGGACCAAGTCTCCCACTTCGAAAGTTATTTTCCCGGATTTTCTTTTATCAAACCATCGTTTGACTATGTCTTGGTGATGATGAAACCGTTCCTTGGCCTTTTCCCATGATTCTTCTAGTTTTAGCAGGGTGTCGATTCTAGACTGTAGGGCTTGATTGCTAGAACCTCGAGAGAATTGGGCCAACTTCAAGGATGGGAGCAATAGGTTTGGAGGGAGAATAGCTTCTTTGTCATCATAGACCAGGTTGAAAGGGGAAGATCCTAAGGCATTTTTTGGTGTTACCCTGTCTTCCCATAGGGCGTAAGGGAGGGTTGTGTGCCAGCTCCTTTGATTTTCGATCACGATCTTTTTTAGGATTCGGATGAGATTTTTATTGGTCGAATCAGCTAAACCGTTTCCCTCAGGGTAGTAATTGGCTGAATAATGTAATTTGATTCCCCTTTCAAATGTGAATTCATTAATCTTTATTGATGAAAAATAAGGTGCATTATCAAAAACTAGGGAAATTGGAACCCCAAACCTGGTTATGATGTTCTCTTCCAAAAATTTGATAACCGTATCCTCATTAGCTTTCCGTAGGGGAATAGCTTCTGCCCATCTTGTAAAATAATCCGTAGCGGTCATAATGTACCGATGCTGCAACAAAGAGTTGGGGTTTATTTCCCCAATTATATCTATGCCCCACTGCTCAAATGGTTCAGTAATGATAATTGGTTGCAAGGGACCTACTGCTTTAGGTAGTTTTCCAGTGCTTCTTTGGCATACATCACAATTTCTGACACAGGCATGAGCATCCCTGAAGAGAGTAGGCCAATAATAACCTGCTCTTAGGATTTTGTGGGCTGTAGTGTCACTAGAATAATGTCCTCCAACAGGTCCGTCGTGTAGTTCTTTGACCACGTTAGCAGCATCTTCCTTTTCTAAACACCTGAGATAGATGCCATCATAATTTTTCCTGAAGAGTACTCCTTCAATGATCTGATAAGCCATTGATTTAAGACAGAGGGCTCTCCTTTGCTTCAAACTCCAATGTTCTGGTAAGTAACTCGACTGCAAGTAATGTACTAGGTCTCTGTACCAAAACTCTGGGGCCGTAAAAATTGGACAAGCGTCTATCGCATTCAGCTCGGCTTCATTCCTCCAATCTAGTTCTTCGTCAGTTTGGCTTTGAGTGAGTAGTTTGCATAGGCCTTGACCTTTAATGATGCTAGCTGGCTTGAATTCTAAGTCGTACTCCTAGAGAGAAATGACCCAATTCCCTCTCCTTTCTCCCAATTCCTTTTGGACGAAAAGAGACCTGACAGCAGGATGAGGGATTATGACTTTAGTCCTGTTTTTCAAAATATACGACCTTAACTGCTTTACTACTTTGAAAATTGCATATGCTTGTTTATCTACCATGGGATAGTTTAGTTCAGCGCATTGTAGACTAGTGCTCATGAAATAAATTGGGTATTCATCTCCTGATTCCGTCTTCTTAGTAAGCACAGCTGCAAGAGAGTCATCAGAAGCGAATGTATACATTATAAAATATTTGTCAAAATCTAGACTTCTTAAAGAGGGTGCATTGGCTATAGCAGCTTTGATTTCTTTGAATGCGACCTTCTCTAAGTCCATCCACTTAAATTGCACATTCTGCTTAACCATTTGTTGCGAAGGTTTAACGATCTGGGCGAAGTCTGGTACGAATCTTCGGACAAAATATATGGTGCCCATGAATGATTGCATAGACTTCTTGCTATGGGGAATGGGAATCTTATTGATAACCTGAATCCTTTCTTGATCTATTGAGATTCCTTCCTTGGAAATAATATGACCGAGAAGCTTTCCCTCGAGAACAGCAAAAATGCTTTTCTTAGGATTTAGGGAGATGCCGTACTTCCTACAGCGATCAAAGATTTGCTTTAGGTGAGAAACATGGTCTTCTCTCTTCTTTGAAAATACTGTTACACCATCTAAGTATACCACTACACATTGACCGCCCAGTCCTCGGAAAGCAATGTCCATGGCTCGCTGAAAAGTAGCTCATGCATTAATTAAGCCAAAAGGCATTCTTCGGTACGTGAAGGTCCCCCACTTTGTGCGAAAAGTGGTTTTGAGTCGGTCTTCTTCCGCTACTAGCACTTGGTTGTAACCATAAAAACCATCTAGTAGGGAAAATAGTTTTGATCTTGATACCATCTGCAATATCTATTCCATTGGGGGCACAAGATAGTTGTCTTTATCGGAAGCTCTGTTTAAGTTCCGAAAATCTACACACAGCCTGATTTCTCCTGATTTCTTCCGCACGGGGACTAGATTATCCACCCATTCAGAATGTCGTACTTTAAAAATAATCTTGGCCTCCAGCAACTTTTTTAATTCCTTCTGTATCAGAGGTTCAAGTGTCGCATGCATCCTCCTTAGTTGTTGCTGAAAAGGTTTGACTCCTTCCTTCATAGGTATTACGTGTTGAATGATGCGGGTGTCATATGTCTTCAGATCATCATAGGTCCAAGTGAACACATCTTTATATTGTTGGAAAATTTTAATGAATCTACTTCTCTCTTCCGACGTACAACATTTTCCTAGATTGACATACTTTGGTTCAGCTTCTGTGCCCAAGTTTATTAACTCGTATTGCAGGGCCGAGCTGTGGGTTTTGGCATTCACAGGTCTCCTGAATTTGTTTTGCAAATCGAAGAGGGTTTCTAGCGTTCTCACTCCTTCAAGCATGAAGTTGCCTTTCACTGTGTCTTTATTTTGTAGATTTGAGTCATGCTCTTCTTCCTCTATAATGGCCTCTTGAAAAGCATCTTCATTGGTTAAGAAACTAATGATATGATCGTCGTCGTCAAATACTCTAAAATTTGTGATGTTGTCCGGAACAGAAGGCCTAAAAATTAATTCAATGGAACATTTATTATTAGTGGGTACTAATCTGGAAGCGGAAGTAGCTAACAGATCAGCTACAGCGTTTTGTAATCTTGAGACAAAATTGATGTTAAAAGCACCAAAACACGAGATTAAATTCCAAATTTCTGCTTGATAACTCTTTAAATGTGGTGAAAGACAATGAATCATATTTCTTATTTTCCTAACAACAATTTCAAAATCACCAAAGACTTTCAAAAACTTAACATTAAGACCAATGGCTTTCTTCAAACCCTGAATGAGAGCTTCGTATTTTGCGGTATTATTAGTACATTCAAACTCTAACCTACATGATAAAAAATATTTATTCCTATCAAGATCAATTAAAATTAAACCGGCTCCGGATCCTTCCTGAGTTTTGGAGCCGTCAAAATAGAGAGTCCAAAAGATATTGTCTTCTTTAACTAGGTTAGTATGATTTCTGTCTAAATTAGTGACTAAGCCTACTATATTACAATCAATATCATCAGCCCGCGAAAACTGAAGGAGATCGGGCTCTTTGTTTGAAATATGGATAACTTCTTCTGATTTGTAGTTCCCAGGTTCAATTTCTAAGAAGTAATTTCCTAAAACTGAAGAGGAAAAAGCCACAGCTTCATTTTTTCCTTCTAACTGAGTAACGTTTTGTTTCATGTGTGGCTCCCTTAGTATCTTGATCTGATTCTGGCGATTCTGATGAGGCAGCCATAGATGAGACCAATCTGTTGCAAAATATCCATTGAGTTTCGCAGACCAATCCCTACTCAAAATTAGACCATATGCCTCAGGGATATCGACCACCATTATATCAATGAATTGACATACTCTGGGATCGGATGACAACCTAATAAGTACATCCTTTAGTTCACCAATAACCTTGACAGCGGTCCTATCTAATTGAATGATTTGAGATGGTGACGGGATCGGTTGTCCATTTATCTTTTTACGAATTGACAATGGCATGACATTTGAACTAGCGCCTGAGTCTACCAAACAATTATGCACATTGTGATTAAAAATCTCAAAAGTTAAGAGAAAAGGAAGAGTTTGAAATTTCGATTTTCCGTCAATACTTGCTTCATTAATTTCTAGGTTCTCCTCAGTGTTTTCTACTAGTACAACTGTTTGCGGATCTAAGGCTTCCATCAATCTCTTCCTTTGTTGCGGTAAGCTACACATATCAAAAAAGGAAACATTTGCTTTCGTTTTCTTAATATCTTCGATTATATCATAGCTCAGGTCACATCCCTTTGAAATCTTTGATTGATTCTCTGTTTTGTTTAAAGGAGCTGGTGGCTGTTTAGTTTTTTCTGAGTTTGGTTCTTTAGTTACCGTAGGAGCAACCACTAGGCTTGTCTTGGGTTGGGGTGGAATGACAGTTATGTGCCACCTCGGTATTTGGTTAGACCTTGCCTTAGGTGATTCTATAATTGGTTCAATCACTGGGCCTTTACTCCTGGTAGTGATGTTAACAGATGTTGTCTGTACCTCGTCTGCGAGATCTTCGCAAGACAGTTCTTGGGCAGGAGTCCAATCCCAAAGGATCATCGTAGTGTCGGGAGCTGGTTCTTCACTATCAAGAATTTGTTCTTGATGGGGAATCGTTTGCTCGGGCATTTGTGCATCTAACATTTGGTTCATTACTAATCTCATTGAGTTGATCCATTGTGGACAACTTTTTTCTGAGTGTTGTTCTTGGTGAAAAGTGCAGAAGTGGTCCATCCCTATTTCATTCATATTTAGTACAGCAGAATTGTTTACCGGTGGGGTTGGCTGTCCATTTTCTTCCTTCTTTTTATAGAAAGGTTTGAAAGGTGGCCTTGAAGAACTTGTGGCTTTATCCTTTTCTAGATCTACAATCTTATTAGAGAGTTTCTACATCATTTTAATGACATTTTCTAAATCTGGTGCGTGTTCTTCTTTATCTATGGTTAACAAAAAAGGTTTCTTAGCAGTTGCTGGCTTAACCTCAATATCTAAAGCATGTTTCGCGATGCTGTCATGTTGTTCTTCTACCTTCTTGGCTTCTTCAAAATTTTCTGTCAGGGTTGGTTTTTTTGTTCTCTTGACGAACATTGCAAGAGGGGATTTAAGAGCTGTTGTATAATATTCTACTAAGCATTCCTCAACGGGCTTTGTTGCATCACTGAAATTATTTAACAACATTGTGAATATTTGGTTAAACTCTTGAACTTTCTCATTCTTTTTCATTCTCATAGACAATAATTCTTTCATGAGAGTAGCTATAGTTTTCTGATTGCCATATTTTTTAAGAAAGCATTTCTCAAAATCTTCCCAACTTGTTATCGAACCGGCTTGCAAACTAAAAAACCAGGAAGATACTTTGGGTTCGAAAGTATAAGGAAAGAGACGACAAACCACGTTTTCGTGTTCTACATTTAAAAGATTTAGGGATAAATAAAAACTTTTGAGATGGTATTCAACATAAATTCCCTTGCTAGGGTCATACTTAGGCAAACCTTTTTTGGGTTCTTAGGTAAATCATGGAATGGTCCGACTACATTTAATGCCCCTCTGGCTCTCCATGCAGGTACGGCCACGACTCTCGGTGGTGAGTGCGGTGGTGAGTTAAGAGGAGTATCCCTTGGAGCGTGCTGCTTTGGGTATGTAGGGGTCTCTGGTCTAATTTCCTCAAAAGGTTCGGTGATCTCTTCTAGAGATAAATCTAATCATTCTTCTAGACTTTGAACAAGAACGGAATCCCTTGTACACTGAGGATTTTTTCGAGGAGCTCTAGTTCTGGGTAACAGAGGAATTGTGGTTAGTCTCCAAGACTTCTTACGTATGAGCGAGTATGTCTCCTAAATTGATTTACTTCTTCAAAAGGGACAGCATACACTATTTCTGACTGTTCGGTGTCAGGGTTAGGATCTTCTTGATTTCTTGATTCTAGATCTGGAAATTCTAGGATGACTGTTTCAGATGGGTTTTCAGTGGAATTTTTACCAACAAAAGAATCTCTTATGCTAGCCATGCACTGGTGGCCCTCCTTCTAGCGCCAAAAACTGTTGATGCCTCGAATATCGCTGCATCAATCAGCAAGGGATTCTCCCCAGTAAGCGATCCCAACTAGATCGCCCACTGTTTGGTGTGGGGAAACCGTTCGGTTAACGATTCCGGCTACCGTGAGTTTTAAAGATTTCTTTGCTTTACCGGTTGTGGCCTGATCCACCGACTATATATTTTGTATTTTAATATGATATGCACGTGACCTAAATTGAATGCATGTGGGAAGCAAATCTAAATTAATCTAAATTATCCTATCCTTATAAGGAGCAGATTTAAAGAATGAGTAATAAACTGGAAAACACAACCAAAAATTCCACAGATAGTTGTTAAATTGAAAGGAGCATTTACATCAGAAACAAAGATTACCCAAGATAGCTCAGATAAATATAAGCATTCAATTACCCATTAATCACAAAAATTTTGCAAAGAACATGAAACCATTCATAGCAAAGAATTAATTCATAATAGCCAGGAAAGATCTCACAGGAAATGTATGAAAATGCAGAAATAGTTCAGCAGTTAATCAACAAGAATCCAAGCAAAATGATGTGCCAGCTTCCACAGGGAAAAACAATTTTTCTTATTCATGTAGCAAAAATAGTTCATTTACTGGACAGAAAACCTTTCACCTGCCAAAAGTCCCCTCTACCTTCCTCTAATCAGCTTTATATAGCTTTACAAAATGGGCCAAGAGTTGCCACCTATACCATAACCATTTCTATTCTTCTAATTTGTCTTGTAGTGTTGTCATTACAAAAATGGGAATATCTCAAATAACTTTACCAAAAAAAAATGGGAGCACAAGTCACTTTAATATTACAAAGGTATATGCATAAACTATTAATCCAAGAGACACGTTGATGAAGGAAAACTATCCTTGAGCTGGCGCGTTGGGCGACTTAGGCGTTTCTAGGATTGTTGGGGCTTCTTCCATCACTACTGCAACAGTTGGGCCACTTCCCGATGTGGGAACTTGACTGGCTGCCAATGCCTTATCTACTTCTGCAATATAATTTCCCCATTCATTTGTTTCTTTTACTATATTCATTCCAACCAGGGGAATCATAAATCTGAGGGATACTCTCTGCTTGGCGAGTTCTTCTGCTAACACAGCTATTTCTGCCATTGTAGCCCTGAGACTTTCTTCTAGGCGGTGCTTATGAATAGCTGCTTCGCTGATAAATTTGTGTAGGTCTTCTGAAGTCAAGACATCTAGCTTCTGCACATATTCATTTTCTGCCTTGAGTTCTTCACTTAGCTTAGATAAACGTTGTGCTTTATCTGGGAATTCTTCTAAATTTGGAGGCATGGCTAAATGACAACTTTCCTATGTGGATCGTATTTGGGAATACAAATTCTTGCACCGCTCATAAGTAGCTAAGGTCACAGTGGCCAACTTTACTCCGCAATCCTTAGAATAATCTAGGGTGCGCATATCTGCCCTGTACTCAACAACAGACTTAAGGGGAATATTTGTCGGGAACTCTGACCTTCCTTCCCTCCATTCAATGTGTTTTTTAATCTCTCCCCTCATGCGTGTGTGCTTCTTCCTAACCCGAGTGGCTTCGACATTGATTTCCTTAACCTAGGCCATTATAGTTTTTAGCTTGTATATTTATTCCAATAGAAGTTCTTATATGCCATAGGTCTCTCTTAGTATTTCACACGCTTGCTCGTGGAAGGGGCTAATGTCTCCCATTTTGTTGTTTGTCAACTTTAACTGTTGTTCTAACAATTCCTTGTCTCCTTGTAACTTTTCAATGTGTTCTTTTAGGTCAACAATCTCTTGAATGTTGTCAAACTTTTCTAATTCAAGCCTCAAATTTTTTCCTTCAAGCTCTCCCTTTTCTTCCTCTAACATCCTTACTTGTATTGCCAGAGCTCTTCTGTCAGCTTCCAGTTGTTGGAGAATTTCTTTTAACTCTTCATTCTGAGATGTGAGGGCATCATTCTTCTCGATCATCAAATTTGTATAGTTTTGCTCTTCAACTAAAGCTTCCTGCAGCTGACGTGCTTTCTCCTTTTCTTCACTCAATTTATCCCCTAGTATGTTGACATTATCTGCAGTTGTTGTAACCATGGCTAGAGAGATGGATGTCAGTAGTTTTGCAGCCTCTTCTGTGTTCCGCATGACCATAGTCTCGTGTGTAGTGACGATGTCTGGCCGAAAAGGTCTTTCCAATTTGGAACCTGTCTCTTTGACAATGGTTTTCCTCTTCTTGTTGTAAGCGAAATTTACCCAATTATAAACCGTACTACCTTTATAGGGTGTAAAAGGGACAATGGGGAAATCTCTTATGGGGGAACCCATATCTAAATTTTGCAGGTCTGGGCTTTTGGGATCGATATCCTCTTGAGACTTCTTTTCTTCCTCCTCTTTCTTTTGTGCCTCTTCCTCCTGCTCCCTTCTTAATGCATCATGTTGTTCTTGCTTCGCAATTCTTTCCAATCTAATTCTTTCTTCTTCTTGCCTCCTTGCCTCAGCTTCGGCTGCTTGGATTCTCAAGTTCTCTTCTTCCACACGTCTATCTTCTTCAATTTTCTTTGCTTGTTCTAGGAGCCTTTGTTCTTCTACGACATCCTTTTCTCTCTGTGAACCTATTTTCCCCATAACATTAGAGCTCGAGCTGGCCCCTTCTTTGCCCATTTGGAAAATCTATAGCTCAGTCATATTGTTGATCCCCCTATATGCTTCCTCTTGTGGATCAAACAAGTTGGCATACTCACAGGGAGTGGAGAGCTCTTTGCAATGTTGTGCAATTTTGCCCTGTCGATCATTCCTGTGAAAAATCCTTTCTCCAAAATGAAAGCTCCTCAATTCTGCAACAAACTCTTTCACGGTTGCAATTCCTAAAAACTTGTAGGCCCCGACATAGAAGGGTAAGGGTGGAAAAGTGGCTTTCTTTGCCTTATACAGGGTATTACCCATTCCATCAATGAACACCTGCCTTACCATCTCCTTGTGGACTATATAATCCGTAGCGTATCTTGGTAGAATATATGGGGCTTTGGATCCTCCGTACATCCTTATGTAGGTACCTTCTGGAGAAAAATAGAAATCACCGTATTTCTCCAAAGCTTCCATGGCGTTCTCAGACAGGCAGTTGGGTTCTTCATTAAATATTAACTGATAAAAGGGCATGATGAACTCCTCGCAAATGAGCTTGTAATCCCTCTTGTAATTTTGGGCCCAGAAGATTTTGTAGGCGATGAACACTGAGCCCTCTGTCGAGTTCCACATGCATCCCAACTTGGGAAAGGGACATTTCGCCACGATACAATCTATCAGGTAAGAAGCCATATAAAACTCTGCTTTCCTCTCCACCAGCCCTTCTTGTGTCATTGTTATAGCTGATGACAGACTATCTAAGATGATATCAACCCAGTTGAAGATTGTCCCTTCGAAGGTTACATAGTGGATGATAGGGACCCATTGTAGCATAAACATCGTCCCATCGGGTCTCCCGAAGATTCTGCTTAACATGAGAGCGATCAGTCTGAATGGAGGCCTCAGATTTTGAACCTCATACTCTTCACTGTCTTTTCTCCTGATTTGCTTGCCTGCAATTAACATCCTTCTTGCCATGTCTAGATTATCCATATGGATTCCTTCCAACCATGCATCATCAATCCACTGTTGTGCTTTGGGTAATTTGTAGGCCGTTGAGATATAAGATGGGTGAAACGAAGCAAAGGCCTTTCTCGTGCTATCTGCTATGACTCTTGTCTCGATGTTCGCATGTTGCAACACCCATCCAATTACTTCTGAGCACGGGAAGAGTTCTGGACATGTGGCCACCTTGGATATACAGGAGTTTCGAATGTTCTGATATAAACATTCCTCCTCAATAAAATCCTCAGGGAGGCCCTGATCTCTTATCATGCGGTAAACATCTCCCTAGTTTACTTATGGAGGCACACCTGTAGTGCACTTGGTATCCTGGAATGTTGTTTCTACTCTCGTGTTCTCGTCAACTGCCTTTGATTTTCTCTTGCCACCTTTAGCCATTTTGAAAATCCTGTTCAACAATTTAGACATGAATAAGCCTGTAGACATGATGTTGACAACCCAAACTAGTGTCTCTTTGATAATATCTCCATTTCAACTAAAACTCCTAAAAAACATTTCCTTCAAATATCAGTTTATAATCTTGTGAAAGCATTAATTAAGTTACCTTTTGCGATTGCTATTGTGATTAGGAACCATGATAACAAATGGACAAGGGTTGGTTCAGGTACCTTAGTCCTTAAGAGACAAAATACCGACCGGCATGCAAGCACGAAAGGCGTAAATTCTATAGCCGCGGAAACGCCTATGATTACGTGTGAGAAAGGGCAGATAGGGTCTAATGGGTGTTGGGTAGGTGCAATCATTCTTCTAATTATTTTAAAATGCGAGATCCTAGAGGCCTATTACGTTCATGCTTAGAGTTGCCGACAAAACGCTTCTTAGGTTGGGGTGATGGTAAAAGAGACCCACCGTAATAACAGGGCAACCCTGAATAATCAAAAGGCACTGGACTTAATTGTGACTAAGAAGGAAGGACTTGGCAGGATGGTATTCTACAACGGTTTGATGATAGGCGTAATTGTTCCGAAAAAAACACCATGGCTAGAAAAGAATGAAATAACGGATGATATCATTTAAGTAGGAGCACACATCGTAACCAGGCCTGCGAATGTACTTACCTGGAAGAGATGTCGTGGTACCAACGTTTTTTTTTAAGGGTCTGTGAATCCGCATCTTCAAACGACGATGGATGTGCTTCACGGTTTAAACGGAACAGAAAACACTCCGGGTGACGAAAAATAATGAAATGCTAACGGGGTTCACCCCAATATATTCAACTTTGTATGTGCGGACCATTAATGTGGTGGTTGCGATGTCATTAAAATGGGACTTAAGGCTGCGTACGGCCGGGTCAAATCGAACCTCTCTTCAATAAATATGATCGTCAAAATCGGGATGGTTAGGTTAAGGCTTCCACCTCCTGTGGAAAGAAACGTCGAGTTTTGCCCCCCGTTGTGGGAGAATTGTTTGAATGCTTCTGCGGAGGAGCCGTCTACCGCGGAAAACTTACGTGAGGTCGCCCACTTTCACGGGAGATTTAGCTGAGTTCTTTTGATTTATGTGCCAACGCTTGTCGAAATGGAAATGATAGATGAGTCTTTCTGCGAAAAACTTGTTGATGTGCTTTCGATGCTTGCAGAAGAGTTAGATGAAAGCTTCCGCCGTTGCGGAGAGACTTGATGAATTCGTTCCGCCGCGGGCCCGCTTGATCAAAAGTTTCACCCTTTCAGAGACCTTAAGGTAACTTTCCTGCCACGGGCTTGACTTAACCATTTATTTCCGCGGTTTCGGAAGGCTTGAACTAACTCTTCCGCCGTGGCGGAAAGATTAGTTCAAAGCTTCCGCCGTTGCGGCTAAAAATCCTGAGTTTTACTTAGGAAAAAGCACAACTCAAAAGAAAGTTTAAGGCAAGTTGAGATTCCTCTTAAGGGAAAATAAGGGAAATATTTATGATACCTGGATGACCTTAGGCAAATTTTTCTTTTTTTGAAAAACAGAGGAGGGGCCCCAATATTTTTTTCAAAAAAATAAAGGGGGGTGTTGTATCAACAACAGGTATCTGAACCTGGAGAGCTCTACCATGCTCTATCCACAAGTCTTCATCCATCGGCGATAGGTCTTCTTCAACACCCCGATCATCGCGGGCTTGACTTGACTCTAGTAGATTTTCTTCAGCATTTGTCACTACATTTGATCCTCGCGTTCTCCGAAGCGCAATTGCTTGCTCCCGCAGCTCTTCACGACACTGCCTCCGTTTTTCTCTTTCAATTTTCTGGATATCTGGGGTGCTTTTATGACTCATGAATCTTTCTTTGTCGGATTTTCGTCGACTGCTGGCCATGTCATCTTGTCATATGTCATTTTTAATCAAACTAGGTACATCAAAACATGCTTCGTCATCCCCCCAATGTCGGCCCGAAGTTTTCTAGATCACTGGGGAAGTACAGACCATAATTTGCTCAAGAAGAATTCCCATTCACACTCCTTTACAAATCTTTCCCATTTACGTTCTCTCTCCTCCCAATTAGAGTTTGGAAGGGGCGGGAGCAGCAACGGTCATGTCTCGACAATATGCGCAATGCCTTTGTCAATCATAAATTTGAACAATAGGGTCGGCATAGAACACATAAATTGATCAGCTAGTTCAGTGAAGAACTTTCTTCTAACTTCGTCTACAGAAACGCGGTATTTAATTTCTTGCTCTTCACAGAAATCGCCTGCAATCTTTCTGCACCACTCCAACAGATTCGTGTGTCCTCTGTTGAACAACTTCGACAACAGCTTCCTCTCTGCTTCATCAACTGGTCTTTTCATCCAGAAGCTTCTTCAAGGCAGTTGGCACGGACTCTACAAATCTCTCATGGGTTTCGAAGAAGAATCAATATCTCGCTTGGCTAATCGTCAGCTTGTTCCGTCACGCATAGTTCTGCAGATAATTTCGCAATTTTCTTCTCCCACCAATCCCTAATCTCCTGTTCTGAAATCATAGGTCATGCTATTATTTCTTCAATGCATCAAACAGCAACAAAACCAGATGTCGTAGTCCCAAGGTTCATGTGGTTACCATAGATACATTACATGTTATAAGTAAGCATACACAATGACATAGATACAACAGACGAGACAGATAGAGAGAAGCACCAGCCTTTGTATTAACCAGCAAGAGTAGAATACAACATAGAACCAATCTAACTAGTACATCGGCTCAATAGCCTATATATATATATATATATATATATATATATATATATATATATATATATGTCGATACAGTTACATAACCATCTGTCGGTCTAACAAACCGACTAGACCTATACTAGTCAACGCGACCTGTCGACATATACTTCAGAGTGGTCGAGCGGAGGGCCTAGTCGACAGGCCGACCTAGGCCCCTCCAACAATAAGTATGTCGAATATGTTGTTCCGAATGTTTATTCAAACTTGCTAATGACTTGAAGTGCGAATGATAAGTTAATAGTATGTTGTGAATATTGTAATCTCTGGTTAATGCGAAGGTAATGTGTTGAAAGCATATCCTCAACTTCACTGCGGAAACTTGGTTCCAGCAGCCCCCTTATCTATCTCGGGTGAGACTGCACTTGCTTCGCAAGTGTTGTTGGGAAGGGTTACACCTTTCCGGGTCGGTGTATAAGGGATTTTGGGTTGATGGTTTGTTGGCAACAGTGCGAAGTGAACCCCTGTCGATAGACGCTGCGTCAACAACAACATATCAAACAAAAGAGACAAGAGACACAAAGCATTTCACCGGGGAAAACCAAGAAGGTGAAAAACCCCGCAACTTCCTCATAGATAGAATGAGCACCAATACAAAGATCACAAGGATTAAACCCCAAAACAAGAGATAGTCTCCTAGCAGCAACTTCTCCTCCACTTGTGCGCACTTCTCCTCTCTCTCACTAATGCGAAGTGAGTGAGTGTGTGAATGAATAGGATGAGAGAGACACACTCTCTATTTATACAATGACTTGACTTGCCTTTTACTCTAGCTGGGATGACCTCCCTTAGGAGAGTCTAATAACTCATAACCACTTGTCACTGGGTCAACCCCACTAAGGTGGTATAATAACCCTTTAACCCACATGACTCATATAGGGCCGACCCCACCAAGGTGGTCTAATAACCCATCAAATATAAGTTATGACACTTACAATATACCTTGCTACACTGCTCTAGGGTATAATGCCCTGTCATACATAGGAGGATGGACCTCAATGAATTTACATGACTCAACTACAATAAATACTTCTCTGACCCGGAGGAACAAACATCTCTGTCGGAGGTACAACAATAGAATACAAATGACGACACTTCCGATTGGAGGAATAAGACATCTCCGTCGAGGATACAATAAAGTACAAATGTAATACATACAATATACAAGTGAATATCTTCTGAAGTTACAAATACATCAACACTCCCTCTTAACTAGGAAGGTATTCTCTTGACATAGGTCATCAATACATATAGGCACAAGTCTTCAATTTTGGAGCCAAATCATCATCATTGGATCACGGAGCATCCTCGTCACTGTTGATGTACTTTTCATCTCGATCACTGGTGTTATCTCTCAATTCTTCTCGTCATAGGAAGTTCTACAGATCCAACCATTTTTCATGTTGGATGTAGGCATAGCCTCCTGTAGGTCTTCATCATCTCTGCGAGCGTGTCATCCTGTGGAATTCTCAGGGTTGATTACGTGTGTCAACAAAACCTCGAAAGAGAATCCCAGGACTTTTACGAGCTTACTGCTCAACCTATCAGATCTCCCAGGATCTTTTACATGTGACCAACACAAAACCTCGAAAGAGCATCCCAGGACTTTTACGAGCACACAACTCAACCTATCGGATCTCCCGGGATCTTTTACATGTGGTCAGGCAAAACCTTAAAAGAGTATCTTGCAATCTGCAAGATCTCTAAAGAGCATCCCAGGACTTTTACGAGCACACAGCTCAACCTATCGAATCTCCAGGACTGATTACATGCCTTCTGTAGCAAAACCTGGAAAGAGCATCCCAGGGATTTTACGAGCACACAGCTCAACCTATCGAATCTCCCAGGATCTTTTCTATGCTACCTGTAGCAAAACCTCGAAAGAGCATCCCAGGACTTTTACGAGCACACAGCTCAACCTATCGGATCTCCCAGGATCTTTTCTATGCTACTTGCACAACCTGTCCACGGCCACGGAGTATCGACCTGATACTCATGATCCACCCGATCATCCTCGCACGGAGCATCCTCATGATGCTCATGATCGTATAGATCATCATCATACAATACATCATCCTGATGTACAACATCTGGAGCATCGACCTGATGCTCATCACATATGATCGTCATGATCATCATCATACAATACATCATCATGATGTACAACATCTGGAGCATCGACCTGATGCTCACCACACATGATCGTCCTGATCATCATCATCTCATGATCATCCTCTTCAAATCATCTCATCATCCACGGAGCACATCCCAGATGCACATCATACAACACTTACACCATAGACATGGGAGAACACATCTACCACCATTCGGGGAAGGCTCCAGCCCTTACTTTTTCACGATGGGATAACACATCTACCACCATGTGAAAAATGGCTCAGCAATTACATCACGACCATGGGAGAACACATCTACAACCATGTCGAAAAAGCTCGGCAATTACATCACAACCATGGGAGAACACATCTACAACCATGTCAGAAAATCCCATGTGCATCTGCATCTTCCAGACTCATCACTTCCCCTTGGAAGGAACCTCGATCTGAAGTACACCAAGCCTCTTTCTGAAGTACTCGAACTTCACTCTGGCTAGTGGTTTGGTAAACACATCTGCAATCTTCTCATCTGTCGCAACATACTAGAGCTTTACTGCTCCTCTCTGCACCATATCCCTGATATAGTGACATTTGATCTCGATATGCTTCAACTTGTCATGGAACACTGAGTTCTCTGACAACTACACATAACTATGGTTGTCGCAGAAGATACAAGCAGCATCCAACTGAAGATCAAATAAATCAGACAGTAGCTTCCTAAGCCATACTGCTTCACAACTATTCAAACAAGCTGTGACATACTATGTTACGGCTGTACTCAGCGCTACGTAGGACTGCTTTCTGCTAAACCAAGAGATCACACCTGATCCCATACTGAAGCAGCACCCCGAAGTGCTCTTCCTATCTACATCACTGCCTGCCCAATCTGAATCAACATAACCCTCCAGGTTAAACTTTTGATTCGCATCATACCTGAGCCCATAATCAACTGTACCCTTCAGGTACCTCAGAATATGCTTTATAGCAATTAGGTGAACATGTCTAGGATTTGTCAGAAACTGGCTCAAGGTGTTCACTGCAAAGCAAATGTCTGGTCTCTTGTTCGTCAGGTACATCAAGTACCCAATCATCTAACGATACATCGTGGCATCAACCAACTCTAATGAAGCATCACTCAATAGCTTCAAGTTCGATGCCATAGGTGTGGCCATGGCCTTGCAGTCCATCATCTCGGACCGCTTTAGGATCTCTACTGCATACTTCCCTTGTCCAAGGAAGATTCCATCTACACTCTGCCACACCTCCATACCTAGAAAGTAATGCATCATACCCAAGTCCTTCATCTCAAACTCGACAGCAAGCTTCCTCTTCATATCAACAATCAACCCAATCTCACCTGTCACAAACAGGTCATCTACATACAGTAGGAATATCACGGGATTGCCTTCCTCAACCTTGTAGTAAAGGTTGGAATCCACTTTACTCTTGGTAAAGCCCAAAATGGATAGGAAGCTGTCTATCCTACCGTACCATGTCCTGGGTGCTTGTTTCAAACCGTATAAGGCTTTCTTCAATTTGCACACATGTGACTCCCTCTCATGTGTCTCAAAACCGAGTGGCTGCTCCACATACACTTCCTCTTCGACTACACCATTCAAGAAATTTGTCTTGACATCCATCTAGTGTATCTTCCACTTCATCACTGCAAACAGATCAAGTATTGTTCTGATGGAAGTGTATCTGGCTACACATGCAAAAGGCTCTTCGCAATCTATCCCTTCTTTATGGGAGAAGCCATGAGCCATAAACCTTGCATTGTATTTCTCTATGTTGTCATCTACAGCATGCCTAATCTTGTATATCCAATTGGAAGTCACAACAGACTTCCCTTCTGGTCTTGGGACCACATCCCAAACATCATTCTTCATGATCGATTATATTCCTCGATCATGGCATACTTCCATTATTGCATCCCTGATCCTGGGAACTTCAAATTCTTCAATATCTTCATTAGGTAGTTTTCTTGAACTTCGTTGTTGGAATAAATGTTGTTGTCCTTCTTTTGTAGGTGATTATACACGATCTTTCCTACAAGTCAAATTCAATTGCATGATTAGAAACTTCTTATAGTTTTCAAAACAAAATCTTACACATACGAATATATGTCATACAGTCATGCAATTATTTTAGCCAATGCTTCAATACAACATTTATCCATATCCCGTAACTTTCTAGATGCCTTCCATCTCTACCAGAACATTGTTAAGAGTGTGCTCAACTCCCAACATGTTAGCAAAGAGGTTTCATTCTAGATACGTAGCAATGCAATGTTGTACGGTACTATAGGCCACTTACCCATTACTATATTAGTAGTATCTTGTTCATTAATGCAACTTTTCTAAAATGCATAATATACATCATAAATCTAAGAACATAAGTATGTACATGACTAAACAACATCATTTAAGTAATCATATATACAAGAAATAATAATTCAAATACTTATCTTTGTTTAGTTGTTGGGTGGACTCAATCTTTGCTTCCTTGCAGGAACTACTGGAGTGTGCTCCCTCTTGATCTTTGATTCCTTTATTATCTATCCTTGAACCATTATGGACCACTATGCATGATTAAGTGTGCACTAGTGTCATCATTGTGTCATCCTCAATATCTCATACATAATCATACATTCATTAGTATAATCTCAACACTTGTTTATAGAGTGCCATACGTAGAGATGGATTTTAAGAGAAGAAGAGAGGATCTGCGTTTGTGAAATGAAAGTCCTCGACGTTTCAATCCTTACTGTAGGATCATCATCAGGAGACAGGGAAGTCTGAAGAGAAGATTGTGATTTCCCAATGACCTTTGAGAAACGTCGAGAACTTTCATTTCACAAACGCAGATCCTCTCTTCTTCTCTTAAAATCTCAATACTATCAAAACATTATGACTGTAAATAATCTTAAACATGTATGGTCATGATCATTTTATACACAAGCGTTAGTATTCAAGGTTTCAGGGAAGACTTCTTTTACTCATGCATATTTTATTTTACCATAGGACTCTTCTAATTTGTCATATCATTAATCAAACTAAGAAGCATAATATGCATAAACCCATGATTACTCAAACTTATAACTTCATGAATTATCAATCATACCAAGTATACTTATATAAGATCCTAACACAAGGTAGGATTCTAACTTGATATAGGAAAAAACATACTTGGATTATCATGCTTGCTAGTTATATCTAACATACCCACATAATGTCTTATTGTTCTCTTCAATGACTTGTGCTAGTAACTTGCATATCTCATAAGTTAACCATTGTAGAACCAAATTATACATACCTCGTAAGTAGAGCTTCTATGTAATCAATGGTTATGGATGAGTATTTGTCTTCATGTCACCATCATCATATGTTCTTGATCTAGAACTTGATTTGTCTTTCTTGATGTACCTTTCATGTTAGCGGACAACATCATCCTCATACAACACCACAGTGCATTAGTATAATCATAAGTGTCATAACCCTAATCAATGAATGTATTCTATCATTCACATGCATTCATACTTTTACTAAGGTGATAAGACAAGTATAAAATTAATCAAGATTATACTAACCTCAATAATATGAAGAAAAACAGATCATAAACTTAATCATGAACATATTTCAAAACATACATGTATCTTCTCAAGTCATACCTGCTTATAGTCTTTTTATGTAAGGCCTTAGCCTCATCTCCCTCTGGAACTGGAACTTCTTCACTTATGTAGGTTTCAATTCATTCTCTTCTAGGATTAACCAAATCCACTTTGATTTGTTGAAGCTGGATCTGGAGCTGGATTAGGGTTTGTTAGAGAAACCCTAAAAATTCAAACTTTGAATTTCAAACTTCTGATTGGATGAAAAGATGCGCCTTGCTGAGCTGATCAAGATGGTATACTTCAATTTTGAAATCTCCAAAATTTAACCCCTCAAAATTGACTTTGAAAGTTTTGGATCTGCAGCTTCTGTCAAATTCTGGTTTTTTGGTTTTCTGGTCAAAATCCTGAACTAGGGTTTGATGGAGCCCGAGGTTCTGCCCAACCAAAAACTTCGATCTTGGTCTCTAAATTTCGATTTTTATGAGGAGAATTCAGCTGTGGTCTCATATTCAAAAAATTCCAACTTTTTCAGAAACCCTAATTTCCCACAGTAGTGACAAGCCAAAAATGAAAGTGCTCAGAATTCAATTATGTATGGACAGAAATATATGCCATATTGTTTCTGATGTATCTATGAAAATTTGGATCCTCAAGGTCTGAAACTTCGGCCTGTAGTATACTAACCTGTCATCTTTCCAACCCCACAGATCTGAGCTCAAATGGATTCTCTGAGAGAGAGATATGCCAAGTGTTGCAACGTGACCTGTTTATGGGATGAAACAGCATAGCGAACTTGGACAGAATGCCAAGTATCGTTGTTTCAACTTCGGCCTCTAAACCCGGACCTGTGAAACTACAGTCCGTACCCTAACTGTCACTTTTTATGGAATTCCATTTGGAGATTCCTAGCCCGAGATATGACCTTTTTTCCTATGTCACCTATTTAGGAATGCATTATGGAAGAGGCAGAATCCCTAACTTGTACGGATCATATCTCACAAAGTACAATGAATTTGAGGTTTTCCTTCGGACACAAGTTATGTGGACATTTCATCTTCGTTCTATAAAAGTTTCAAATCCTGAACCTTCTCCAAAACTGAGTTATAGCGAAAGTGACACGATGACTGGTTTTTACTATACCAAGCCCTAGCTTCCAATTGGTCGCAAGTGCAACAAGTGTCATAAATGCCATACCATGCCTTCCTTCAGGATAGATCTAATACCATGTTAGATTTTTAGCATTTAATTCAATCTGATCTAGGATCTTAACTGAGAGAACAACATGTATAGCATATCAAACACAAGAGACAAGATACACAAAACATTTCACCGGGGAAAACCAAGAAGGTGAAAAACCCCGCAACTTCCTCAGAGATAGAATGAGCACCAATACAAAGATCACAAATATCAAACCCCAAAACAAGAGATAGGGTCCTAGCATCAACTCCTCCCCACTTATGTGCACTTCTCCTCTCTCTCACTAATGCGAAGTGAGTGAGTGTGTGAATGAATAGAATGAGAGAGATACACTCTCTATTTATACAATGACTTGACTTGCCTTTTACTCTAACTGGGCTGACATCCCTTAGGAGAGTATAATAACTCATTACCACTTGTCACTGGTATGACCCCACTAAGGTGGTCTAATAACCCTTTAACCCACATGACTCATATAGGGCCGACCCCACCAAGGTGGTCTAATAACCCATCAAATATAAGTTACGACACTTACAATATAGCTTGCGACACTACTCCGGGGTATAATTCCCTATCATACATGGGAGGATGGACCTCAATGACTTTACATGAATCAAGTACAATAATGACTTCTCCGACCCGAAGGAACAAACAGCTCCGTCGGAGGTACAACAATAGAATACAAATGACGACACTTCCGATCGGAGGAATAAGATTACTCCGTCAAGGATACAATAAAGTACAAATGTAATACATACAATATACAAGTGAATATCTTCTGAAGTTACAAATACATCAACACAAGAGGATTATTGTTGATTCTGTTAAGGATCACCTCATCCCACATGTGTCTTCCTTAAAGACACCTAAAGGGATGTTTGATTCATTGACCAATCTATTTGAAGGAAAGAATATAAATTGGAAGATGACCTTGCGAAACCAATTGAAGAATGTGAAGATACAAAATGCAGAGACCATGCAGTCCTATTTTACAAGGGTCTCTCAAATCAAGGAGCAACTTGAAGCTGTGGGAGAAAATATAGAAAATGGAGAAATTGTGATGACCACCTTGAATGCTCTCCCTAGATCATGGGAATCTTTCATTCAAGGGATTTGTGCTAGAAGGAATTTATTCACATTCAGTAGGCTCTGGGAGGAATGCTCACAAGAAGAAGCTCGACTTGTAGCATGAGAAGAAAATATGGGAGAAAACGATGATAAAGCTCTCACAGTACATTCCAGGAGGAATAACAACAGGAGGGAGCACCACCACAGGAAGAAGGAGAGCCAACACCATAGGAACCACCCTAGAAAGTTCAAGAGAGATATATCTATTGTTAGATGTTATACATGCGATGAGAAGGGACACTACTCCAAAAATTGTCCCATAAACAGAAGTGGCTCCAACAAGAAGAAGACCAACAAGAAAATGCACCATGCACACACTGCAGAAGATGATGAACCTCCAAGGAAGAGAGCCACAGAATAAAGTCATGAATCTTCAAGTGATGAAGAGTATGTCCTGATATCATCACTCATAGGCACTGTCACACATGGAAGTAATGATTAGCTTGTAGACAATGGGGCTTCCAAGCATATGACAGGATACAAAGAATCCTTCATAAACCTGTCAGAACATGATTCACCTCACAAGGTGTGTGAAGAACATGCAATAATTAATTAATGCAAATACATGAGATATCATAAATAACAGAACTCAGAATCACTTTTATATTGATCACAGGCCACTTCGAGGGGGAAACCTCCTTTGAGCAAGCTCAATACAATTGACTTCACGGTGCCTTCATAGGCATCAACACACACTTATATACTAATTCTAGGCATCAATACTATGAGTCAAAACCATGGGCCAATACAAACTATGGATCAACAAAACTATGGGAGACGTACAAAGCATATGTGCCAACAACAATAACACAAACTATGGAGCAACAAATACTATGGGACGACTTACAAAGCATATGCGTCCAACGACAATATACTAACAAAGTAAAGACATGGGTTCCTAACATCCCCTCTCCCTTAGAAAAAGCTTTGTCCTCAAAGTTTTAGATGTGGAAATTGATGCAGAATCTGAAGGAGTGGGTCCCCTGTAGCATCCTCGGGTTGCATTCCGGGCCACTGGCGCCTTTTGAGTTCAAGGGAGGATTGCGTGGAAGGTTGTAGACAAAAAAGAACCATATCAGCGACATGAAAAGTGCACACAGAACAGTGCTGATCAACTTGTTGTTTCAGTCGAATTCTTGCCATGTGAAGATTGTCCTACAGAATGAGAAGAAGTTGATCCCGGTTTCGAAGAATTGAATCAATTGCCTGAACTGGGGAGCTGCTGACGGTGTATGGAAGAAGAACTGGCAGTGCCTGTCCGGAGACTGCTTCATATGGTGTCCTTTTAGATGTGGTACTATACCACTGGAGTACTTCTAGGAAATCCATAGAAATAGTTTTCCAAATCTGTGTAGGGATGGGCAAGGGATCGAGCAGTCCCGAAAGGAGTGTCGTTTCACCCTTGTTGACCTGGAAAGTATCACAGTCAACCACCATCCGTTGAATTGTCATTTTCAGTCCCTGCCAAAAGAAGTTACATTGTTCCTAGTCATACATTTTGAGGAACCCAGAGTGCCCTGCTGATGAAGAGGCATGGAGTTCATAGAAGAGATAGCCCCGTTGAACAGATTGACACCAATTTGGAACAAGCAGAGAAATAGTTGTAAGAGAAACTGGGTCATCAAATGTGCGAGAAGGAGCATCTGCCACCAGATTATCCTTCTCTTCTAGTAAGTGGTCGCATAGTCATAACCCATGAGTTGGATAACCCATTTCAGGTGTGCTGGGGAGGAGACCCGTTGTTCCAAGAAATTTTCCAGACTCTGGAGATTAGTCTTGATGCATAAATAATTCCCCAATAGGGATGGCTGCCACTTTTGTACTGCAAGCAAAATAGCCATCATGTCCAGCTGAGATGTAGATGCGGCTAAAGGCTTACCGGAAAGGTCTCGTGAAGGCGGCAAGCCCACTGGTGCAACAAAGACACCTGCATATCTATCCAAGGAAGTAGTGGAGACCATTGGTGGGTGCATCTGAAGGGAATGGAGCTAACACCATGTGAATTTTTCTGAAGGATCTTTTCCAGGCGATGTGAACTGATGATACGGAGAGACACTGGTTGTAATCCCATAAATTTTTGTTGTGTCCCATTGATTGAAAACTGCATCCAAAGTTCAGCAAAATCCCATAAGACGGGGCCTAATGTGTGCAACCATTGAACGCCCAAAACCACATCACATCCGCCTAAGGACAAGGCAAACATGTCGGAGCGCAGGTTATAATCTTCCATAGAGATACACACATTGTGACACTTCCCCTTGCAAGGTAAGGTGCCCCCATTGGCAACCATGACTTCAAAGTTGGAGCAAGGATGGACAAAATAATCAGCCTGTTTGGCAATCCGAGGGTCAATGAAGTTATGAGTGCTACCAGAATCAATGAGTATGGTAAGAGGGAGCTGCTTGAAGTATCCCCTGACTCGCATTATTTGTGGGGTGGTGACGCCTGTTACAGCATGGAGAGAGATCTCGGGTGGGTCGTCCTGAGATGGAGTGTCAACAGGTGGGTGTTGAATGTTGACCTGATCATCGACTGCATTTGGGACTTCTTCACCAAGTTCAGAGGTAGGCGGAGAATCCACATCCAAGAGATAGAGCTTTTGTTGAACACATCTATGTCCCCGAGTGAATTTCTCATCACAATTATAACAAAGCCCTTTTTCTCAGCGTGCCTGCATCTCTGTTTCAGACAAATGCTTGATAGAAGTTGGTCGAGGAGTAGGCGTGATGGGAGGTCGTTGGGAACCCATATTTCTGAAGGGAACAAAGGTGGGTTTGGAGCGTTGTTGAGCTGCGATCTTGTCCTCTGCCAACTTATCCAACCCTAGGACTTCCATCATTGTGTTGGGATAGAACATTTTGACCTCTTAACTGATTTCATCCTTGAGACCACTGATAAAACAACTCCTGTAGAATTCATCAGACAATCCTTCTATGTGATTGGCCAGTTTCTCAAATTATGTCTGATACTCTTTCACGGTGCCAATTTGGTGAAGTTTAGTGAGTGCTCCTGTGAAGTTATCAAAAGCACTAGGACCAAATCGTGGCAAAAGGAGTTGGCAAAAATCTGTCAAGTTTGGCTCAGGATGAGCTTTGATGTATCAACGGTACCATTGAAGGGCTTCCTGTTCCAAATGAAAGGATGCAAGTGGAACTTTCTGGACATCAAAAGTATTATGCAGACTAAAATATTGTTTTGCTCGACATATCCATCCAGTCAGATCAGTACCATTGAAGCGAGGAAAATCAAGCTTCGGCCCACGAAAATTGCTGGAAGAAAAGAACCCGGTGGTTGCAAAATATTCTGGCTCTCGGTTATTGTTCATGGATGAATGTTGAAGATGGAGGCTAAGAAATTTTTCATCCAGATCTTGAAGTTTGGTTTGGATGGCTGCAAGTGCTTCCTCCATGGTGTGTGCTCCTATACGAGTGACAACCATAACCAAGGTTTTTTTTTTTGGGGGGGGGGGGGTGGAATGGGTAGAAAAACACAAACAGAAGCTGATTTAGTAAAGGGAAATTTGGATTGGGGAAACAATTTGATGGGTAATTGGGGTTTGACTAGATTTTGGACACTGTCGAAATGATAGGAAAGCAAAAAAATAGGATTTCAGAAGCGGGGTGATAGAATGAGAAGATTTTGCAGAGAGGGACAAAGAAGCAGAATTAGAAAAGGAACTATGTGGTAAAATTTGAAGGCAATCGGGTGAAAATCAAAGTTATAGCAAACCATAAAAATAGACAAATGTGAGATTTTGGGTGTTGGGAAGTGGAATTTGGGATAGGGTCCTCATGAATGAAATATGAGTAATGGGATTGCAGGGATGTTAGAGAAGTTCCCAGGGAAACGGAGTTAAAACAAGGGAGATATGGCGGAAAAACAAATTTATTTATTTATTTTTATTTTTTTTAGAAATGGATCTGTAACGGCGCGGAAGGGATCGGCAACAGATGGATCTGAAACGGCACCGAATGGACCGAAAATGGTCGGATCTGGAATGGCTATTAGAATAGATCTGGAACTGCTTTCAAAATGGATCTGGAACGACTATCAGAATAGATCTAGAACTACTTTCAGAATGGATCTGAAATGGCTCGGAATGGATCTGAAACAGCACGGAAGTGATCAGCAACAGTTCAGTTGAAAATAGATATGGACCCCAGGTATGTTTGGCTTCCTAACAGTTCAGGTGTTTCACTCGGCCACCAATGTTGTCTGACGGCTTGCGTATTGGGGCAGTACCCCTCACTCCACGGCTCAAGTAAAACTAATAACTGCTTTGCCACAAACGACAACTCTTGGTTTACCTCACGGGTGGGAACTAGTCAATCAGGTAGGGGTCGTTGCCCTTTTCGCTGGCAGGTCCTCTCAATGGGCCAGCTACTTTGGGGTTCCTGTGGTACTCCTCACAATGAGTTTTAGGGCTTATGCCCAAGTACTTCCCACAGTTAAGCAGATAGGGATTATTCCCATATTCGAAGCTACGACAGATGCGAAAAAAAATAAAAAAAAAATGACAGAAATTTCACCCAGCGAGCCCAAGAAAGTGCTCTGATACCAGATTTGAAGAACCTGCAATAATTAATTAAGGCAAATACACGAGATATCATAAATAATAGAACTCGGAATCACTTTTATATTGATCACAGGCCACTTCGAGGGGGCAACCTCCTTTAAGCAAGCTCAATACAATTAACTTCACGGTGCCTTCATAGGCCTCAACACACACTTATATACTAAGTCTAGGCGCCAATACTATGAATCAAAACCATGGGCCAATACAAACTATGGATCAACAAAACTATGGGCGACTTACAAAGCATATGCGCCAACAACAATAACACAAACTATGGATCAACAAATACTACGGGATGACTTACAAATCATATGCGTCCAACAACAATATACTAACAAAGTAAAGACATGGGTTCCTAACAAGGTGAAACTTGGGGATGACTACCAATATCCCATAAAAGGAAGTGGAGAAGCTTCATACAAACTAGTCTCTAGCAAGTCTTTGAATATTGAGGATATCCTATATGTTGCAGGACTCAAGAAGAACCTTCTCTCCATATCGGCATTGGATGCAAAAGGTTTGAGGGTTGCATTTATTAATGGCCAAGTCCTGATGTGGCCAAAGGGAAAAACTATAGATGATGCAGTTGTGATTGGAGAGCAAGAGGGAGGTTTGTACAAATTGAAGGGCCAACCTGAACAAGCCTTGGTCCATGACTCCATGGAGCCAAGTGAACTATGGCATAGAAGGCTTGCACATGTGCATTATAGGGCACTACCCATTGCAAGCAAAGCGGTTGAAGGACTTCTAGAAATCCAGTCGAAGCATGAAGGCATCTGCAAAGGATGTGCAAAAGGAAAGAATGTGAAGAAGGCATTCCCAAGCAATGAGAGCAAAGCAAAAGGAATATAGGAAATCATCCACTCCGATGTATGCGGCCCTATGTCATCTAGTTCATTGAGTGGGTAGGTATATTATGTTTCATTTATTGATGATTTCTCTGGTAAGACTTGGATATACTTCTTAAAGAGCAAAGATGAAGTGTTCAACAAATTCAAGGAATTCAAAGCCTTGATCGAGAACCACACAGAGAAAAGAATAAAGACTTTCTGATCAGATAATGGAGGAGAGTTCACATCAAAAGATTTCAAGGACCTATGTAGATAATCTGGGATTAAGAGTGAGTTGACCACTCCATACAATCCGCAACAGAATGGCGTTGCAGAAAAAAAGAATAGAACAATCATGGAAGCAACACGAGCAATGCTTCATGACCAGGATATTTCGATGCACCTATGGGCAGAAGCTGCGAGGACAACTGTGTATGTACATAATCGTACTCCTCATAGAGCACTAGAAAACAAGACTCCAGAAGAAGTGTTCTCCGGCGAGAAACTAGAAGTCAACCATCTCAAGATATTTGGCTTCCCAGTGTACATACACATTATGAAGGAGAAGAGGACGAAGCTAGATCCTTCAAGAAAGAAGGGTATATTTGTGGGATACAGTGAAAGTTAGAACGCCTACAAAATATACTTCCCAGGATTTAAGAAGATCGACATCAGCAGAGACGTAACATTTGACGAAGATTCATCCTACAACAAATCTAGAAAGTTACCTATTGAAGACACTGAAGAACCTAAAGCTCCCAGGACCATAGATACAGTAATGGAAGAATCGATTCTAGAAGATAACGAATATCGTGAGATGGAAGAACCAAAAGAACCTGTAGATCCACCCTGTGAGAAGAACTCTCACAAGAGGAAGCTAGCATGGGTACGAGAGGAAATTCAAGATGCAGAGAAGTATGGCGCTCTAGAGGGAATGCACAGAGAAAGCAAGAGACCTAGGCCATACTCCAGTTATGTAGCCCTGTTGTGTGACATCATTGACAAAGAACCTTCCAACTACGAGGAAGCAACAAAGAAGAAAGAATGGAAAGATGCCATGGTCGAGGAGTACAAGTCGATCATGAAGAATGATGTTTGGGATGTAGTTCCGAGACTAGAAGGGAAGTCTCTTGTGACTTCCAAGTGGATCTACAAGATCAAGCATGCTGCAAATGGCAGCATAGAGAAACACAAGGCAAGATTTGTGGCATGTGGCTTCTCCCAGAAGGAAGGCATAGATTATGAGGAGACATTTGCACCTGTATCCAGATACACTTCCATCAGATCAGTACTTGCATTGGCTGCAGTGATGAAATGGAAGGTACACCAGATGGATTTCAAGACAACTTTATTTAATGGTGTAGTAGAGGAGGAAGTGTACGTGGAGCAGCCACTCGGATTTGAGACACGTGACATGGAGACTCATGTGTGCAAATTGAAGAAGGCCTTGTACGAATTGAAACAGGTACCCAAGACATGGTATGGCAGGATAGATAGCTTCCTAACTAGTTTTGGCATTACCAAGAGTAAAGCGGATTCCAACCTTTACTACAAGGTTGAGGAAGGGAACCTAATGATACTTCTACTTTATGTAGATGACCTGTTTGTGACAGGTATGGATGGGCTTATTGCAGATACGAAGATGAAGCTTGTCGCAAAGTTCGAGATGAAGGACCTGGGCATGATGCATTATTTTCTAGGTATGGAGGTGTGGCAAAGTGCGGATGGAATCTTCCTTGGACAAGGGAAGTATGTAGTAGAGATCCTGAATAGGTTTGAGATGATGGACTGCAAGGCCATGGACACACCTATGGAATCAAACCTGAATCTATTGATTGATGCTTCATCAGAGTCAGTTGATGCCACGATGTATCGTCATATGATTGGGTCATTGATGTACCTAACGAATACGAGACCAGACATATGCTTTGTTGTGAACACATTGAGCCAGTTCCTGGTGGATCTGAGATATGTTCACTTGATTGCTGCAAAGCATATTCTGAGGTACTTGAAGGGTACAGTTGATTATGGGCTCAAGTATGACACTAATCAGAAGATTAACCTGGAAGGTTATGTTGATTTGGATTGGGCAGGCAGTGCTGCAGATAAGAAGAGCACTTAGGGATGCTGCTTCAGTATGGGATCCAATATGATCTCCTAGTTTAGCAGGAAGCAGTCCCGCGTGGCACTAAGTACAACCGAAGCAGAGTATGTCGCAGCTTGTTCGGCTAGTTGTGAGGCAGTATGGATTAGGAAGCTACTGTCTGATTTGCTTGATCTATAGTTAGAGGCAACTTGTATATTCTGTGACAACCATAGTTGTGTGAAGTTGTCTGAGAACCCGGTGTTCCATGACAAGTCGAAGCACATTGAGATCAAGTACCACTATATTAGGGATATGGTGCAGAGAGGAGCAGTGAAGCTCCAGTATGTTGAGACGGATGAGAAGATAGCCGATGTATTGACCAAGCCGCTAGCCAGAGTGAAGTTTGAGTACTTCAAAGAGAAGCTTGGTGTTCTTCAGATCGCGGGTCCTTTCAAGGGGAAGTGATGAGTCTGGAAGACGCAGATGCACATGGGCTAGTCCGACATGGTGGTAGGTTGGTCCTCCCATGTTCATTGACATAAGTGTCGGGGCAAGTCCAGCATGGTGGTAGGTTGGTCTTCCCATGGTCGTTGACATAAGTGTTGGGGCCAGTCCAACATGGTGGTAGGTTTGTCCTCCCATGGCCGTTGACATAAGTGTTGGGGCCAGTCCGGCATGGTGATGGTTGGTCCTCCCATGGTCGTTGACATAAGTTTCGGGGTCATTCCGACATGGTGGTAGGTCGGTCCTCCCATGGTCATTGATGTAAGTGTTGTGACATTCTAACATGGTGGTAGGTCGGTCCTCCCATGGTCGTTGATGTAAGTGTTGTTCCATTCCAACATGGTGGTAGGTTGGTCCTCCTATGGTCGTTGATGTAAGTGTTGTGTGATGTGCATTTGGGTTGTGCTTCGTGTGACGATGAGATGATCTGAAGATGATGCAGGGACAATAGGAGACACAGGTGTTTGCAGAGACAATGTAATGACTGGTCCTGGGCTATACCTATTTGATGGCTTGCTCGCAGAGATGATGAAGACCTACGTGAAGGCTAGGCCTACATCCAACATGAAAAAATGTTGGCTCTATATAAATTCCTATGACGAGTAGATTCGAGAGATGTCACCAATCGATGATCGAGATGATGAGGATTGCAGTAGCAGCGACGATGATGATCCAGTGTTGATGATGATGTTCCAACATTGATGATACAGCGACGAAGACTTGTGTCTAGATGTGTCGATGACTGTGTTAAGAGAATACCTTCCTATTTATGAGGGAGTGTTAATGTTATTGTAACCGCGGAAGATATTCACTTGTATTTTATTTGTACCTCCGACAAAGATGTTTATTCCTCTGGTTAGGGAAGTCATTATTGTATTTGTTCATGTAAATTCATTTAGGTAAATCCTCCTTTGTAATTCGGGGCATTAGTTCCCCCTAGAGTCATTTGTATTGGGGTTTTTAAGTCCCCTAGAGGAGTCGGCCCAGTGAGCTTTAGTTGAGGCCGACTTGTCAAGTGAAAAGGTTAAGTGAAAGGTAAAGTATAAATAAAGAGCTAGGATCTCTCATTTATACATTCACTCACTCACTCAAGTTCGCATTAGTGAGAAGAAGGACAAGTTCGCATAAGTGGAGAAGAGAGAAGTTGCTGAAGACCATTTCTATTTTTGGGTTTTACTTTTGTGACTTTGTATTGGTGATCATTCTATCTCTAAGGAAGTTGCGGGGTTTTTTCCTTTATGGTTTCCCCGAGGAAAATCTTTGTGTCTCTTGTGTTTATGTTGTGCGTGTTATTCTCTCAGTAAGATACTAGATAAGTATTGATTAAAAGTTGAAAAACTAGCAGATGAACGGGGTGATAATGGGGGTGTTGATCCTTTACTTGACGGTGATGAGAGTGCAACCAGGGAGTGAGGAGGAGAGGCTAACAGGGTGCATCCGAGTACAACTGATCCAATCAGATATGCCCATGAATGTCCCCAACATGATGGTCTCCCTCGTGATCTACGGGGAGATGATAGTGTGGGAACCCTGCCTTGAATAGGGAGAAGCCTTGCAGTCTTTGAGACTATCGGGGATGTCTTAGTTCCTCAATGGTTGTTTTCGTGTGACAATCTGAAGGTAAGGATGAATGGAGTAAAACACAATTGAAAAATGCAAAAATATGATAAACACTATAAAATATGCAATATGGTGTAGGTGTAAAAGCATGTGCAAGCATTTGCAAATGGTGCCAAGAGTAGGTTATTTTTAATTGCATTATATGATCTTTGTAATAAAATAAAAAATTGTTTTTTCCCTAATTAACCTAGCGTCCTTTGTCTCAAATTTGTTATTGGGCCTTCCAATAGCTCTCGTATTGGATGGTTAAGAACCCTTCGAAGATGGATAGTGAAGGTGTCAATGAATAAGTTATAATGAGAGGTACTGGGGCTATGTTCTAGAAGGAATGGCAACATTTCCAATACCAACGAAATCTGACTCAAGTGCAAATAAATCCCATAAATTCCGCCTAGGGATAATCCTAGTTTTTTGGTCACTAAGATACCCGCGTCAAGTGTGGATAACGGGTTCGGCCTTGAGTGGTAAAGTGTCGCCTCCACAAAGAGCTAGGTGGATTGATCTAGTGAAAATAAATAACCATATTTTGGATTTAGCATCCTTGGGCACCACACCTTACCCAAGTTTGCTCACGCTTGCTTATATAATGATTTAAAAAGTTCCCTATGAGTCAACAACAACTGTTGTTTCAAATGAAGAATATTGGTGGGGATTATTTGGATGACTAGCCCAATTAATCCTAGCATAACTAAGTTTGTTTTGTGACCTCCTTGATAGAGGATTTTAGTTGGTTGAGAATTACGTTGCAAGTTGATTTTACAAGGGTCCAAATTTGATTAAAGGTGCGGCAAGGGAGGTACTTCAAACCTTCTAATTTTTTTGATTCATCAACATCACTTGTGAGTGCAAGATGAAGAGCATACTAAAATGAAAGGAGTCTTTAGGTCCCTTAGTGTGTGCATCAAGTGAGAGATACACGCATGTGTTTTGAAAGCAAAGTAAAGTGGAAATTTACAACTAATTATATGAGAATTATAAAACAAAGAGATATGAACGTCGATGGTTCGTTACTCTTAATTAATTTATAGGTGTGAATGATGTTTGGAAAAGACAACTATAACAAGCTTAAATGTGAAAAGGGGGGTATTTCAAACCATTCACTTTTTTTTTCCTAGATCACTTATGAGTGCAAGACAAAGAGCATACTCAAAGTGAGAGGAGTCTTTAGGTCCCATGTTTGAGTGTAGAAGTGAGCTAATATAATTTTGCCTTAAACAAGAACTATGCAAGAAGCAAAGCGTGTGAAACTAATGTAAGTTTATTCAATTTTTCCTAGACTAATAAATTTTATGAAAATCAATGTATGATGATATAAATTATACTTCTAGTGAGAGCTAAGAGGTTTGTTGGGGACCTCAAATCCTTTTCCTAATAGTTGTAAATAATTAATTTTTACTTCCGACTTAAGCTATGTGACTTGATTACTAGAAAAGTAAAAACAATATATGAGTTTTGTGATTAATTCTTTAGCATGCATGGGCAACCATTCGGACTGTAGTTTGTAGTGTAACTAAGCTAGAAATTTTGGAAAAAAAATGGGCAACCACGCAAATTTTTAAATCACAATTGGGTGGTCATGCAGGTAGTAAGTTACATAGGCCATACGGGTTTACCGTGCACGTAAATGACTGAAAAATTGCATTAATCTTATGGTTGTAGAAGAGAAAGTCACACAGGTTCACGCATAGAACAAGTATAGGGGAAACATGTGGTCTGAAAATTGGGTGGAAGTGGGCCTTAGCCTACAAATCTTGTTAGTTATGGGAAGGAACAAGAGTGTGATCCTACAAAACACCCCAAATCCGTTACCAAGTAAATGACAACCTATATATAAGAAAACTAAAAAAAAAAGTAGTGGAGTTGCCAATAATATTTTGGAAAAAATGCCACAAGAGTGAGCAATCATCCCTTATCCTTGCAAGTTGTAACAAAGGAAACAATGTAAGTGATGATTAGTATACCATACACTAACACGTTAAAGCAAATCTCAATAAACAAGAATGAAATAAAAGATTGACAAGTACTAATACCATGAAAATAAAGAGAATGAGTTAGCTTCAACCATAAGGTATTGCCCAATGGAAAAGTTTATATACAAATGATGTCACCTAGAAGAATGCAACTCCAATGGTAGGCAACATTCTCCCTTAGGGATGGGTCCTTTTGAACTCTCTCTAGTTGCTTGCTAACTTAACTTGGAATGATGAGGAGAAACACTTGCTTCTCGAGGAATAAGTTAAGGGAACTTTGAATTCCAAATTGTGATAAGAATGTGTGTGAAAGATGAGCTCTCATACAAATTCTTGCATCATAACCTTGCTCTAGATTTCTCTTGTTGAATACATTCTGATGGCTTCCTTTTATAGGCCAAATGGAGGTCTTGAAACATCTAGTTCTCAATGTGAATGCTCCATCTTGTGAAGTAGTCCCAAGGATACAAGCATGGGGTTATTGAATGCTCCCAAACATGTGAAGAGACCAATATGAATTCGTGGAGCCAAAAATGTTGTTGTGAGCCTTGAATGCACCATGGAGAGTTAATGGTCCATCCACCGGTACAACCATGAGGGTTTCGACACTCTTTTTCATGCATATCCACGTGGTTATCTAAAAAAAAGTCGCGCGGTTCTACAAAATAATGGTCTTTGTCATTCTAAGGTTCAATGCTCATTCTAAATTTCGATAAGGATGATGCTAATGAGTTTAATGTTATATGTTAATGATGTATTTTTGCAATAATGGCCAAAATGTCGCATGTGTGCGAGATTTGGGAAATAATATGTATTATCTTTTCTTCAATGGCTCCTTAAGAAACATGTTTCATGCCAATGACGCTAGATCCATGTGCTTGGATCGAAATACCTTTGACTCCCATATTACTTCCTCCACATCTAAACCTCCCCCCTTTATCCTATACTCTAAAATTCCACGCACAGAGCTTTTGCACCCATTCCTCCAAAATACCTTTAGGTTGTAATATCAACTTCCTTCCTGCTTGTGAACAAAATATTAGTTTGTGTATCTATGTCCTCACCCACCTTCTACTTTAATCTATAAACATGGAAGGTAGCATGAAGACTTCCCTTGATCGGAATGTCTAATGCGTATGTCACCTCTTTGACCTTAGCACTCACTTGATAGATTTCTCATCAATCCAAAACTCTAATAAATTTTTTTACAATGTTGGTTGATTCAAATTTGGGCAGAATCCTTGATGGCATTGTTCCACCATGAATGGGGATTGAGTCATGGTAAAGGCCCATAGAACCAAGAATGGAGTTTATGTTTTCTATGCTTTCGTAAGGGTATCTCTTGGCAAGGTTGCAATAAAAAAATACCATATCACCCACCAAATATTTTTATTTTGTCCATTGTTGATCGACTTATTGCTTCTTTTGATTCACAACCATTGATAGGGTATCCTTCAATAAGCTAAATATTTTTTGTATCTCTTGTAGAGTGTCAAAAATAAATGGAATTTTGATTGTTTAACATAGTCTTTCAATGAGGGGGGAAGGGTCATATGCATATAAGGTCTTGAAGGGGGTGATTTTTGTAGAAGAGTGATAGATGGTATTGCACTAGTGTTCTACAAAAGGTAACCACTTCGCTCATTTGCATTGTTTATCCCATGTATACATTTGAATGAATCCTTTCAAGCACTTGCTAACCATTTTAGTTTATCCATTTGTTTCAAAGTGATATGTGGTACACATGTTAAAGGTGACCCGCGCTAATTTGAATAGTTCTTACCAAAAGTGACCGACAAACTTGGGACCTTTGTCATAGTTGATGAAATGAAGGAGGCCATGGATCTTATACACATTCTTGAATGACAAATCAACAAATCTATAAGTTGTAAACTCGGTACTTAAGGAAATGGCATAAACATGCTTGGTTAACTAACTAACCACCACAAAGATAACATCCTTAATTTAAAGTGTGGTAGCCCAATGATGAGATCCATAGATACATCTTCCCACTTATAGACGAAGAAGGATTTCAATCAGGGAAGATCGAGATAAGGAACAATTTTTACTTTGTTGTGCTGGCAAGTATCACATTCAATTGCAAATCGTTCAACATCATACTTCACTTTTTGTTAACAAAAACTAGAGGAAAATTATGATAAGTTTTGAGGAAACCCACATGATCAGCCGATAGTGAGGCATGTTTATTGTTAGGAACGCATGTATTTACTTTGTTAGTATATTGTTGTTGGACGCATATGCTTTGTAAGTCATCCCGTAGTATTTGTTGATCAATAGTTTATGTTATTGTTGTTGGCGCATATGCTTTGTAAGTCGCCCATAATATTGTCGATCCATAGTTTGTGGTGGCCCATGGTTTTGACCCATAGTATTGGCGCCTAGACTTAGTATATAAGTGTGTGTTGAGACTTATGAAGGCACCGTGAAGTTATTTGTATTAAGCTTGCTCAAAGGAGGTTGCCCCCTCGAAGTGGCCTGTGATCAATATAAAAATGATTCTGAGTTCTGTCATTTCTGCTATTTCGCACATTCTTATTAATTAATTGTTGCAGGTGCATCACATCTGGTATCAGAGCACTTTCTTAGGCTCGCTGGGTGAAATTTCTGCCAAAATTTTTTTCCGCATCTGTTGCAGGTTCGGATTTGGGAATAATCCCTATCCGCTTAACTGTGGAAAGTACTTGGGCATAAGTCCTAAAACTCATTGTGAGGAGTACCACAGGAACCCTGAAGTAGCTGGCCCACTGAGAGGACCTACCAGCGAAAATGGCAACGACCCCTACCTGATTGACTAGTTCCCACCCGTGAGGTAAACCAAGAGTTGTCATTTGTGGCAAAGCGGTTATCAGTTTTACCTGAGCCGTGGAGTTAGGGGTACTGCCCCAATGCGCAAGCCGTCAGACAGCATTGGTGGCCGAGTGAAACCCTTGAACTGTTAGGAAGCCGAACATACCTGGGGTCCATATCTATTTTCAGAACTGTTGTCGATCGTTGCTGCGTCGTTTTAGATCCAGTCGTTCAGATCCATTTTGCAAGTCGTTCCATATCTAGCCATTTTCAATCCATTCGGCGCCGTTTCAGATCCCTTTCGAGCCGTAGCCGCTCCAGTCTGGGGAAAAAAAAAACAGGCATAAAATTCAGTTTTTTCTCCATATCTCTCTTGTTTTCACTCTGTTTCCCTTGAAATTTTCAGGGAACCCCTGTCATCCCATTCTGCATATTTCATTCCTGAGGACCCTATCCCCAATTCCCCTTCCCAAAGCTCGAAATCTCACATTTGTCTATTTTTAGGGTTTGCCATAACTTCCTCAGATTTCACCCAATCACCTTCAAATTTTACCACAGAGTTCCTTTCTGAATTCTGCTTCTTTGTTCCCTTCTGCCAAATTTTCCCATTCTTTCACCCCGCTTTTGAAATCCTCCTTTTTGCTTCCCTGTCTATTCGACAATGTCCAAAACCTAGTCAAACCCCAATTACCCTTCAGATTTTTTCCCAAGTCCAGATTTTCCTTTACTGAAGTAGTTTCTGTTTTTGTTTTCCTACCCAGTCAACCAAAAAAAAAAATCCTAGTTATGGTTGTCACCCGTGCAGGAGCAAAAACCATGGAGGAAGCACTTGTAGCCATCCAAGCCAAACTCCAAGATCTGAATGAAAAATTTCTCGGCCTCCATCTTGAACATTCAGCTATGAACAACAAACGGCAGTCCGAGTCTTCATCAGACAATGGGTTCTCTTCTTCCAGCAATTTCCGTGGTCCAAAGCTTGATTTTCCTCGCTTTAATGGTACCGATCCAACCGGATGGATCTATCATGCAGAACAGTATTTCAGTCTGCATAATACTTTTGATGTCAACAAAGTTCCGCTGGCATCCTTTCATTTGGAACAGGAAGCTCTTCAATGGTACCGTTGGTACATCAAGGCTCATACAGAGCCCAAATGGCCAGACTTTTGCTAGCTCCTTTTGCAACGATTTGGTCCTAGTGCTTTTGATGACTTCACAGGAGCCCTCACTAAACTTCTCCAAATTGGCACTGTGAGAGAGTATCAAACCGAATTTGAGAATCTAGCCAACCACACCGAAGGATTGTCTGATGACTTTTACCGGAGTTGTTTTATCAGTGGTCTAAAGGATGCCATCCGCTCTGAGGTCAAAATGTTCTATCCCAACACAATGATGGAAGCCCTAGGGTTGGCTAAGTTGGCAGAAGACAAGATTGTAGCCCAACAACGCTCCAAGCCCACTTTTGTTCCCTTCTGAAATATGGGTTCTCAACGACCACCTATACCGTAGGCTCCTCGACCAACTCCTATCAAGTGTTTGTCTGAAACAGAGATGCAAGCACGCAGGGAAAAGGGGCTTTGCTATAATTGTGATGAGAAATTCACTCGGGGACATAGATGTGTTCAGCAAAAGCTCTATCTCTTGGATGTGGATTCTCCGCCTGCCTCTAAAATTGGTGACGAAGATCCAGAAACACTAGATGCTCCGGTCGACATTCAGGAACCGCCTATTGACCCTCCGTCTCAGGATGACCAGCCAGAGATATCTCTCCATGCTTTAGCTGGAATCACCACCCCCCAAACAATGCGGGTCAGGGGTTACTTCAAGAAGCTTCCTCTTACAATACTCATTGATTATGGTAGCACTCATAATTTCATTGACCCTCGGATCGCCAAACAAGCTGATTGTTTTATCCATCCTTGCTCCAACTTTGAAGTCATGGTTGCCAATGGGGGCACCTTACCTTGCAAAGGAAAGTGTCGAAATGTGCGTATCTCTATGGGAGATTATACCTTGCGCTCTGACATGTTTGCCTTGACATTAGGCGGATGTGATGTGGTTTTGGGCGCTCAATGGCTACGCACACTTGGCCCTATCTTATGGGATTTTGCTGAACTTTGGATGCAGTTTTCCCTCAATGGCCAAAAACACACCTTAACAGGATTACAACCAGGTTCTCGTAGCATCATCAGTTCACATTGCATGGAAAAACTCCTCAAGAAGAATTCACATGGTGTCATCGCTCAGCTCCATTCCATTCAGATGCAACCTTCAGCGGTCTCCACTACTCCTTTGGATCTACAACAAATTCTGGATCGATATACAGGTGTTTTTGCTGAACCAGTGGGATTGCCACCTTCCAGGCCAGAATACCATCGTATTCAGCTCCTTCCTGGCAGCGTTCCTCCCAACATCAGGCCCTATCGCTACCCATTTCACCAAAAAATGGAGATTGAAATGCTCATTCGGGACTTATTAAAGCAAGGTATTATTCGCCCAAGCACTAGTTCCTTTTCTTCTCCAGTTGTTCTTGTCCGCAAAAAAGATGGGTCATGGCACCTCTGCATTGACTTCCGAGCACTTAATCACCTCACCATCAAGGATAAGTTTCCAATTCCTGTTGTTGATGAGCTTCATGGGGCTCAATTTTTCTCCAAGTTGGATCTTTGTTCTGGGTATCATCAAATTTGGGTTCATGAGGATGATATCCCTAAAACAGCTTTCCGCACACATGATGGCCATTATGAGTTTTTGGTCATGCCCTTTGGCCTCACTAATGCTCCTTCCACATTCCAGGCATTAATGAATAAAATATTTCTACCTTACTTGCGGAAATTCATTCTGGTATTCTTTGATGATATCCTCATCTACAGTAAAACATGGGATGAACATCTCTAGCATCTGGATCTTGTCATGCAACTTTTCTATGACCATCATCTCCATGCCAAGCAGTCTAAATGTGTTTTTGGACAGAAGGAAGTTGAGTATCTCGGGCACATTATCTCAGCACAAGGGGTTCGCGTGGATCTTGCCAAAATCGATGCCATGAACAATTGGCTGCATCCTCGGACACTCAAGAGCCTTCATGGTTTTTTGGGGTTGACTGGCTACTACCGCAAGTTTGTCAAGGATTATGGGAAGATTGCAGCTCCATTAACTGCTCTATTGAAAAAGGATGCTTTTACATGGACACATGCTACTCAGTGTGCATTTGACAAACTAAAACAAGCTATGTGTACTACACCTGTTCTAACTATGCCCGATTTTTCCAAGCCCTTCACTACTGAGAGTGATGCTTGCGGCAATGGACTTGGTGTTGTTCTCCTTCAAGATGAACACCCCATTGCGTTCACCAGCAAAGCCCTTTCAGGTAAGAATTTGGCTACATCTACCTATGAGAAGGAAATGATGGCTATTTTGCATGCAGTACAGAAGTGGCGCCCATACCTATTAGGGAATCATTTCTGCATCAAGACTGATCACTAGAGTCTGAAATATTTCTTGGAACAACGTGTCTCCTCCCCGGCACAACAGAAATGGGTGAGCAAACTCATGGGTTATGACTATGAGATCACTTACAAGAAGGGCAAAGACAATATTGTGGCAGATGCTCTTTCTCGCACATTTGATGCCCAAGGTTCTCTTTCATCTATTTCTATGCATGTTCCAAATTGGTTGCAATATGTTCAACAGGGTTATGTCAATGACTCTTCCTTATCTCAAATCATCCAACGCTTGACCAACAACCCTTCTGTTGTACCACATTACTCTTGGGATGGTGCTTCTCTGAGATACAAGGGTCATCTGGTGCTTCCCCAGAGCACAGATCTTCAACAGGCTATCTTCTATGAACTCCATGCTTCTCCATTGGCAGGGCACTCTGGGTTCCTCAAAACGTATGAATGGGCACGATGTAACTTCTTTTGGCAGGGAATGAAAAGGACAATTCAATAAATGGTGGTCGAATGTGATACCTGCCAGCGCAATAAGGGTGAAACAACACTCCTTCCAGGATTGCTCGAACCGTTGCCCATACCTACACGGATTTGGACAGATATTTCTATGGATTTCATTGAAGGGATCCCTAAATCTGGCGGGAAGACAGTGATTCTCGTTGTGGTTGATCGCCTCTCCAAATATAGTCATTTTTGTGCTCTCAGCCATCCCTATACAGCCTCTTCAGTCGCTCAAATTTTCCTGGACCAGATCTTTCGTCTTCATGGCATCCCTTCTTCCATTGTCTCGGATCGCGATGCGACTTTCACCAGTCATTTTTGGACTGAACTATTTCGCTACACTGGCACCAAACTGAAGATGAGTTCAGGGTATCACCCACAAACAGATGGTCAAACTGAAATTATCAATAAATGCTTGGAAACTTATCTTCGTTGCTTCACCTCTGAACAACAACATCAGTGGGCAAAGTGGCTCCCTCTCACTGAATGGTGGTACAATACCTCTTACCACACTGCCTCTAAAATGACCCCATATGAAGCAGTCTATGGTCAGGCACCTCCAGTTCTTCTTCCATACACCCCCACCAGTTCACCAGTTCAGGAAGTTGACACGGTCCTTCGAAACCGTGATCAGATTCTTCGCATTTTGCGGGACAATCTTCACATGGCAAAAAATCGCATGAAGCAACAAGCTGATCAACACCGTTCTGAGCGCACTTTTCAAGTCAGCGATATGGTTTTTCTTTGTCTCCAGCCGTACAAGCAGTCCTCCCTGAAGCTCAAAGGGAGTCATAAGCTCGCTCCAAAGTTCTATGGGCCATATCGGATTCTTCAGAAGATTGGGTCCGTTGCTTATAAATTGGAACTTCCTCCTTCTTCCCGCATTCATCCAGTCTTTCATGTCTCTTGTCTGAAGAAAGTTCTTGGCACCAACATCAATGGACAAATGATTTTACCTGAACTGGATAATGAAGGATCCATCCTTTTGGAGCCGGAGGCCATCCTCAATCGGTGCACTCGTCAGCTTCACTCTCGCTCTATCACAGAGGTCTTAATTCAATGGCACGGCATGCAACCAGAGGATGCTACATGGGAACCACTCCTTCAGATTCAACAATAATTTCCACATCTAAAGATTTGAGGACAAAGCTTTTTTTAAGGGGGAGGGGATGTTAGGAACCCATGTCTTTACTTTGTTAGTATATTGTTGTTGGACGCATATGCTTTTTAAGTCGTCCCGTAGTATTTGTTGATCAATAGTTTATGTTATTGTTGTTGACGCATATGCTTTGTAAGTCGCCCGTAGTATTTTTGATCCATAGTTTGTAGTGGCCCGTGGTTTTGACCCATAGTATTGGCGCCTAGACTTAGTATATAAGTGTGTGTTGAGACCTATGAAGGCACCGTGAAGTTATTTGTATTGAGCTTGCTCAAAGGAGGTTGCCCCCTCGAAGTGGCATGTGATCAATATAAAAGTGATTATGAGTTCTGTCATTTCTGCTATTTCGCATATTCTTATTAATTAATTGTTGCAGGTGCATCACATCTATGCACAAGAGCCTATGTAAGAATGGGATAACTAGGCCTGAAATATATGCGGTTTTTAAAGTGTATAACATTGTTGTGAATGATGCAAGGTTGGACTAGTTTGCCATTGAGAATGTCCTACTAAAGTTGAACTATAAGGGGATTTTATATGTGGTTGGTGAGGAGTTCATGTACCCAAGCAAGTTGGCCAACTAATATGGAGTGAATTGTGGGGGGCTCATTGTGTCATGATAAGGACTTAGCAAAAATATTCTCCTTGACCTTCTTATAGAGGATCCGAAGTAATATGCTTAAAGTTGAGATATCCACATTTGTTATTTCTCTGTTAAAGTATCATGTATCCACAACTGCTTTAGGTTAAGATGGCTCATTTTAATGAAGAAATTTGCACCTAAAAGGATTTGATGCCACTTAACTACTACATGAGGTATGGCCACCATTTTGTTATTGTATGTGGACACATGTTTATCTGTTTCATTCAACTTTCCAAGTTTTATAGCCAATGGAGTAATCAAATTAAAAGAGTATTGTACCAAGACCAAACTTTAAAGAGTCACGCTCAACAATGAAGAGATGAGTGAAATCAAGGGTAGTAAGCACATGTGTTGAATCAAGGGTTTCTTTGTGAATTTAAAAAGCTTATTGGGTGCAATGGACCAATGGAAAAAATCCTTTTTTATAAGGTCAATGAGAGGGAAGGCAAGGACAAATAAGTTGTGAACAAATCTATGATAAAAACCTACTAAGTCGATAAATCCATGAAGCTTCTTGAGTGACATGGTCATTGGAAAAGCTTGAACGACTTTCATCTTGGCAGGAACAATACAAACACCCTCGATGGAGAAAATATGTCCAAGATACTCTATACAAATATTTGTGAATTCATTTAAAGTCAGTAAGTGGGTGTTTTTTCCCATAAGGAATATTTATCTAGAAGATCATCTTATATAACTACCGTTTAGAAGGAAGGATATGTTTATCTATTGGAAAAGAGATATGAGACTCACTGATGTATATTCTGTTATCACTATGTGAAATAACAAATAGAATGGTTTTTTTCTTGGAAAAAATGTCTTTGTGAATTCACACTTAAACTCCTTTGCATAGAGTCAAGGATGAGCTAATGTATTGAGAACAAGATTTAAATGCTTTGTACACCATATGAATGTTATTTTATATGTCAGTATATCATCAAATAAAACTAGGTCAAACTTGCGGAGGTAATTACCAAACAGCTTGCTCATTAAAGCTTGAAAAGTAGCAGGAGCATTGCAAAGTCTGAATAACATAACTTGAAATTGGAAGTGCCCTAAATGAGTTTTGATTGCAACCTTCTCTTAGTCCTAGATCCAGATAGAGATATGGTAGTATCCAAAATGGAGTTCAATATTAGACAAGACAAGGGCACCACGTAGCTCATCCATCGAATTGTCAATGTGGGGCATGGGAAATTGGTTCTTGATGGTGATGCAATTAAGTGCTCAATAGTTAATACAAATGACGCGAGAACAATTTTTTTTACGTAGAAAGACAACTAGGGCAACATAAGGGCACTTTCCATGAGTGTTAATACTAGCTTCTAAAAGATCCTCCACGAGCCATCCAATCTCAAACTTCTGGAAATATCCATATCAATCAGGGCACACCATTGTGGGACCTTTGGTAGGGTCCACCTAGACAACATGTCCCCTTACCTTGTTTGGAGTGTTCCGTATGGGTATAAGTTCCTGGAATATTACCTTATACTTTTGAAATTACTCTAGAGAGGTCGATATCGAAATTTTGCTAGGGGGTTTTGTAGGCCATGAAACCAAAGTGACCCTTCTTCAACATTTTTGGCATGTGATTTGATTCCACCATTTGGATTTTATTACATTAGAGTACCTTCAAAATCACCTTTTGAACATCTTGTTATAAATAGAGGAATTTATCTTGGTGGTTAGTGGAATATGTGTTGATAGAAATAAGCCATTGAATACCCAAAACAACATCAACGCCTCCAACATTTGTGACATAAAAATCATCCTCGAGGCTATAGTCTTCCATACAAAGTTTTACCTTGTGCATCACACCTTCACATTGTAATTTGTATATGTTTATGGTCTAGTGTGCTAATGGGGAAACATTGAAAAGTATTTAAATTTAGGCCCATACTCTCAACCTATTATAAAGAATGTTTATTGTACTTCCAAGGTCAATCATAACAAGAACTCTCTATTTTTAATATGGGAATAAAATTGGAATATATCAAGTCAACCCAACCTAGTCAGTGCAAAAATGGTGATTGAGGTTTCTCCTATTTCTAAGGGTGGAGGAGAGTGATCTTGCATACTGGAGTCATTATTAGGTTCTTCGGGAAGACTCTCCTCAATGGGTTTATAATCTAGGTTAGATTGTGTTAGGTCTTGGTCCCTAATTTATATTTATCCCCGAGGGTTAGCTCAAGCGATCATGAGCCAAATGTGAGTATGATATCTCCCCCTCGAGTTTGGGAGGTCACAAGTTTGACTCTCTTGATCCCCCCTTAAGGCGAAGCTCCACAATCAGGGTTGATGGTTTGCCCTGTTTACCATCAATGGATCATGGGAAGTACTTTGAGGGTTTTCCATGGTTCGTTATATCTAAAAAAAGGGTCTTTGGCCCCAAAACATAGTATCAACATGGCCCTTAAATCAATGTTTAGAGTATTTACGACATGAATTTGAAGTTGGAGGGATAGGGATTTTGTTAAGCTCATGGGTAGGGGTACTAGAACCAGCGTACCTGTAGAGGTGCCCCAGGGAGAGGGTGTCTTTTTTATGACCAGAAGGGGTGTTTAGCTAGATCATTGTGAGGTAGGGGCATGGCCAGACCCTCTGGATTCTCTTCTGGAAGTACTATGGCTTAATGGCATCACTGACTGCCTCATGAAAGGGTTTGAAACCTTGAGGTTGGTGTCTGGGTCTTCTAGGGGTGGGTCACTGGGTCACATGCCCCCCACCTTGTTTCAACACTCTAGCGGTAGTTGTTCCAGCGCTGAGACTCATTATTATCTTCCGGAGCACATCCAACACCCTCTTGGTCCTCCAGTTTAGCAGCACCCTCCCTTTGGGCCCTCCTTTAGAGGATGACGTCATCCTCCTGGAAGACTATTTGATTGCTAAAAGGGGGGGGCGTTGAGGGTTTTTCATCACTGTTGGGGTTAGTTGGGGCATGACGACCCCCCCTGTACAGTTTGGCCTTTCGTTTCGTCAAATTTGGCCTTGTTTAGCCATTTTTGCTCAAGTAGGGGTCAAATCTGGGAAAACACCCAATTTACCCACTACTTTGATTATTTTTATATTATTTTAATTCTAATTTTAAGTTGACACTTTTAATGTTCAATTTACCTTGCTTTATGTAAAAGTGAGTGTGAGATCATATAAATTAAATCTCCTCACTTCATTTTAGACATCAACTTTTGGGGATAAGATCATTATGTTTGCTATTTGCCCTAACTAGCGCTCTTTGAAGGGAGGCTGACCTTGATGAAGGATATTTTGCAAGTTTGAAGCATTTCTTGGAAGTTTTTCTTTTGTTCATGTCATTGCTAAGGTGAAGCTAGAGTTGTTTGCTTAACACATGCACTTGGAGGTATCTATACTTTTTTGTATGATGTCTTTATGTCAATTGTATGAAAGTGATGCTTGTTAGGGTTTGATGGAAGCCATTGTTGCTTCATTCTCTCTTGATTTGCATGCCATTTTCGTCATTGGTCACCATAGCATTCAAGTTTGAGCTTTAGGTCTTCAAGTCTTGCTTAAGCTAGGTTTTCCTCCACGAATCTTAGAGATTGTGGAGGCAAGCCCTAGTTAGCCAAGCTTGCCAAGTACCATCTCAAGGAGGGTTTTCCTCATTGATGCCTTGGGTTTGGTGAATAGTTGTATTTGATAAAACCCTAATTGTTCATCTTTATTAAACCCTAATTTCTGAGGTATATATTTGTAATTATTATTGTTAGTTTGGTCATGGTTAATATGTTTTAGGCTTAATTATTTGCTTAAGTTTTATGAGTTATGTAATTATTAGTTGAATTTCTTTATGTTAGTTATTTTCTTTTTATTTATTTCTGAACTAGTGGTTAAATTTTGTTAATTTTTATGCTAGAAAAATCTAAATTTTAATTTTAAAACCTAAGTTTTGACTTTTATGTATTTGTAAGTTATCGAAAATCTAAACTCGAAACCCATTTCTTCCCTAAATCGACGGCTCCATCTCTTCCACCCGAGCTTACCTTGCCACCGCTCGACCCTTATTTCTCCTACTCTCGAGACTGCTCCTTCACTTACCCACAGCCCGAGTTTCCATCTCCGTTGCCCCTCTCTCCATTTGTAGCCCCTGCTAACCCTCGGCATGTTCCTCCTTGTCTTCTGCGCAACCTAGTCCATTTGCTCCTCCCTCCTCATCGCAGGCCTTCCATCCTCTGCTGCCCCTCTCTCCATATGCAGCCCCTGCTAACCCTCGGCTTGTTCCTCCTTTTTTTCTGCGTAGCCCAGTCCATTTGATCCTCCCTCCTCATCGCGGGCCTTCCATCCTCCGCTGCTCTCTCCGCAGCCGCAAACCCCGTGGCCACTCTTCGCAGCTGATCGCCCACACCTTCATGGCTGCTCCCTTCCCCGCTACCAACCCGTGACCTCCCTCTTCCTCTGCTTGCTTGCGTTCTTCCCTATTCTCTGCGTATCATCCCCTCTTTCGCATCTGCGACCTCTTCCTTCGCCATCCATAACCCGCGACCTCTCTTGTTGCAGCTCCCCTCCACCGCTCAGCCACACTCTGCATCCCCCGTGAACTCTCTCCCTCATACCCTCGTCGCTGCATTAACCTGCTCCTCCTTCGCGATCCTTCCCTATCCGCGGTCATCCAATTCCATTCCCAGTCCGCGGCCCCTCCATCCTTCCTTTCCCGCGGCCTTCCGCTTCCTTCGCGGCCCTCGTTCATCATATATCCACCCCGGTCGCATTTCCCTTCTACTTCGGGTCTCTCCCACATGAGTACTTTCTCCAACACAGGCCTGCAATCTAAGATTGCAAACCTCGTGCGCCTCATAATCCTTTCTTCCCTACACACAACATAAAACCAATTAGTAGTTTGCATTTATGTTTTAGCTACTTAACTAAGATCAGATTTTAGTCTCTCATGTGTTACATGCTATACTTGTGATCATATATATAAATCTAAGTTTATAATTGTTTAGTTAAATGCTGGTTATTAGCACTCAACGTTCATTATACCTTGTTTCATGATGATTATTGGTAAAAACTGAGTCAAGTTAAGCCTAATTTATTCGATCCCAATACATATCTAATTACACGTGTCAAAATTTCCTTACCTTTCTGCATTGAATATTGAACTTGTCTTAAGCAACTCTTATAAAATAATAAGTGATAAGTGGTTATGCTACTGGCTTATATCTGATTGATAGACAAACATTGACAACTGCCACTTAATACTTATGAGGTTATTTGGTTGAAGTGTTAACAACACGGTCTTTTAATTCAGTGCTGATTATTCTTACAGGTGTACAAGTTTCCTACTTCCCTTTATTGGTAAATGATTCTTGAAACCTGCACATTCTCACTTCACACCTTGAATAGTAATCATTGCATCTTTCCAAGTATCTAAATGTGTTAAATGCAAATTTGGAAATTACACTCGGTGGATACTCATTTTACATGACAATTGTCGGTGTATGATCTTTGACATTTCATTTGTTGATGGTTGTAATAGTTTCAATTGTTTCTGGATTATCATGTTACATCTGATTATTGAATAACTTGAACAATCGTCACTTAATATATATTTGGTTGGTGGTTGAGGTTTTATTGGCAATATAGTCTTTTGATCCAATATTGATTATCATAGTGCATGCGAACACTTTCTTACCTTTCATTGAATGAACAAAGCATTATTGGTTAAAGCATAATCCATTTGACTCCATTAGGCACTGGTATAACTACAAATTCCACAGAGATTATATTATGTGGTTGTCTTAGTGTTCTTACGGGATTGCACAAGGATACTTCTCCTTGGAGGTTTCGACTTCCGAAGAAGTTAGGACGGTGACCGAGGTGACATTGGGTCACTGCTCTTAGTTTTGCTTGCTGCGAATTAGCCTTGCTAATTTGCCCAGTAACACTTACCCTTATCCTTTTCCCTTTTATCATGTGTGTAACCCCCTTTTTTTAAACTGAGTACATTTATGATAACATCCTCAATATGACTTGCAACTCTTTTAACAAGAGCAATGGTTTTTTCGTAAGTGTTGGGTTGAAACATCTTTTCCTTGGATTGAATCTCTAACTACATATTGGAAATATATATATTTTGAACCTAATCTAAGGGATGCTTGGATTTGCACTCGATAACTTGGATCTTCTTGGTAAATTCTTCACTTGTAACACCCCGCTTTTGACCCCGTTGCATTTAACATGTAAATGATGTAATATCGTTATAAAATCATGGTGAGGAGCTCAAGGCCAAGGCCCCACCATCAATTTATCGTTTATGTATCGACAATTCAAAATCTATGCATAGGGATCACGTGCTAGGATGGTACGATGGAAAATCGTAAATATGATGTAAATATGTATTTTAATAAAATACCCACAACTAGCTATGCAATGCAACAAGAGTATGGGGGCATGATTTTTACAAGGAATAGTGAGGGAAGTATTCAAACCCTTGAAGCCAATAGTGTCAAGCCAAGTGTCAATGAGAGAACCCATGAATCACCAACTACCCATCTTGACTTTTGCACCCAATCATTTATTTCTTCCAAGATTTGGTTGAGGAAGTTATTGTTTTGGGAAATAGAGAGTATGGTTGTCCCAAATTTTGTGTATGGGGAAGCCTTCATTTTTTAAAAACCTGTTTCTCTTCTTGGGCAAGAAAGGACCCATGAATTTTCTCCCTCGACCCGTTATTCATCAAGGAGTTTGGCTCTCTCATGCAGTTTTGGCTTGCTGGGCATTTTCCCTCACGTTTTTCCTGAGTTTTCCTCCATTTTCTCTAGCTGTGAAGTTGTTTTTAAGTTGTAGAATGACTAGGAGGAAGGGAATTTCGATGTGGGAGTCCATAGAGGCTTTTTTTCCCTTTTGAATGCCTATGCTTCTTGGAAACTCGATTTTGTTCCCTAGGGGTCGATTTCCCCTCTCACAACTCATTTTTGGGGTGCCACAATTTGGGAAACCCATGGACATCTTGTTTTGTGCATCCCCCACAGTTAAAATATTTTTGCCATTCCCAACTTTTTTGCTTGCTCTGTGTGTGTGGATATTGTTGTGAATTGGGTTATATGTATCCCATGTTTTGGCTTGAATTGTGAGTAAGAAACCAAGAGTATGAGAGGATTTAGGGTTGGCTTGATAAACCTGGTGAAGAGTGTAACCTCCCAGGGATTATAGGGCTTTGGATACCTTTCTATGCACACCCCGAGGAGCACTAGAAGGGAAGGTATGGGCCCGAGGGACTGTGGAACAATGAAGGGGATACTTACTTGTGTTGGGTGTGTAGGTATTGTGGGGGCCAAGCTAGCGAAATTATGGAGAGTTTCCAATGGATTTGTGGTTGAGCTCACTAGCTTATCAATTCCTTCCTTCTCTTTCCTAGACAACCTGATAAACCCAGTTGTGGGATGGCTTGGATAGGTTGTGGCATTCATTTGGCTATGCATAAGTTTATAGGTTCCCTTTCCTTGTGAAAATCATGCCCAGCTCAGGGGTGGCAGCTGTGTTGAGAGATTGTTGAGCACAACTGGCCTATGGCTGGGTAGAACGTTGCAGTTGCATAGCCAGTTGCTCGTGACAACTTGTTTCAAGATAAGTATTCTCTTGTATTCAGTTATGCAATGTTTTTAATTGGATATTGTTATGGTTATGCAAATAAATGTAGGATAGATGTGTGTAGCATACTTTATTTCCGCTGTGTTTATTTGTATTATGCATCTGCACACATGTTTTTTTTTACTTGCATGAATTTGTAAGATGATGATGGGGCTTAGTTTGTGGAAGCCTGGATGTTTAGTGTCATGTCCCTCCCTTGAGTGGGATTGATGGAAGGGGATGTGACATCAATATGCATGTCACTTTGGAACAAATGCACGAGTTGAATGCCATAATGCTCATCCTAGTTGTGATATACTTTTTTGAGTTAATACATATGAAAAATCACTAAAATATTCTCTAGGAATTTTAAAAATCCATCTTTCTCGTAAAGTATGAGCTACCCCATCTAGATGTTGAAGCGTCACATTCGGTTTATCCTATTGGTTATACATGTGTTACACCTTGCACATGAGCCTAGCCTTACTTAACCATGTATGAACTTCGACTTCATCACCAAAGTTGTATTATGGTATGCAAGCGGGTATTTGAAATTTCTATGGCAACAATGATGGTGGTGATCCTAGAGAGGTGTTACCCTTCATCCCCAGAGGGTTTGCCCCCTCTTCCGCATTGTAAAATGTTGGGTTACATACAAGGGCTTGACTTGGGGGACTCCTTTTCACTACAAAACATGCTTCTTTTCATCTGTAAATTTCACAAAAGCTTCATCTAGTCTATCCTTAGTTATATAAACTTAGGATATGATCCTCAACATTTATTTTCTTTATTATTTTTTGAGAATGAAAACAAAGCAAGAGCAAAAAAACAATTAAGCTCTGACACCAACATGCATATCATGGTAATCAAATGTGTCCACCACTGCAACATAAATGGAAAACAAACAACAATAACAATGAATATGAAAGAACAATGAAGGCACTTGCACATTCATTGGTGGATTCCACTTACAAATGTAAGTAATGGAGGAAGACTTCTCCAAAAAATACCAGAAACTAATTGATTTGTATTGATAAAATAATAGAGATATATAAGAGAGGGGGAAAATCCCTTATTTGTATCCATAAAGAAGCAAAAACCCTAATGAAGGACTAACCAAGACTCAAGTCACCAAACAGGTCACTAAGAACTTATTATACTCAAGTAGTTTGTTTGCAAATATAAAATTGTTACAAACGCATGAACTTATAAGCAAAATGACTCGTGTATATAAAGCCTAATACCTAAGATAGACGTTGAAGTTAGATACACATCACTAAGTTGATAGGTTTATTAATGATATTATCCATAAATATGTAAAATGATACCTAGAGTTCCCATAAAGTTTAAAACAAAAACAAAAACAAAAACAAAACCATAATTTATTCTTTGTTTATTTATTTTTTTTCATGCGAAAGAGTGCAAGGGAATTGAACCCCACCCTGCACTATCAGACATCCCCGTCCTCATCACTCACCAAGTGAGCTACATTGCTGGCCTACATTGTTTATTTGCTAACCTTATGTTGCATAATCTAAATATAAAAAAATATCCTTCTTTATATATATCTTTCTGTATAATTGTTAATAAACAATCAAAATCACAAATGATTTAGCTTAAAAAAATCAAAATAATCATGCATCAAATAATCTAGGTGGTTGATTACATTCTAAAAGTTTATAGCTCACATTCTTGCTCTTCTTCACAAATCGGTTAATTTATTTTAGCCTCGAATATTATGGAATGATTTTTGAAAAGAGAAATTGAATGTTGCACATACAACACTAAACTCCACGATTAATAAAATCTAAGTTGTGATTTTTTTTCCTTGGAAAAAAAACACTAACCTCCACATTTTGAATTAATGTTTTCAATAATGCTCATACCATGTTGATATCATTGTAGGGTCCCTCGGTTACCTTAGGCGATTGAGTGCATGAACAAAATGAATGATACATCTCACAATCAATTTTGCAATATGTCAATAGGATATACCATAAATATCGAGGAACCACTTTTGTTAGCATAAGATTCATTACATATAAGGACTTTAATTGTTTCATATGACCGTTACTCCCTTAAACTAACATGGGATATGGATGAAGGAAAAATGAGCTTTTATAATCATAGAAAGTGAAGGGAGGATGAATGATAGTATCAATGTAAACAAAACCCCCAACACGGGGATATGCGATTATAATAGTAAGACATTCAATGACAATGGATCACCATATAAATATCAACAAGATGCCGGAGAGGGCTTATAAGGGACAACATTGGTTGTGAGGTTTATTTCATAGTAGCATATAAGATTCAACAAACCATGATCCTTATGCCAACAAGGGTGTCCATAGAGGTAGCAGTCCTTATACTAAGATAGTGGTTGATTAGTTGTGAGATGAATATGTGTACTTCCCTCTTGATATGTTGGACATGTTGTGTGAGGGCATATACTAAACAAGATAACATAAGTCAAATACTCTATGTTTGGTGTCTTAGAATAGTTTCTATGATTTAAAATCTCATTTCCTCTTATGTGTTATCTCACATTGGTTGTGAGATTTGGTACATAGTAGAATATAAATCTTAGCATACCGTGATCCTTATGCCAATGAAGGTGTTCTCCTTGCCCTATTCTATGGGACATGTTGTGTGTGTGCGCGCGTGCGCTCGCGCGCGAGAGAGAGAGAGAGAGAGAGAGAGAGAGAGAGAACAAAAACATGATAATAGATAGTGAGATATGCCATGTTTGAGGTATTGGAATCTTTTCTTTGACTTTAAAATCTCCCATTCTCTTGTGTGTTATTCCTCATTTGTAAGCATCATCCATGGTAGCATATAGGTCCCAACATACCATGATCGTTATGTTAACAAGGGTGTCAACAAAGGTAGTGGCACCTCTACTATCATAGTGGTTGATTGGTTGTAAGATGAATACGAATGCTTGTAAAACCTTTCCTCCTCCCTTGTGGGATTTGTTGCATGGGCGTGTATGCGTGAACAATAAACAAGATAACGACCAATGATATACACCATGTTTTGTGTCTTAGAATATATGTCCTAACATACCATGATTCTTATGCTATTAAGGTGTTCATAGAGATAATGACCCTCTTTCTGACATAATAACTAAATATGGGTATATGGGTACCTCCTCTCCTCAATTGTGCTCTATCAAAGTGAAAGAAAATGTACTTTTTCGAACTCAAATTGCTTCGACTTCGAATTAGTTTGATATGTTCCATGAATTTTTGCAAAGTTTTACTATCCTTGAACATAATATGTATTAAAGTTATTTTTTTTCGTAATAAAAAACATACATCATATTTTTTGGTTTTTATTATTGCAATTTTTTAATTGGCGAAGGACAGTTGAGACTAGGCATAAATCCTTGCAGGAGGGAAATGAATTGCCAGTAAAAATAAATAAATTAATTTACATTCATTTTTTTGGAAAAATAACACGTTGGTTTAGAGTCATTGAATGTGAAATGGTCTGGTTGAAGTGATGTGTTTGTTTTGCTGCCTGTATTAAATTCATGAAATGAATGCGCATAGAAGTTGTAGAAGCTCATTAAGGGTAAGTAGGTTATTAGCTGTAGAATGACGGTTCGATTGGACATGAATGTTTGATTAAAGGGCTTGAAAATCTATAAAATGGTCTTTAAAACCTCTATAAGTTTGATTAATGGATTTTATGCCAAGGTTGGTTACATGCAAAGAAGATTATGGCGGGTACGGTGATAATCTATTTATCAAGGTCATGCAGATGTCCATTTAAAACTATCTACTTTTAGTTGTTTGGAGAGTTATTATGGGCATGGTGGCATGCAAAAGATTACTTGCTTATAGATACAAATGTATGCGTGATATAGTGAGGCTATTGTTTTAATGTGAGATGACTTTGTTGGACTGGTTGTTGGTGAGGCTAGTCTTCATGTCTTTGTACTATTTGTTGTAATTGTTGTTTATCGAATTTCTTTTGTCTTCTTTATTTAAAATTGTGTTACAATGATTAATAGAATGTTGTATGATTAGATCTACTTTGTTTAAACATAAGTGCGACCAATGACTGAAGTTTTTAAATCTATATCTAAATTCATGTTTGTGACTGAAATTTTTAAATCTATATCTAAATTCATGTTTGTGTAGATTTAAATATACATAAATTAAACTTTAACAATATTACCTCAATATTATGATATATCTTTATAATTGAACTTATATTACTTTAAAATTTTAAAATCCTCCCCCAAATAAACTTCACAATATATCCAAAACTAATCCAACAACCTCCAAAATACTTACATCTCACCAACTTTTCATAATCTTAATCCAGTTAAATTATAAGCACTTAAAGATAACCTTAGCCACCATAAACCACAATTTTTTTTTCACACACAAATAAACAACTTTATATCAAAGTAAAAGTTGTGTCATCTTTCACTAGTTCAAAAACCTTAAAATATGACTGCATCTTATATATGCTCAAAATACATATGAAACAACAAGTAAAATGCCATAATGAGTTAACACCATCAAATTAATTGTAAATTTATATACTATTAACCTTTCACCAAATCTAAACAACTTCTTCCCGTTGTGTGCTGCCAACCTTCCACTTTCTTCAATTATTATCCTCCTCTCGCACCTACGAGCATCTTGCTTTGGGATTCTCATGAAAAAGGGTTAGTGATGCTTTGGGATTCTCACGAGAGAAGGTGTATTTATAATTTGATAGGCCCGTGGGAATTTTCGCAAACCGAGGTTCGAACCCCAGCGTACCTTAATATTTTTACTCATAAAATCTATGAGGTAATTAAATGCCAATCCCGAGAGTCGAACGTGGTGAACACCTATTCGTTCCCATACATTAATTGTCGTTTAATTGTTCTTCGAAATGACGGCGGCCGTATTGGAAAATAATTATATTGATCGCCCCTAGCATTCGAATTCATGTGTTAGTTTGTATCGTGCAAAGAGCCTGACTTGCATTTGGCATGGTAATGTAACTCTCACCGCAAGCAGGATACCGAAGAGGAGAAACAGCTTAAGCCGAACTTTCCCGCTCTTTGCTGCATTCTTAGTAAATTCTACTGTCGGGCTAAGAAGGAAAGAATTGTTCACCTTAAACTGCATTTTAGTTTTCGGTAAGGTTCCATTCGCTCTTTATGTGCTTACATTAAAGACAGAGTATAGTTTATTTCAAAATTCTAGACATTCAGCACTTATTTTGAGTTATACTATGCTTGCTAGCCTAATTTTTACAAATATATCTGTTCGTCTGGCTTTTTAGCTTGTAATTTACTGGCGGAAAGCCTAGTCTTAAACGCTACACAGAAACGCCATCCAGTTTCGAACCCTGCGTGTAAATCTTTCAAAGGTAAGAGCTAATACAGTATTCCCTTCAGTTTAGCTAAAGTTTAGGCCGCATCATTTACTTTCCCTTTCTTTTTGTATCAAGCGGTCGGAAATAGTAGAAAAGAATCACCGCCGAGGTCGGAAATAGTAGAAAAAAATCACCACCGTAACCTTCAGTATGTAAGTATTCACCACCTCAGGGCTTAGAGTTGAATTAGAACTCTGAATCCCTGCCTGCACTCACAGTCTTGGTAAATGCCAGGTCACAGGAGTGCATGGAGCTTCGGTACAGTAATTGACGGTAATAGAATTTATTTATTTTTAATCTTCAAAAACGGCTGAAGCCTTAGGGTCCCGTGATGCGGAAAGATATTTTTTTTTAAGAAAATGGGGTAGGTGTTTAATGAAATACTGAGCAAAAGTAGAGCTCATAAATATTTGCGCATCGAAGAAATATCACTGGCTTTTAGATAAAACATCTATAAGTAATTGCTTTTATTTATTTATTTTTTTTGAAATTATTTAATTAATAACTTAATTTTATGAGAATTAATTTGGGATAGAGAAAATAACACTCATACTTTCAACCATTTTCACTAAATTCAATTGACATCTCATTTTCATACCATTCTTATGTTTATTTTTGTGTTTTCTGATTCCACCCTAGCAGAGTATATAGGGCCAGAAGTGCGCAATGTGCATGGCACTTAATGCCAAGTACGAGGATGTACATGTAAATTTTGCATACCCTATTATCAGGGTTTTCTAGCTCCAATCAGCAGGAGAACTGGAATCTATTTTAGTTGGGCAATGAAATTATAAATTCGCTACAATTAGTTTTATTTATATTTGTGGACCTGCACCTTTTCAATTGTTTTATTTAATATTTTTATTTCCCTCTAATTGAGGTTTTTTATGCATGCATAAGGACCCTTTAAAACATATACCTGAAATGTCTGCAGCTGGAATCATAAATGATTTTTAGGACCAAAGGGGTGATTATATCCAACTTTGTCAGTTAGATGCAATTTTAAAGCATACAGCAAATTTTGAGGCAATAAACAGTTCATTCATCTCGCTTGGGTTCCAAGAGAATGCAGTTTACTATTGCGCCGGTTAAGAGCACATCATAAGCCTAGTATTGTTGACATTGTTGTTTTTTTTTTTAAATTTTTAAATTTTCTTTTTAACTTAAAAATTCTTTATTTTTTTGGTCGAAGTTGGGGATTTCCCCCAAATTCCTTTAATTATTGCATCGAAGAGTTACATTCTATGCTCAACATGGAGGTGGCATGTGTCATTTTAATAATGTTAAAATTGTGACAACCAATTTAACTAAAAAGGTGTTACAAAACTCGGTGGCAGTTCTAGCTAACCTTCTTAGTAAAGGATGTTGGAGATGGAAATGTTCAGCTGGTGGTAGCTGTCCACTTCCACTTATGCAACTCTCTTCTTTTTCTTGGACTCATATACACCCTTCGGATTAAGGGGGGATTTGTTGGAGTCTAATCCTTGATGTGAGGAATCTTAATGTGAAGGGAGACTAAGAGTCACCTGTGAGTCCAAGAGTCACCTTGGAAGACGAATCCAAGGGACATCTCAATGTATATATTGACCATTTGTTAATGGAATTAATGTGCTTTCATGCCTATCTTTTGTCTTCTTGACTTAACTGCTTATGTGCCCTAGCTGGCACCTTACAATATTGTTCCATAGATGAGTAACACCAAGGGAGTGGATAGTAGAGCATAACAAAGTAGGAGATCTTGTAGTAGCTGTGCAGGCCACAGGGTTAGACGTAACTCTATAGTGAGTACCACTTTCTTTGTATTTGCATTACATATTGGAGAAGAAAAGAGCAAGGCATAGTCCTCACTTCTAGTTGGGTTTTCTACCATAGTGGGTTTTCCCAGGGTATATCTTGTGTTTTTGTGGATGTATTATTTTGCTCTAGTTATTTTCCTTACGTTGTAGTTTATTTATCATTATGTGGAATAAAGCTAACACAATGAATTAAGTTGTAAGATCCATTGTGATGAACTGTTCTAGTGGAATACCCACGGTAGTTTATGGATCAGCTTAGTCACCAACTTTGGAGTGAGTTGGATCATCACATTTCACGGTTGGAGAGGATTTGTTGTTGTTAGACTTGAGTATATGTAGATTTGGTTGCATAGCTTTAAGACCCTTGATGGTCAATTCATAATGCGCTCTCACCAGCTTCAGATCAAGATGAATAATCATATTTCATGATTGGAGAGGATTTGTTGAGTGTCACTTGTGGGAGATTGAGTATGAGGAGTGTTACCACCCAGTTTGCACTAGGATGATCACGGAGATTATAGATGAAGATAATCACTTGAAGACTAGCACGTCCAAGGCCATGCCAAGAATTACTCTTCTTCTTTTGCCTCTTTTTGGTTTGCTCTATCTCTTTTGTTCATGGTCAAAAGATGATAATTGTAAAATGACATGACATCTATATCATGTGTAAAAGGTCTATCCCAACTATGACTGTTATACTAAAAGGTGCTCAGGAGTGTTTTTTTAGTGAGACAGATATAGATACTAGTGATCTATACTGTTAAAGTTTTTTCACTCAATCATGTTTGTAAAGCCATGAGCATCCTTATTGCATTTTCCATAGGTTAGTGTCTTAGTCATTTGTCTTTTGTCATGCATTAATAAGTTTGTCATCATGATTTTGTATTTTTTTGGCTAGTATTTGTCCCTTAGGGGTCAAAAATGTAAAAATACGAGGTTTTCTAGTCCAAGGGGTTGCCAAACATCTTAATTAACACCCTCACACCCTTTAGATCCCTCATTTAGCCCAACGCACCCTTTTGGGAGAAAAAATGAGTGATTTTTGTTGTTTTAACAAAGTGATTTTAGGAGTTAGGTGAAAGGGAATATTCCCTTTTCACTAATTCAGCCCCCATGGAGCTCTGTTACGGCTTTATTGAACACCTAGGTGAGGAAGTCCTAACTCACAAGGGAAACTTAGGAAAGAAGCACCACTTTCACCACAGTGCTAATTTTCCACTTTTAGGAGAGCTCTCAAGGCCAAGGGTGGCTTCTCTATATGTTAGATTAGATATGATTTCGAGGAGAGTGAAGGAAGTTAGGGTCAACAAAATTATGATGTGTGTGTGTTGAGTTGTGTAGTTGACTTTCCCAAATAAGCAATTGACCATTCAAGAAGTACAATATTCAATAGATCAATTACTTAGAAGTTTTTCAAGAGTGTGAAGATGACATGAACTATGAACATTAGCCATAAAGCACTAGAAAATCATCAACATCATTCATTTCATTGATCCATGAAAAATAAACCAACTCATGAGAAAAATAAAATTCTGGAAATCGGTCTCACTTGATTAGTGCTGTGTGATTTTGGAATTATGTTTACCAACATAAATTTTCCAGAATTATCACAAAATCTAGTTAGTCAATATAACATATTCAATTCTTTCACTATCAACCATGTAAACTTTAAATCCCTCTGTTGTAACACACCTTTAATTAAAATAATACATTGCAGAAATTTTCAGAATTCAGAAATTTAGATTATTCCAGAAATTTTGATCACTGTTTGGTCAATGTGTCAAGAATCTATGCTTTGCAAATTTCAACATTAGCCAAGCATGAGATACCGACTTATTTTGCTGTTTATGAACTTACTAAATAGGACAAAACCCAAAAATTTTGCGGCACTTCAAAATCACTCTGTAGATCATAGATTTAATTTATTTGTGGTGTTAGATCAAACTTTTAAGTAGTGAATGATTTCCATAAATAAAATGCTTCTGTTGATCATTTTCAGCCACTAAATCAATAAGAAAAACTCAGAAAACCTCAGATTTCTACCCAGAATTTATTAAAGAAATTTTTAACCTAGAAATCTGAAATTTGTATACTAGAGATGTCCCAATTTTTTTTTCTTTTTTTTTCAGAATTTAACTTTTAGAAATCTGAAGAGAGACTAGTGCTTTCAATTTCAAACCCTTGGACTATGGGGTCTTGGGATTAAATACTCCAAGTGGCCTTGTATGTAGATGCTTGGCTGAAATCCTTGCATAACACGAGATTTTCCCGTTCCAAGCAATTGGAGTCTCATGTAAACCCTCATCAAGGAAGAGTTGTCTAATGACCTAGCGTGTACCCCTAGCTTATGTTATCAAATTTGCAGCCTCTACAAAGGTAAGCAAACTACAAACTAGCAACAAAACTAAACCACAAAATGACAAGATCATTCCATTGGAGCAAACATACTCTTTCATGAACTAGGAGCATAAACCTTACAATGAAGAAGATAACATGTCCAGGAATTTTGTATAATTCGGTAACATGTACAAGTACTTTAGTAGTGTTAAACCAGTTACACCAATCAAAATTTAAATCATTGGACTTGTTAGATTTATCAGAAATTGTCATCTTGGGAGGGTACTGCATGGTGGGTCCATTATTACCTTTTCTTTGGTAAGTGACCCCTTTGAACTTCTGCATGTTGTGAATTTGCTCATTAGAGGGCCTTTCTCCATAGTTTTTAGTCAAGTTGTCTAGTTCTTGACTGTATTGTCTAGCTTGTTTCCAACTTTCTCTAGGAATGGCATGGACATCTCCTACCATGTTGACATATTCAGGCTCGCTTGATATTTGTTCATTGCTACTACCCTCCGGAAAACCATGTTCTTGAACATAGCATGCAAAGTAATAGTTAGATTCTTCATGAAAATCTTTACATGCCCTACAGAATGGTGTATATTTCTCAACCATGTTAGCAACATCCAATGGATTGGGAGGCCTCTTTTCGTGGTTGGGACCTTTCTTTTGCCAATCTGTTTTCCGAGGGTAGTTTCTTTGAATGGGCTGAGTTTGTGCTCTTTCCATAGTTATGAACCTATTCTGCATTTCCTTGATTTGAGCAAGATGTTTCATCCCCATGTTCTCCATTTTCTCATTTATGTCCAACAATTTTCTCTCATAGGCATCCTTTTGAGAAGAAAAAGGATCCTTTTCTTTAGGTTCCGTTGGTTTCATTAGAGTTGAGGACCTTGAATAACTAGGAATTTTGGATTTGCCAGAAGATTGCATATTCCTATCAATTTTAGTAGCCATTTCTCGGGCCATCAAAAGAGTGGTGGGCTCTTTATCTCTGAGTTGATACTGCATTTCACCACTAAGTGCTTCAATGTAGTAGACTAAGATGGATTGAGTTGTAGGTTTGTAGTCTATATGGATGCCATTTGTCAAGTCTGTGAACTTCTTATTGAATTCATCCATTGTTTCATTCTCACTTCTTTTGATGTTGGTTAAAGCAGCTAACTGATGACGTGGCTCTTTTTTCTCTCCAAACTTGTTGGTGAAAGCAATTTTAAAGGTTGCAAAGGAGTTATCAGGTAAGCTGATGAACCAATCACCAACATCTCCTTCCAAGGATAGAGCAAAAAGTTTCATGTAAACATCTTCGTGTTTATTGGCTGGATCTCTGACATAGGGGCTAAGACATTTGGAGAAGCTTTTCAGATGATGAGCTGCAGTGATGGCATCAGTGCTAGTGAAGTTGGGCAGTTTATCTATAGCCTTCTCTGGTAGATCATGTGGTTGACCTGCTATTTGAGTGATGTTAAGGGGACTGAAAAATTCTCCAATTGGATCAAACAAACAATTATTATGTTCTACAAAAAGAGAATGGATGTCCGAAATAGACTCAGATCCAAGATTCTCAAGGATCCTACGAGAAGCTAACCTATTTAATCTCCTCTGATAAACCTTTTCAGGTCCAGGGATGAAATCAAGTAGGCCTACAGAGTTTCTTCTTGTTGAATACCTTGTTGTGTTTAATGACAGTGGTGTCGCCAGATGGATTCAAGTCTAAATTTAGAGAGTTGTTTAAACTAAAAACCTATCAAAAAGGTAAAGGTAAAAAACTAAGAAAAAACTATAAGGTTAAAGTCGTCCAGGAACAAAAAATTTGCCCCCGGCAGTGGTGCCAAGAATGTTGCCCGCCGATGTGCACACTAGCAGCATAAATCTTTTGAAAGTTGTTCCCCGAGGGGAAAAGTGTGGCCTTGGGGGCAAGTAAAGAGTCAGGTGCTGTCACTTGATCCCGACTCCTCCGTTTAGGAAAACTCCTAGCGAAGCCAGGGGGTAGACCCTACAAACAGTTACTAAGGCTCTTGTGTTTTAAAGTGTTTTTCGAGATGTGTGATGAGGATGGGTGTGTTTTAGGAGTTTTTGGTGATTTTACAATAACAAATTAGATCCAAGCATGTATTTGCAAAATAATTGAGAAGATGCACAACCACTGATAACTTATAAGCAAAGCATCCACAACATGATATAATTAAAGTATATTAATCAATACTCCAGATAGATAATAAGCAAATAAAATACTGAATTGAGTGACTAGTGCCAAATGGAGTCAATGTAGTGCTTGGGATGTTGAAAACATGTCTTCGGTGTGCTTGAAAATGTTTTGCAAATGCTTGTGGTAAATTTTTGTGTAAGTTTTAGGGGTGAAGTTGATTATTAATGGGAAGGGGATCTCTAAGTTATACCTTGCGGTACTGGAAATATGTCCGGATAATAGTCTAAGTGGCTCCGTACAAGGACATGTGGGCTGGCCGGAGTCTCCAGAGCAGTGTTCAACACTACACCAACAAGGATGTAGCCTAACTGGTGCCCTTAAGGTCTCGGTCTAGGGGTTCCCGCGTCCCCAGGTAGAATTTGCCCACTTTCGACTATTAGCGATCAACGCCGGATTTTCGTTGGTTGTATGGGAGAGTGTTTTATTATGGTTGAAGTGGAGTTAAATGTGAGGAATTGATCAGTCTACATTGTTTCCGAGCATCCCACAAGTGGGTAGAGCATACGTAGTGTAGTAAATATTCGTTCCAATTTTATTAAGGGTTATGAACAAGAACCATAGAAAACTCTCCGATAGAGAGCGCTCTTGATCTGCCTTATGGCGAGATTCAAGAGACTTACAAAAATGCTTGAAACAAACTACACTACCCAAGAATCTCTTTCAGGTCTAGGACCGTACTCGAGAGAGCAAGGGGGTTAGCAAAAATAAATGAAATAAAACGAACTCTCCGACAGAGAGCACTCTTGATCTGCCTTATGGCAAGATTCAAGAGATTTTATGTTCTTTTTAACAGTAGTTTATAATAAAACAAGAAATCTAATCTAAGCAAACCTCTCCGACAGAGAGTGCTCTTGATCCACTTTTCAGTGAGATTCAAGAGACTTAAGATTCTTTTTAACAAGTTAAATCCACTTTTCAGTGAGATTCAAGAGACTTAAGATTCTTTTTAACAAGTCATATGAAATTGAAACTAAGCTAAAACTTGAAAAAGGACAAACTAAGCTATCAAAGATCTAACGACTATCAAAATGAAAACTAACTCTAACTATTGAAGCTACTCTACATTGCAGGTATAAAGCAAATGAAGTTGCAAAAAGGACAAGTACAAGCTTCCCCCAAATGGGGGATGTAGGGTGTGGGAGCCTTTATCCCACTTGATCTTTTATTAAGATTTGTACAATGTGTTTGTGTTTTTTCTTCTTCTTGAAAGCACAAGTTAGAAAGGAGATGAAGAAGAAGGGAAGAGGGAGTTTGTGTGCTTTTCAATGAATTAAGTCCTTTCTCTTTTGCTCTTTAGCCTTTGGGCTTTTTGATTTGAACTTCTTGTATCCCTGAAAATAAGAGCTTTGAACACAAACTTTGTTAAGAATTAGTCAAATAAACAACAAGATGAAATTAAGATCTAGAAGTTAAAACTTGAAAATCAAACTATATGCAAGGATGGAAGAAGAGGGTTGAAGGAGTTGCCAATGCACACTTTTCAAGGCAGCCAAAACACCTTCTCTTATGACTGTTCTTTACACCTTTTGGGACTGTTTTGACATGCTTCCCGAGGCTGTTTTGTACCTTTTATGACAGTCAAATCAAATGATGGCAGCCACTGAATTTTATGACAGTCAAATTAATAGTTTGTGGCATCCAACTAACCTTTTTGGTGACTGTTTGGCACACTTTCGAGGCTGTTTTGTACCTCTTTTAGGGACTGTTTTAGCATGCTTTTCGAGGCAGCCAAGTGTACTTTCCTTTGGACTGTTTTCGAGGCAGGTTTGGCACACTTTTCAAGGCAGCCAAGTACACCTTTCAGACAGTCAACCCTTATTCAAAAAGAAGAGGAGTTAAAAGATTAGTATATCGACAAATAAACAAATCTAGATCTAGGAAAAATGATAATGCTTTTATATAAAAAAAACTAAGATCTAGATACTCTTAACGAAGTAGCTCAACAAGCATATATACTTAAAACTTGACTACTTTTAAGATGAGAGAATGCACTTGGATGATGTGAAACTTTTTGAATCTGAATGCATCCTAGATGAGAGATCTTGAAATATAAACTTTTAAACCAAAGATCTACTATATGCACATGAGGGAATAGGCTTAGGAAAATTAACTTGTAAATCAAAACACCTACTACTTCATGCAAGCGAGAATCCTTCAATGGATTTAAACTTCTAAACAATGGATCTCACTACTTGTAACCAACTTGAAAGGAAAAAATGAATTTTAAGATTTAATATGTGAAGAATGAGCAAGAACTTCAAGCCCAAGCTTGAATGATTGTTTTCTCTGTAGGATCCTGAAAAGCACAACTCATTAGTAAAATGGTAGCAGAGATGGTTGGAAGCAACTGAGCTCCAATTCCTACTATGCACTTTGGTAATACCTGCAAAAACTTCACAACTAAGAGCAAACCATGATCAAATCTAGTATATTCAGTAAAGGAAATTTTGGAGAGCCTAAGTATAACTGACTACTTTTGGCTACTCCTTGACTTCAATCACAAAACACAAATAAGCAACTTGAGCCTAACAAATGCTTACCCAATGGATTTATTATAAATCTTCTAAGCTAGGATTGATCAATGATATAGCAAAAAGTAAGTGAAATGCAGAGAGATATCACCTAAATTAGATACATGCCAAGAGATTGCACCATTAGACCTCCAAAGTCTTCAATTTTATTCAAGCTTGCATGCCAAATAACATCAAGCATTTAACAGAAAAAGTAGTAGAGGTTCCTGTTATCACCTAAACTGTAGTTACCCCAGTGGATGTATCCATTAATGGATGGCAATAGGAAAGGGCAACTCAAAAGGTGCAACCACGATCACCTCGACCTCCAATAGATGGTTGTCACGCCAGTCGAGGCAACCTTCACTTTATGCTATCTAGCCCAAACAGCAAAGGGGGAGACCCGATCTACTCCCGACAGGAGAGATCAAACCAAGACACCAAATCAAGTTAAGACTAAGTGAAGTATTGAAGGTGTATGGTGTATCCTAGGCCTAAAGATGAAGTCACAAGATGAGTGAGGGGTTCAATGAGTATGGGTTTGTTTCATTGTTGAGTGTGAGAGTGACTTATAGTATTTGAAATGAGGTCCAGGATTAAAGTACTAGTTCAATGTGAGAAAATCCACTGCCTTGGGAACCGTGTCCAATGTAGGGTAGTTTAGGGGTTGAATTGGGGCTAACTAGTACAAGTGACAAGCTCGATCATTAGATATGATAACATCAAAGGGTTTAGTCCACCAAACAAGGATCAGACCACAAGTTAATCCAACAATCTAGGAAAGTCGAATTGACTTGGAGAGAGATCAGTGCCTTGGGAAATGGAGTCAAGAAGAGATTAACTTATGGTCTCATCCTTGTTTGGTGGACTAAACCCTTTGATGTTATCATATCTAATGATCGAGCTTGTCACTTGTACTAGTTAGCCCCAATTCAACCCCTAAACTACTCTGCATTGGACACGGTTCCCAAGGCAGTGGATTTTCTCACATTGAACTAGTACTTTAATCCTGGACCTCATTTCAAATACTATAAGTCACTCTCACACTCAACAATGAAACAAAGCCATACTCATTGAACCCCTCACTCATCTTGTGACTTCATCTTTAGGCCTAGGATACACCATACACCTTCAATACTTCACTTAGTCTTAACTTGATTTGGTGTCTTGGTTTGATCTCTCCTGTCGAGAGTAGATCGGGTCTCCCCCTTTGCTGTTTGGGCTAGATAGCATAAAGTGAAGGTTGCCTCGATTGGCGTGACAACCATCTATTGGAGGTCGAGGTGATCGTGGTTGCTCCTTTTGAGTTGTGCCCTTTCCTATTGCCATCCATTAATGGATACATCCACTGGGGTAACTACAGTTTAGGTGATAACATTTTGGCGCCATTGCCGGGGAGGGCATAGGCTTACCTTGGTTCAATATAGTAATCATTACTCACTCTCTCTTGCATTTTAAACTACACATATCTTGGTAGAAGAGTTTAAAAAGTCTACCTGGCGACTTCGAATCGTGACTCTGCTGAGAAGCGAACCCATCTATACAATCCACTAAGAATCCTAATAATTCACAATGGACCAGGATATTCTTCAAAATCTTAAAGAACAATTAAAAATTAATGATAGAAATTTGAAATTTATGTATGAGGATAGTTATCAAAATAATTATGGGTATGACCTTGGATTTCAAGACTCTTATGATACCCATCATTCACCTCATCCATCTAATAATTTTTCTTCGAATAAGCCAATTAAAAGAGACCAAACTCCTAGCAGAAGAGCCAGGGAAGTTAGAAAACAAGCCAAACCATCTCCCATTTACTTCTCTAAAATTTATGGGGCACCTCATCCTATGCCAAACAATTTTAATCAAAGATTACCTCGTTTCAATGGAAGCGATGGTGTTTCAATTATAAATCATTTTTTATGATCTCTGGTATTATATGGATAGTTTGGGAACAACCGAGGAGGATGTTCTAATGAGGGCTCTGGGTTCATCTCTAGAGGGAAATGCTCGGATATGGTTTGATTATCTAGCATCGGGATCCATCACTGGGTATGACATGTTCCAACAGTTGCTAGTAAGTTAATGGAAAGAAACAATTGGTGAATCTATGGAAGGGCAATCAGACGATGATTGTATTGATGAAAATCAACTTGATGAAGATGATCAATATTACGATGATGAGTTAACTAACGATTGTTCATATCAAAGTAATTCATCTTCTCCTGAGCCTATTGAGTCTCATGATGAGGTAATGTATGACATTGAGCGAATTTCAACCCCTAGGGATTATTGCCTTAATATTGACATAAGAGGGGAACTTATGAGAACTTTATCATCATTACCTGAAGAAGTTTCAGATGAAGAGGATGATTCCAATGATTTCCATCAAGAAGCATCGATGGTTGAGTCTTCCATTAGTGAGTCTTTTGAAAATATTTTTGAGATCCCTTTTCATAATCCTTGTGTAATAGATGATTTTTCTTACCATGACACTGAAGAAGAAAGTAGGGACAACAACCAAGTTTCTTTAGAAACCAATGATCATCCTGTTTTTAGAGATCCATTTTATGAAAATGTTCAAATGGTTGTTAATCAGTTGGTCGATGCTATTCCTGATAAATTATCGTCATATGAATTTAGTGATGAATCAATTGAAGATAAGTCTCATGATGATGGGTTGGTGAATCAAACTAATCAAGAGTTTTCCTTAATCAAATCCTCAAACCAATATCTTAATGTTTATGGGAAGCTTGGAAATAATCCTTCACTTAACTCATCCAATGTTTATAATTTTTCCAATTCAATTTTTAATCAGGATTGTCTTTTTCAATTGTTGGGGTTGGGTGCTTGCAATAAGTTCTGTCCTTTTTCTCAAAAAATTGGGTCAATCAATTTTCAATCCACCCCCCCATCCCAATTTTCCAAGTCAACTTTGAATTTGTGGTCTGGTAAATCTTTGACTGTTGAAATTTTCAAACCAGAGTCTAAATATTGTCGCATAAATGGAGATACAGTGTTTTATTTTCCCTTTTAGTTATCTTTAACAAATAACATTCTTAAATCTTCTTGGTGGCTGGAAGGGGTATATAAAGATCAATTTCATCAATTTTCCATCCTTAAACAACTAGTGGGGCTAATCTCAATCTTAATTTTATTTCACAATTTATCCCTACTTGGTTTGTGCATCATTCTCGGAGTTCTCAGAATTGAATGTCCTGGTCAGGTAGATGAGGAAAGTAATTTGAAACAAGGGGAGTTAAATTTGTTATCACATCTTTTCCCTCCATATATTTTGAATAATAACTTGCACAATTTTTATGACCCTATCAATTCTTGGATGGAGGATGTTTGCAGTAATTAGTCTTTCCCTTGGCATGATTTCATTTTACACCATTCAACTCCTTTCTCGATTTTTGAACAAGTCAGGAAGGTTGTGCTATCAATTTCATCAATCCTTAATCTAGCCCTAACTCGTTTTCTAAGCAAAAATCAAAGAAGAATCATTAACTTGTTCGATGATTGGTTGCACTGGATCTATGATTTTACCTAGCATTTGGTTTGACCGGTTAGATTAGAGTAGGTAGGAACTGAATAAGCCTGCTTGGGCAGTAGTTAGTCTTTTCAACCATTGAGTCTGGCACCTTTTTGTTTGTCTTTTCCTAAGCTCCTTTTGAAGCTCCTAGTTTAACTGAGTACCTGTCATTTTTTTTTCTTTTTTTTTTCCTGCACAATAAATTTCAAACTTTGCAAGTTATGTTAGTAATTTAATTTACTTTCTGCATTTATATTTCTGTCAGAATAGATTTCATTTTCAGTTTGATTTTATATTTTTCCCATACATGCTGCGTGAGGTATTTTTTATGTCTGTGAATGCAGAAATAAGTGCAAAATAAAATAAAGAGCTAAAAGCAAAATGGTAGAGTGCTAGATCGAGGATTTGAGTAGCAGAGTTCGAGGACCAGAGATTCTGAGGTTTTCAAGCGCTCTTTTCAGCAGAGCACTTGTCCCAGCCGGAGCCAGATGTTATCACATATATAGTAGCCGGGTTACCATACATTATTTTTCTGATTCCAGTACACTATTCATCCAGTTCCCTTACATTGAGATGCTGAGATGAGCATCTATTTGGATCACTATCAGATTTAGACAACAGTTTTATTCCCCATGCCATGACTGAGTCTTAGGACACTCAGAGAGATGACCGATGTAGTCATTATACCGTTTGAGCAGAGCAGTCAGTAGTGCTTGGAGTTATAGCAGCAGTTTTAGAGGACAGATGATGGTTCAGACGATGAGCATTCAGGTATATGACTCAATAGGTATATCATGGTGTTAAGATTATATTGCTTTTATATTTATTCTTATAGCATGTCTTAGCACTTAGTGTCATGATCTGGCGATCATATAGATATGTGGACTTGGTTGATCTTATTTTATATATTATATTGTCTCTACTCAGACTTAGAAGTTCACTATTCATACTCATTGGTTTTACCCTACTTAGGGAGAATAGCGGTGATCCTTCCACCATACCTTGGCTTGCTAGTGTTGGCTCCATTATTCATTGTATTCATCCATCCATTGCCTACCTTTTAGTTTATCACCCTGACTTACTACTTGACTAGTGACATGGAGGATCTTTTCCCCACTATGGCCTCTGTATTGGATGAGCTTCTCTGTTTATTGTGTCTCGGCTCTGAGTTGGTGACAAAACTTACCTATGGTGAGTTGGAGTTCCTTGTGAATTCCCCCTAGTCACTTAAGTTGTGTTGGCTAAACCTGAAACTTTTGGTGCTGCCATGAATACAAATCTGGAAAAATGAAATGCTATATCTTGTATGAAAAGCCCGTTCATGCAATGTGTTTTTCAACACACATGAATGAAAGGCATGCCAAATGAAAATGGCCATGAAAATAAAATGTTATATCTTTTGGAAATGTAAATACCCAGGTAAACAAGCTGTCTGTGACACACCTAGAAGTGCTCAGGTAAACAAGTGCCTTAAAAACACACCTGCAGCAAAAACCCTAAAGTAAATGTAAATTTATGCAATGTGTTTATAAACACACATAGATCAAAGGCTATTGAAACTTCAGGCCCAAAAAGCAATGGAACTTAAATGCTATATCTAAATTATTGCTGGCCTCATTTGTATTATGGATTGTGCGCATCTGTTAAAGGTGAATAAAATCTTCTTTGAACAACTCGTCCATTTGTGAGACACCGCCATTCCCTGTGTTGTTGCTCATTCGGTATATACTATGGTGTGTATTCCCTTTCCCCATTTCCAAAGTGTCACAATGTTAAGTCAGTCAAGTCATCCTTTAGCCTAGCCAGTTTATTTTAGCCTTCGCCCTTCACTAGCAAATTGATCACAACTATGAAGTGAGTATGGTCCTGAAAGTCTAGTTTGAGTTATAATAATAATTAATGACATTATATATTTGGATTTAGATCGCCAATTATGATTACTTTGTGTTATAATTGTTATTTGAATAAGTTGTAGAGCATGCATTAACCTTTGACACTTTGCAGCAGCTTCTGATGACAGTCTGAGTTATATTTGGTCATATTGACTTGGTCAAACCTAGTTTGACCAAGGTCAATCACAGGACATGAGATGGTTGGACCTTGTGATGATATGGATAGATTATATATGGTCTATAAACATGTACATGATGGTTCTATGCATCAAATACAGGTTTATGATGATGATTTATGGTTTTCAACATTTATTGATTATTATTATTTGACCTGTTTCGATATATTGGATATATTATATGATCATGCAGAGATTCATATGGTGTATGAGTACACATCTTGGATAGATTTGGACCTTCTGAGTCTAATGAGACAGTCTGTTTTTAGTTTCGGGTAGTTACAGTGATGATTGAGCCTCAGTGGGCTATCCCAGTGCAGTTTTGGTCTGTCAGAGACCCTGTCAGAGCAGAGATGATTTTTATCTGGTTGACCTAGGGCGCTGTGCTTGGAGGGGGTGGCCCAACCACTTATTTCTACCATATTACCCCCCTCTCGGACACACTGGTGCCCTCACCTTGACAACGCAGGCACTCCAGGAGGCAGTTTGGGGCAGTTTCACGCTTCTCGAGGCATTTCAGGATTGGTAGAAATGGCTATTAAGGAATTCGATTTTTACTGAGACAAGGTCTTGGCATGGGATGATCAGTGATGATGGGTGGATGTCTTCCACACCTCCAGCAGTTTCAGCTTCATCAGGGCCCGCATCCGTCACTTATGGCACTTTCTGATGATTTTTGAGGCCTCCTAAGGCCCACGATTTGTCCATAGAGGCATGATTTGGTACATTGATGACTATTTTATTATTATTGTGCTATGGGGATTGACCAAGGGTGGCTAAAATTACCCCTTGGACCCACCATAAGCTTCTTATTATATTTTGTCATTATGATATGGTGGGATTCCCCTCTCCTAGGGCGATTTTGTCCACTTATGTTATATTTTATTAGTGATCCATGTATTTTATTGTTGAGCTCATCTCAACCATTGATTAAACATTTGTATCTTTTAATCTTAGCCACTCATTCAAAAAGTGGTTAGGATTTTGGTGCCTCCTATCTATTTAAAGGAGAGAGCCTCTCATTGGAAAGGGGACTTGTGGCTCTGGATTATTGGAATAGAAAATTATTATTGCATCTATCTCCAGTGTTGTGGTGAATGTTTTTGGTGTTTGTTCGTTGGTTCTTCCTCTGCACTGGGTTATTGGAGATCTTGTTTTGCCATATCTTTTGTACCACGTTTTTGCATCTACAGGTGGAGGTTGATTTGCTTTGAGGAGGAAGTATTGGTAGGGGAAGACTCTCCCTACTTCTTCTTTGGATCTCTTCGTTGGTAACAGGGAGTATTACTGTCTCAGGACCTTCTATTTCATGTTATCATTGTATTTTACTTGTATTTCCTCTATACTTGACCTCTTTGATTGAAATCGATTTCCTTGGATTGACAGGTAGAGGAGGGCGCACTTGTGGGCTAGGGCATCAATTTGGCAAGCAAAATCAATAATTTTTCATTTGATCTCTGCGGGAATCTTCCTCGACATCAAGGCATCTCTCTTCATCACTCAGGTATGATCTCAAGGTAATTTCTATCTCCATGATCTATCCACTTGTCTAAAATATTTCAAACCCTAATTAATCAAAACCCCCATTGTTACATTTTCTTAGATCTACTAAGATCTAGTGGGTTGTTGGGTATAATATTTAAAACCCACCTCTATAGTATCCACGGCATCCCGGATCTATAGTTTGGTGAGGATTGGCCACCATTTGATCCCTTCCCCAAGCCAACTTAGCTCCTCCAAGCAAGGGCGCACTTCTTGGTGAGGTGAGTTAACCTAGATCTAGTTGATGGGTAGTTGAGATTTCGATTGATTCATGATCTACATGCCCTAAAACCTACCCCTAGACTTTCACTTTGGCAATTTCCACCTTGTGGGCTCTATTCCACATTTTAAGGGATTTAATCCCCATTTTGGACGACATCGAATCTTTAAACTCAAATCTAGTAAGATCTAGCCATCGGATTGCCCTGAAATTGTAGATCCACACTTTCACTCGATCAACCTACTTGGATCTAAAATTTGGATGTCATTGGACTTGTCTTGATCCCATTTATCCCCATTTTTACCCTCCTTGGGGCAAAGTCGCACTCCCTTGTAGATTGGAGTTGGTCCACTTCTAGGACGTGGGTACATGAGATTTTAGTGGATTTGGAACGGGCATAATTCAAAACCTAGGTCTAGTTGGTCACTTCATCAAATCTTGCCATGGGGATAGCATTCCTTGTTTTAAGGGATTGTGGTCCACTTTGGTCAAACCTTGAATCTTTAGATCGAGATTTATTCATCCATCAAACCTTTAATTGCCCACTTGTCTCATGCAATAGGAGTCATCAACCACAAGTTAACTTCACTTTGATTCCATTAGTCCCAATTCCCAAGGCACCGATCTCTCTCCAAGTCAATTCGACTTTCCTAGATTGTTGGATGAACTTGTGGTTTGATCCTTGTGTGGTGGACTAAACCCTTTGATGTCATCATATATCATGATCAAGCTTGTCACTTGTACTAGTTAGCCCCAATTCAACCCCTAAACTACCCTGCATTGGACACGATTCCCAAGGCAATGGATTTTCTCACATTGAACTAGTACTCTAATCCTAGATCTCACTTCAAATATCAAAAGTCACTCTCACATCAACAATGAACCAAAGCTATACTCATTGAACCCCTCACTTATCTTGTGACTTCATCCTAAGGTCGAGGATAAACCATACACCTTCAATACTTCACTTAGTCTTAACTTGATTTGGTGTCTTGGTTTGATCTCTCCTGTCGGGAGTAGATCGAGTCTCCCCCTTTGTTGTCTGGGCTAGATAACATAAAGCGAAGGTTGCCTCGACTGGCGTGACAACCATCTATTGGAGGTCGAGGTGATCGTGGTTGCACCTTTTGAGTTGCCCTTTCCTATTGCCATCCATTAATGGATACATCCACAGGGGTAACTACAGTTTAGGTGATAACAGTTCCTTGCACCAAAATTCCACCCTCAGAGGTGGAGCAAGGCCCTTAATTTATAGCATTACAAAGAAGGTAAGTCGAATGCTTGAGGAGAGGAGGGCGAGGAAGCTAGGGTTGAGGTAGGCGCATTCCAATCAAGGAGAGACTCACGCATGACTGAAGGAGAGATTCATGTGATGTTGGCGTGATTGTAAGCTTGGAGTTTAGTTTGGTGTGATTTGTAGAGGTGGCAACCCTCTCCTTTGTAACTCTCACCCATCCCATAGGGATAATCGCCCACCACTCTCGTGATACATGTGCATGGACAACGCACGTGAAGGAGGCCCACGCAAACCTCAACTTTAAAATCATCATTCGCTTATCCTATGTTTGATGCGTGGCATGTGCTTTAAGTCTTGACATGGTCGCCCACCACACTTTGGAGCATTCGCCATCCACTCGTGAACTCTTGTGGAGTGACGCTCATCACATGAAGGAATTCGTACTCGCTTTATTAAATTCAAATTGACTTTTATAACCATGCTTCAACCAATGAGTGAGGTCGTATATCATAATAAGACATATGCCAACCTTTACCCCATCATTACTTTAATGTTTTTTTTGACTTATTTGATTTTTGTCCTCATGTGCAATTTCTCCTTTTTTAGCATTTAAATGCCAGTTTGTCGCATCTTTAGCCAAAACTGCTCCCAGGGGCGACGTGATTGTCTGAAACCTGAAGAAAAAGGGTACTAGGGTAAAGAGGATGCTATGAGCGTCAAAACGAGCCTCCCCACGCCAAATTCCGCCTCCAAAGTACACTTTTATCACACTTCGAATTTTTCCATTTAAACCATTAAAAAATGGTCTAAATTACGAAAAAAATTATTTTCTTCGAAATCGACTCAAACTCCTAGGGGACCTAGTGCATACCCATACCACTCAATATAGATGGTCAACATGAAAAAATCCTAGACACAAGACTTTAATAACCACCTTAGGTTTTGACCACCATGTTAAATACTCCAGCTTTGGAGGTGTGAGTGAAAAACTCAAGAATTATACACGACTGAACCGCAATGCATAATTCCTAAGGAAAAAACACTCTAGAGTATTACCTTGATAGTTGAACCTAGGGATAGCAGAGTCTGGCCAACTTTTTACAATCCCCCCAAGGGGGTGTGAAGTGACTTTTATTACAAATGGGGCAAAATTGCCCTGAAAAATGTCTTCTGAACTTCTGAATTCTGAAGATGAACATGTATCATGTTCATGAAACTGGCGGCCCACTAGAAGTTCAGCGATTGTACAAAATAGCTGGTAACTCCAACCATAAAAGAAGACTAAGAGACAAAACCATTAGATGCAAAGTGATAGTATTTATCTCCAATGCTTAACAACAAATGAGAATGACAGGTGAGCTCTTTATGTAGGAGAGAGGCTCAACCTTCTCTACAATAAAATAATAATTGATGTATCCAAAACCCCAGATCCAATCCAGTACTCCTCCCAATACATAAAACAATCATCAAATGTTCAACAAAAGTGGGATGCCCTCATCCAAAATGGTCCAAGACTGAAGAATGGTCCATAAAATAGCCAAATAAGGAGGGCACTCAAGCAAGGAGGGACCAAAACCCTCACATGTGTGGCACAAATAACCATAGAAGAAGACTAAGAGACAAAACCTTTAGATGCAAAATGATAGTATTTATCTCCAATGGTAAACAACAAATTAGAATGAGAGGTGAGCTCTTTATATAGGAAAGAGGCTCAATCTTCTCTACAATAAAATAATAATAGATGTGTCCAAAACCCTAGATCCAATCTAGGACTCCTCCCAATACATAAAATAATCATCAAATGCTCAACACAAGCAGGATGCCCTCATCTAAAATGGTCCAAGAGTGAAGAATGGTCCATAAAAAATCCAAATAAGGAGGCCGCTCAAGGAAGGAGGGATCAAAACCCTCACATGTGTGGCACACATGACCATCCAAGTGGGACGTCTATCAAAAAATGCTTCAAGAGTGAACCAACCTCCATAAAAGTGGGTGGGATGGCCTCTAAATAGGTAAATAATGGCCCAACATAAGTCAAAAGTCAGAGCGCCCTCATTAAATAGTCCAATGAGCCAACAAACATGTGCTAAAGAGGGGATGACCCCATCATGTGGCTCCAAACGACCCTCTAGAATCATCCATGTGTCAACACAATTGTTGAATATGTGAAAGGGGGGTTCACACGTGTGGGAGGAGGGGTCTAAGGTAGAGAGACCAAAACCCTAAACCACTTTATGAATGAGTGGTTGAGATCAAAAGATAAATACAATATAAACAACGGCTATGATGAGCCATAACAATTTAACATGGATCAACTCACTAAGAGGGGTGCACACACTAAAAGAGAGGTCCTAGGGGGGGTCGCACCACATAAAGATGACTAGGACAAGTGAAAGGAGCACATGGTGGGGCTAGGAGGTGTTATAATCCTTCACTAGCATCACCCCATGGCACAATAACATAAGACATGACTTAATGACATGTCAAAGTGACCAAATGGCCAAATCGTGGCCCCCTCAATGAGAGAATAATATATCAAATCACAACCCGGAGAGTGTGTGGACCCCATTGAATGCTGCAAGCTGATCTAGAAGGAGTGGGATACATCACAAATGACCTTTGAACAAACCTCATGCCAAAACCTTGCCTCAATAGCGCAAATCTATTTCCTCAATGACCTTTTTATCCCATTTTTATTCCACCTAAAAATTATCAAAATCCCTGTAACTCACTGCCTGATACCTGGGCACAAAATCTAACTGTACCATCATGTATGGAGATGGGCTAATATGGTAATAACAAGTGGTTGGACCCCCCCATATCCTCTGTAGCTCAAATGCGACTGTTGGACAAGCCATTTCTGCATGGCAAAACTGGAAAAAAGTGGAAATCTGACCATATCGTCACTGAGAGTGCCTGAAACTGATAACTGAGTGTCTCAATGGACTCAGAAGGTCCAAATCTACTAAAGCTGAGTACCCATGCACCATGTGGCAACCTATAAGATCAGCTGTAGCCTCAGCCATACTCGGACGATAATAAAATAATGGTCTGGAAATAATAATAACCATAAAAAATACATCAACCATCATCTGAAACCTATGTCCACTGTATGGAATCATCAAAGGTGCATCATAGAACCATAAATCATCATCATATGACATCACTGGTCCAACTCATAACGAATCCCAAGACTGATAAAAATATGACCCAGAATAGAAATGCCTGTTGCTGCAAGTGCAAATGGTTAAAACATGCTCTGTTAATCATTCTCATAGCAAGACTTAAAGTATTAAGCATCATTTCACCGGCAGTTAATACATAATTATACCAAATACAAGTTTAAATAATCATTTACTTACAATAGAACCTTAGGAATATACTCATTCTGTAGACTATTCAAGAATATAATCATCCACTTACAATTGGCCATCAAGATGCCCTCCCTTGAAGGAAGTGAGAGTCAGTTGATGGGACTATTGCATCCTTGTAGGACTTTTGTTGCGGGTTCATCTCACTAACGGTTTTGTAGTAGGTTCACCTCATCATAGACATGTTATCACGTATATTGTAGCTGCTTCTAAGAGGGATCCTATCTAGGATGGTAGAGGGCAAGAAGCTAAATCAAGTGACACCACAAGGGCCTCGTCCACTATTAATATAGTTATCACACCGGATGGGCTCTTGTCACTTTAGGCCAAGCTGAAGGCAAGACCAAGGGGGAGACCCTATCTAGCCTTGAGGGGCTAACACAGATACATGACACACTAATAAGAATACAAAGTTCAGACAAGCAAGTGGTATCTTGACTTATTACCTTGGATTAACAAAGGCTATTGAGAAATAGATTTGAATAACAGGTTGAGAGGCTTAATAATGGAATATTGTCAATCAGTGAAATGATTATCTCAATAAAAGTGATTGTAGACATCTAACCCATGATAAAATGAGTGCTAATGAAAAGCCCCAACTTGTTTCACCTGGGGTTTGAGCATGCAAATGTAAGAGTTGCTACGAAATGGTATTCTAATGAAATTTAAGCACTCCAAATGGTTACTAGCTGCTAGATAAGACAATTGGAAGTGGTTTAAGCAACACCCAAGTCACCCAATAAATAAATCGAACAGTTACCCAAGGAGGGCGAATTGATCCTAGGGAGACCAGTGCTAGAGATTGGGAAAACAGAGTCAAATGAAACAAAAATTGGTCCCTAAGGGTTTTGAAGGATTTCCTACTTGGGTTTTCAATGATGAAGCCAAATGGTGATCAGAAATACAACTTCTACAAAATGAGGGTTTTACACTTGGAAAAATTTGCTCACAAGTGGAATAGAAATTTAAACTACAGAGAAAAGATGAATATCATACCTGGAATCTTGGCCGATGCCAAGATAGTGATACTCTTCCTCAACTATGATCAGCTTAGTGAAGCCACGGTGAAGATCTTGCCCAAATAAAAAATGTCCAACGTAGCTAGTTCTCAAGGTCATCTTCCTATTAATGTTCTTTCCTTCATAGAGTCTCTTCAATGCATCAAACATCTCCTTAGGAGTCTTCAATGATGAGATGTGGGGGATCAAGTGATCCTTGATGGAGTCAACAATGATCCTCTTGGCCCTAATCAAATTTTTCTTGTGATTAGCCTTGTCTTCATCTCTCTTTGGCTCCACAACTTTCTCCTTAACATAGTTGTCCAAATCATTCTCTTCTAGAATGAGCAATACTCTATACTTCCAAGCTCATAAGTTATTGGCTCTCTCAAGCGTATCCTCAAGATTGGTATTGTTTGTCATCTTGATAAAATGAGAACTTGAAATGGAAATAAGGATAATAGTACTTACCAATCAAGATGCTCCAACCAAGTGCTTGCTTCAATGCCTTCTGAAATCTGCTACCTGGTTGACCTAGGGTTTGTCAGAGAAACCCTAATTTTCCAACTTTGGAATCTTGCAAATCTGTGTCGAGGAAAAGAGGCGCCTCCCTAAGGCGAGTCGAGCAAACCCCTCCTTCAACCAAATTTGTGGACAAAAGTATGAAAAATCTGATGCCCTAGATTTCCTGAGTAGTAGTGATAGGGTCAAAATTCAAAATTCTTGGAGCTAGAATCTTCCTCCACAAAAAGATGCGCCCTTCTAGGGTGAATTGACTTGACCTCCTTTTCAGGCCAATCTATGGTGAAAAGCCTTCGGAACAAGAAACCCTAGTTTTCAATTTTGACAGTTTGTGTTGCACAATGTCTTCTTTCAGGCTAGCTTTGAAACCATGTTAGAATTTTAATACTATAATGATGGTTATGTTAGATCTTCAATCAATTTGCATTATATCACAATAACCATAAACAATAGGATTACTAAAATATAGACAAGCACAACATAAACAAGAGTACAAAATAATTTATCTCGGGAAACCCTCTTGAGGCAGAAAACCCAACAAAACTTCTTCAGTATAGATTCGTCAGCAAGTAAAATGTCAATCTTGTACAATAACCTGAGAACAAAGAAACCTAAGAATAAGATGTCTTCAATGCAACAACTCTTTCTCCCAAGCGAACTTGGCTTTCTCTCTCTACTAATGCGAACTAGCTTGAGTGAGTGATGTGCCAAATGAGCTAGGCGACACTCTTATTTATGTTAAATTTTGTACCAAGGCAAGTGTTTTTCCACCTTGAGATGCCTAGGGGTGGATGAAACATTAAAAGTGGTCCCTAGTCACTTTATTAAAGTGAGAATCACTTTAGAATTTTAAAGTTGCTTTATAAAGTTTGCTTACGGTTATAATTTTTAATTGACTTGATGAGAATTAAAGTGGGTGAGAAATTAAAAGGGTCATTAATGTACTTAAGTTGAAAAGTGCATTAAATTCATTTATTTAATTATTAATGAGCCTTTTATGTGAGCCTTAGATCTCATTGAGCCAAGATCTAATCTTGGCCATTGAATCTCAGGAAGAAGTTACCATGAACAAAAAGGGGAGAAACTAGGGATTGAGGCATTCATTCATTCATTGTGATCTAAGAGATTTGGAGAGCAAGAGAGAAGAAGAGAAAGTAAAGAGAGAAAGAGAGAAAACCCTTGAAGAATTTACAGACTGAGCATGAGCACAAACTCCAAGAAGAAGGGCACATTTCCCTAGACAAATCCGTACAGTAGAGAGAATCCGTACAACACTGAAATCGAGGAGAGTGGCATTGTTTTCGAGGCAAAAAATAGGCACAAATTTCGAGGTAGAGGTACAATAATTAATGCTGTCCGTATAGCGTCCGTACATGCAGAAATTTGTTGAGTGCTTCCACCAGTCCTTCCACTTGGTACATTGATAGTGGGGCTTCGAGTCATATGACAGGTGTTCGAGATATGTTTACTGAGATGATTGAAACCGGCTTGAGTCTAGAGGTAGTGTTGGGTGATGACACTGTTGTGAGAGCAGTTGGGCGAGGGACTATCACCTTTCAAAGGGAGTCCATGCGATCCATAACATTGAGGGATGTCTTGTACGTCCCCGAGCTGAAGAAGAACCTTGTTTCAGTTTCCACTATCAAGGACAGGGGCTTTGGAGTGTGTGTCTTAGATGGGAAAGTGTATGTTTTTCCCAGAGCAGCAGGACCATCTACTTCATATACCATCGGAGTTAGATGTGGGAAACTGTACTAGCTTCTCTTCCAGCCTCATCATGCATTGGCCCATACTAGTAGTAGCAGGGAGTTGTGTGAGTTGTGGCACAGGAGGATGGCCCACCTTCATCATTTAGCTTTGAGATTGTTGAGGGAGATGTCTACAGGTTTACCGCAGTTCAGCACAGAGTAGAGTGGTTTGTGCAGAGCGTGTGCTTTGGGAAAGTACACCAAGATTGATTTTCCGAGCAGTGATAGCAGATTAGGAGGAGTACTGGATTTGATACATTTTGATTTATGTGGATCCATGTCTTTTGCTTTGTTGACAGGTTTTGAGTATTATATCAGTTTCATTGATGATCACTCCAGGAAGACCTGCATGCACTTCCTCAGAAACAAGAAGTTCGAGGAAGTCTTGAAGAGGTTCCAAGAGCTCAAAGCTTTTGTGGAGAACCAAACAGGGAGGAAGATTTGGGCACTCAGGTCAGACAATGGGGGTTAGTATACCTCCAAGGAGTTTGATGCGTTTTGTAGATAGAAGGGAATCGTAAGGCAGTTGATCGTTCCATATACTCCACAGCAGAATGGAGTTGCCGAAAGGAAGAACAGAGCGGTAGTGGGAGCAACTAGAGCCATGCTACATGATCAGAGTCTTCCTTTCTTTCTATGGGCAGAGGCCTGTAGTATTGTTGTTTATGTGCAAAATAGGAGTCCACATCGTGCTTTGGGGTGTAAAACTCATGAGGAGATGTTCACTGGGAAGAGGCCTGAGACAGGGCACTTTCGCATATTTGGATGTCTTACATATTCTCATGTCCCTTATTCTTCCTGTTCGGACACTGTCCAACATAGTGTCCAAACTTCTGGCAAGCAAAGCACTTGACTTTGCTCATGTTTCTATTTAATTTATACTAGTTACAACATGGCGTTTTTACCTAATTGGGCCGACCTGTCCTTTCCTAACTGGGCCGACTTCACTGGGGCAGTTTTTCCCATTGTTTGGGGCAGACTTACCATTGTTTGGTGCAGTTTACTCATTGGGCCGACTTGTCTATTTTACTTGATTTCTTTTAGGATTTTATATGATCAAATACAATATGAATATTCCTCGAAGGAAGTACAATAAAAATACAATAAGAATATCTTCCGAAGTTACATTCTTCAACAACTTTTAATTCAGGTTCTAGGGGACTCTTAAAATGAGTAGTCCCTTACTCCATCTCACTTACACGCACTTTTGGGCTCCATGAGGAATGTTCATTACATTTTATTTCATATTTAGGCCAGCAGTCATTTTGATTTTGCATTTGTTCCACATCTGCTTTTTATTTTGCCTTTTTCATTTCACTTCATATTTAGCCTTTTGGCTTGATTTTTCTTTTTAACTCTTCATATGGCCTCATTGGCTTGCATTTCTTTTGATATAACAAGTTTCATTCTTTTGATATAACAAGTTTCCTTTCTTTTGATATAACAACTTTCATATGGCCTCATTGGCTTGCAGAAGGGGATTAATGAGATCCATAACCAAGTCACACACTCTAGAGTTGAGACACAAGCAAACATAGAGTCTATCATGCACAAAGGTCAAAGTGGGGGGGAAAGCTCCTCAATTTCACAAGTCTGGGTCATAAGTCAGGGATCAAATCAAAGGACGGAGGCAAACGAGTGGCTGGAGAAAGTGAAGAATGGTACTAGGCATAACAAAGTCATGGTCAGGCTTGTGTAAGGTAGGCAGATACTAGTGAGCATATACTAAGGCCTTAGCAATCTAGATAGCTTAGCGACTCTACGTCCTCGGAGAAGCAATCCAAGGGGCCCAGCCGAAGGGGCCTCACCTTGTTAGGCTATTTTGGAGCCTATCCCCGGCACTAAACTTGGGTGCCTAACCCCGGAGGATCCAGAGAAATAAAAGCATATAACATCACCACTTTTAGTCACTGAATGAACAGTCAAAGCTACTAATATAGACAAAAGAGACAATTAGTAATGCCCAAATACAAGATGTTTACCTGCTCAACGATATACCTGTCTCTGATATAGCCATGAAGAACAACTCTGACTGCATGGGGCAAGGGAAAGCATATCATCTGCTCCTCTGCTGCTCTGATCAGTGAACCATAACCCAACCAATACATCTCAAGGGTGTCATGAAGGGCTCAGTCATGAGAAGGGGCTCTGGATAAATGATCTGAATAGCTTGGACATATAGCTCCACCACTGCTGAGAAAAACTCAACTCATGTAAATAAGGACTGGCTCATGCATCTGACCAGCTGATCTGCATCATGGTAGCCGTCCTACTATGGATGTGACAACAAGACCCTCGAAGAAGCTTTAAAGGAGTTACATCTGCCATTTGGGATAAGTACTTTATCAGATTGGTGGGCAAACAAATCAACAATTGGATGCATGTCTGCTAGAAGGGAGGTTAATTCTATCCAGAGCGGATAGTTGGCTTGACCACAGTTCTCTGGGTTGAAATATGCCCTTTAGGATGGAACATAGGCATGAGGACCAACAATGTTCCATGTACCAAACTATAATACTTTGCACCCAACCCCCAGTAAGAGTTCAATGAGATTCCTTTGGCTTCCCATTTCAACAAGGTCCACATTGTGAATGCTCCCTCGTTTGGCATGTGATGCAGGAAATACAGAATGACTCCTAGAGTCTCAAGGTGCATGTGCCCTTTAAAGTATTCTTTATTATCCGCTAAGAAAAAATTGAAGTCATCTTGGTGAGACACTTTCGGCTGAGTTGTAGATGGCACTGCAACCTGAGGCTCATGCATTTGCATATCCTCCGTTTGTGTAGGCATGCTCATCCATATCCAAGTCCTCTACCTCCACCTCTGCCTGGCCTATGCAGCAATCTTCGAAGGCATCTCTGTTGGGTGCAAACTCTCACCTGCTGGAATCTGAATGTAGTCTCCACCTAACTCATTACCTCCTGCCGGAAAACAACTTGGGTGTATAGTAGTGGTCTTTCAGTGAAGAAACCCCAAATAATGACATGAAGTTGTTACTATAGATTTAAATTTTTTTGTTGAAGTATGCAGTTAAGGGAAATAGTTACATGACATCCCTGCTAATGAAGAACTTTAAAATTCCTCTGATTACAGAAATATTAAAGCATGCGCTCAAATGGAAATAAGCACTTGAGAAATTCTAATCTTTTAAGAACTTAGTTCAAGAATTGTATTGTATTGCATGGTATGCTGATTTTGATATTGATCAGGTCCTGCTTGTCATGGAATGTAGCCACATGTAGAGCCATGTTCACAAATCATTATAATTTAAGATAATTATTGGTATTTTAGATTTCCTCTGACTTGTTCTCTTACTCTTTAGAATTTATATGCAATCATGCATTTGATTATTTTTGTGCAGTCAACAGCTCCCTATGGAATTGATATTGTGACCATAAATCTCTCCAAACAGTGAACTTCACACATCCTTCTCAGTGCATGATATGATTTCAGGGTAAGACTTTAAGTGAAATTTGTTTTGCAGGTGCAGCTGAAGACAGGGATATGGATGAGATGGATTATGTAGAAGAAGTTGGAATTTGTACCAGAAAGATAGATGTCATTGATATTCTGGATGAAACAGACGATTCTGCTAGTGAGAATGATGTAGTATTCATAGAGGAGGAATTAGGGGACTCTGCAACCAGGATGGATATATCAGAGGATAGAGACAGCCATAGAACTGAGCAGAATGTGGCTATTGCAGAGGCAATGATTGGCCAGCCAAGCAAGTTGAATGTAGCAAATGTTGCAGACAAAACAAACTATTGTGCAAGCACCATGGATATAGATATTCTTAATGAAATAAAAGGATTGGCAAGCAGCATGGATGTAGTTACCATTGAAGAAGAAACAGAAGGCTACACCAGGGATGAGGATTTTCAAAATGAACCCTCTGAAGAAGAATTAAACACCTTCTGTATAGATGCTTCCAAAGCATTCTTTAATGAATGGGGATTGATTAGTCATCAACTAAATTCGTTCGATGACTTTATGAGTAATGGGTTACAAAGAATGTTTGATGAACTAGGGGAGTTCAAAATAGAACCTGATTATAACCCACAAAAAAAAACATCAGATGGCTTATGGTATCATGCATCCATTTCTTTCGGCAAGGTCACAGTGGAGCAACCTTCGTACTGCACCAAGGAAGGAAAGAAACTGAAGCTAAAACCTGCTGAGGCTCGGTTGCGGAACATGACATATTCATCCCCTGTCTATGTAGAAATGAAAACAAAGGTATGCAATTTCTCTTTGTAATTGAATGGGTTTCAACAAAACTCAACTTCATTACAATTTTTGGCTTCTTAAATTAACATGCTCTTCAGGTATGGCCTTTGAGAATATTTTATCGTTTATATAGATGGTCTTGTTTAAATATATCTATTGGAGGGTATTTGTTGTAATATTGACTGATAAGAATGGATGCTGTCTGGTGCCCTTCCATTTTATTTTGAAACAAAATGTATTTTGAAAATTCAGATGAATGCCACATATGTTTTATTCCGAGTATTCCTTCTTGGAGTACAATAGCAAGTCATTTCTTTGCAATCTGGATCTTGGTTTTACTTTTAAGTGTGGAATCATGAATGAGAGCAAAGCATTTGTACTCGTGATAATATTAGGATTGGATGGCAGCCTCTGGGATGGATATAAATAACAAAGCATCCTATGAACTACACCACAATTAAATTAGTCTCAGCACCTTTTGATGTAGCAGTGGATGAAGTTAAAAAGGATTCTGTGAATGATGTAGCTGTTCAATGCAGTTGCAGAATTCTGTGCAGTAAATGGAAAATTTAGCTTTAAAATTATGTTCATATGCAATCAAAGATGTGTTCTGTGGCAAGTCCAGGAATGGTTGGGTCGTGGTATGAACGTTCACAAAATGTGCAAGAGGACTAGGGTATTGATTGGTTTTATTATGAACTATGTATGGTGAGTTCCATCATTAGATAATTTTTATGCTTTTGTCTTTCTTGAAATTGATACTTCTTTTGGTTGGAATAGTATCCAAATCCACAAAAAACTACTACACCACTCTGGTAAAGACTGGGTGTAAGATCCCTTGACCAATCTGACTGAACTTTTTCCCAAGGTATGAAAAATTTGGCCACACTACTGCTGATAGATAATATATGCTCCACTAATTGCTATGGTTTAAGTGAACATCTGCATATGGAGCTTGATTCCTATTCACCCAAGGTCTGTTATAAGTTGTTGCTAACCAAACCAGACTTCACTTACTTTCAATCCCCACTGTAAACTGCTGTAGATTCTTGGTGGTATTTATAATTTGTGGATCAGATTTGATGTCATGAGTTTTGGTGTCAAGCAAGATATAAAAGGCACAAGACAGAGATATTGTTTCTTTTGCATAAATGACAACAAAAACATAAGACCAGATTTCATGTAGGAAGGTTCAGATCTAAACATGAGTTTACATACATGCCTGGAACTTGTCACAACAGATCTGAATTGATGATTGATGGTAGGTGTTGTTGTAATTGTAACTTCGGAAGATATTCGTCTGTTTATTATTATTATTATACTTCTATTGTACCTCCGACGGAGATGTTTTTCCTCCGTTCGGGGATGTCATTATTATGTTTGGTCATGCAATATTATTGAGGTAAAACCTCCATTGTAAGTCTGGGCATTAGATCCCCTAAGGTCAAATGTAAATTGTATTACTGAGTCTCCCTAGGACAGGTTGGCCCAGTTAGGTAAGTGAGGTCGACCCCATTAGGAAAAAGGTCACCCACACATAAAGTAAAAATAGACAGCCTTGCTCTCTTATTTGGACACACCACTCACTCAATCAAGTTCGCATAAGAAGAGAGAGAAGATAAGTTCGCTGGAGAAGGAAGAGAGAGAGCTGCAGAAGACATCTCATATTTTGGGTTTTCTATTTTGCTTGATATTGTACTAGTGAAGAATTTATCTTTGAGGAAGTTGCAGGGTTTTCTCCTTTATGGTTTCCCCGAGGAAAATTATTGTCTCGTGTTTTGCTGTGGTTGTCTGTCTTTCAGTTAAAGAACTAATTAAATTGAATTAAAGTGCAAACTCTAACATGGTATCAGAGGCAATATGAAAAGAAGGCATTGTGCACCAGTGGGAAACTAGGGCTTCCTAGTTCAAGGTCTTCTCTCCACAGATCATCAAAAAAGAGGGATAGGCTAACTCGCCCTAGGAGGGCGCATCTTTTGGATGAAGCTGAATCAAGTTTGAAGAATTTTCATTTTTGACCCAGACAGTGGTGCCGGGAGAAAAACTAGGGCATCAATTTTTTTGGGTTTTCTTCCATCAATCCGGACAAAGGAGCACATTGGACAACTCGCCTTGAGGAGGCGCATCTTCCTATCCAATCAGAAGTTCAAAATTCCAACTTTGGAAAATTAGGGTTTCTCTGACAAACCGCAAGCCAACCAGCGCCAGAACCAAGTTGGGCATCTCAAATTGGTAAGATCTAAATCTTTTCTATTTCTATTGGAGGTTCTCATTTCAAAACGACTCACCACACCAGGCTTGAGGATAAGTTTGAGGGAGCTAACAACTTCCGAGCATGGAAGTATAGAATCTCTCTTGTCCTTGAAGAAAATGATTTGGACAAGTATGTTAATGAGGAGGTTCCAACACCAGAGGGAGATGAGGCAAAAACAATCCACAAGAAGAACTTGGTCAAGGCCAAGAGGATTATTGTAGACTCCATTAAAGATCATCTCATCCCTCATGTGTCATCCTTGAAGACTCCCAAGGAGATGTTCGATGCCTTGAAAAAGATATTCGAAGGGAAGAACATCAACCAGAATATGACATTAAGGAACCAACTCAAGAATGTGAAGATCCAACATTCAAAGACCATGCAATCCTACTTCACAAGGATCTCACAAATCAAGGAGCAACTTGAAGCAATAAAAGACAAAGTGGAAGAAGAAGAGATTGCTATGACCACCTTGAATGGCCTCCCAAGATCATCAGACTCATTCATTCAAGGAATATGTGCCAGGAAGAAGTTGATCACCTTCAACAGACTATGGGAAGAATGTACACAAGAAGAAGCTCAGCTAGTATCAAGAGAAAAAAAGATGGGAGGAAATGATGAACAAGCTCTTACAACACACTAAAATAAATCACAACAAGAGGGAGGACCACCATCACAGAAAGTCCGGAAGGCATTGCTGTCCACTGAAGTTGCACCATGGTGGACAACTTGTGAATCACAGAAGACTTGAACACTATCATTGTTCACTTGCCAGAGTTCAGTGTTCATCAGGCAATTTTTTGCCCTTTGTAATAATTTGCATGTCCAAACCCCTACTGGGGAATTGTAATAAGTTGGTCTAGCATGAGTTCTTTTTTAAAGAAGCTTGGTCTGCCTTAGGTTTGCTATCATAGGGATACTCTAGAGTGTTTTTTCCTTAGGAATTATGCACTACTCGTCAATGGTGTATAATCCTTGAGTTTTTCACTCACACCTCCAAAGCTGGAGTATTCACATGATGGTCAAACTTAGGGAGATTATTAAAGCTCCCTAAGTTCACTTGCCAGAGTTCAGTGTTCATCAGGCAATTTTTTGCCCTTTGTAATAATTTGCATGTCCAAACCCCTACTGGGGAATTGTAATAAGTTGGTCTAGCATGAGTTCTTTTTTAAAGAAGCTTGGTCTGCCTTAGGTTTGCTATCATAGGGATACTCTAGAGTGTTTTTTCCTTAGGAATTATGCACTACTCGTCAATGGTGTATAATCCTTGAGTTTTTCACTCACACCTCCAAAGCTGGAGTATTCACATGATGGTCAAACTTAGGGAGATTATTAAAGCTTGTATGTATGTAGTTTTTAAACATGCTAGCCATCAATAATGAGTCATATGGAGATGCACTAGGTCCCCTAGGATTTTTGAGTCATTTTGAGAAAAATATGTTTTCTTAGTTTATGAGATTTTTCAATAATTTAATTAAAAAAATAAAAAAGTGATAAAAGTTGGTTTAGGAGGTGAAATTTGGCATGGGGGTGCTCGTTTTCTAACCCAGAGCACCCATAAAACCCCTGAACCCACTTTTCCTAAGTTTTGAGTGAATAGTATTCACTTAAATAAATTTCTCTCCAAAATATTAAAAATGAATTATTTAATTCAAGAATAATGAAATTGGAGAAAATCCAAACTCCTATTTCACTGGATTTTGGTTGGGTGAGTTGGCCCAGTTGACATGGCAAAGACATTTAAGAGGTATACCAACCAAATTTGAGAGATATCAAGCATTGATTAGAGAGCCAAGAGGTGGCGTCTCTTGGGATTTGCGCCTTTCCTCATGAGGGTGTTAATTTTTGAGCATTGATTCAATATACTCTAGGATCTTTACTGAGAGAATAACATGTACAACATATCAAGTATAACAATGCATATCAATCACACCAAGCAATCACATGAGACAATAGACACACAGAGTTTCACTGGGGAAAACCATAAAGGTGAAAAACCCCACAACTTCCTCAGAGATAGAAATAGCAATGATACAACCAAAGTACAAGAGATAGTCTTCTCCTAGTAGCTGATCCTCCTCCTCACATGTGCACCACTTTCCGAGTGATGGAAGAGTGAGTAATGAGATGTCCAAATAGAGATCTCCCGATCTCTATTTATACTTGTCCTGTCCTGCCCAATAAACTAATGGGGCCAACTTGTCTAGCTTAGCCTAATAACCCATGGTTAACTTAATCAGGGCTGACCCCACACATGGTGTTCTAATAACCCATCGGCAAGTTACGGCACTTTCAACACTTGTCAATACAAATGACGACACTTCCGTATAGAGGAATAACACATCTCTATAGGAGTACAATATACATAGATGGAATACATTCCGAAGTTACATATACATCAACAGAGGGAGACGTTTTCCATGATGTGGCTCTTGGGGAGTGGAGGGAGGAGCTTCCAAAGCTCATTAGGTATGCGCCCTACCATAGGTGGTACCCACCTCACCTCCTTATCCCTCATCTTTTGCTCCAATCACCATCAATCAAGGGATTGGCTTCCACACGTCATATCTTAACCCTAACTCACCTCTCCCTCATCAATTCGAATTCCTCCTTTGAGAGGCCATATAAGCAAGGCAATGCTCCATTGACTTTCATGGATGCATTGAACCTCTGCCATTTTGTACATTGTTGCTAGTGTTAATAATATTTTTTGAAGGCTTTGGAGGTCTATCTTGCATTTGTGTTGGATTACATGCTCTCATGAGGTGATATTGTTCTTCTTCTTTCAATATTTTGCTACCAATTGTTGTATGATGCTAGTTTACATGTAGTAGAAATAAGTATTCATTGTCTTTGACTTACTTATTTGTGCTTAGAGTTTTTGAGATTTTGAAGTAATCGAATGTATTCGGATGTACTTAGATTCTTTGAGTTTCCTATCTTTCTAACACACTAGTTTTCTCATCATCTATTGTTGTAAGTGTTGATTGTTTTAAGTTGCAGATCATATGTCACAAGGAAGGCTTGGAATTTGGTTGTTCCTCTTCTCCTTGGGAAACTATTTTTATCTAACATTTCTTGCATACAGATTCTCCAAAGACATCTACAAAGAAGAGCATTGGGAAGCCAAAGCCTATCCATCTCCATTCTACAGAACTTTCTCTCCTTGCATTTTCTTTGTTTCATGCTTAAAAGATTAGATCTAAGAGCTTTTACTTTCCTATATATTTCAGATCTGATTATTTTATGCATTTCAATTAGATCTACAATCAGAAATCATATTCATAAGTAGATCTACTTTCAATTTTTATACTTGCATGCCTTGAAATTTCCAAATTTTTTCTAAGTATAAATTTTTTTTCATTTTTTTTTTATTCTTTTAAATTCATTTCTATTATATTCTAATAATTTTTGTTTGTTGGTTTTTAGCAGGTCCATCAGAAAAGAGGAGGAAACTTGGCCCATTTTTCACCAGAAAACCTCAAAAAGGCACTTTTCGAGGACCTCTTTCTTCTAGTCTTTCAAATCCATCATTGTAAGCTCTTAGATCCAAGTTTAATGGACTAAGAAGCACTTCTTTACTTTCAGTACTTTGTAAAATTAATAAATGAGAGCAGTGGGATACTCAGCGCCCACACCCCATTCCCCCTGGGTGGATTTGCGTTTTTGTCTTTTTCGTGAGATTGAATTTTCTAACTCCACAAGTTCACACTCTCACTGTTGAAGTGCAGGGTGTATACTTTTAACTTGTATTTTATATTTAATCACTTCCTTTTTGCAAAAGTAACTTAGAGATAAAATCATCCTTCGTTGCCACGAATTATGCTCTCACCTCCACCTAAAGGCATTGTCGATTAGTGAAGGTTGACTAGAAAAGTGACACATAAGTTTGGCCATTCACATATTTTCCATAAGTTTTGTCTTTTACTTTCATAACTTATTTGTTCGATAAAAAGAACCTAAAGTCTCTTGAACTTAGCTGAAAAACAAGTCAAGAGCACTCTCTATCGGAGAGCACAATGGTGCTTATTCACAAACTTGAATAAACTATTTTTCCTATGCTGTGTATGCTCTGCCCACTTGTGGGATGCCCAGAAACAGTTGGAAGCACTTTTTAACATTCTACGCTTAACTTAATAAGTCATTTAATAGAATTAACATCCATTTAAGATGAGTGAAAATCCGACACTTCGACTAGACTTTGTGTGGGGAAATTCTACCCGGGGACGTTGGAACCACTGTACTGAGACCTTAAGGGCACCGTTAGACTACATCCCTGGTTGGTGTAGTGTTGAACACGCTCTCGAGACTCCAGACAACCAACATGTCCTTGTATGAACCACCAATTTCTAAATTTCCGGACATTCCTCCCTGTACCTCACGGCATATCGGGAGTTTTCCCTTTATCCCTTAATCAAGTTTCACATTTAATAAATATAAAATCAACCAAGAGACAATTGCACAGTATTTCCCTTTTTCAGCACTTATCATTTTACACTGTATCGACTCCATAAGGCACTGGTCCTTGCACTCTTTATTTGCTTATTATTAATATCAAGTATCGTGCATTTTGCTATATTTTTTTACAGTGATATTTAATTCACGTTGGTAAAGACTATTTAATCCTTGTTGTAATCATCTTGGAACCTTTTAATCACTACCCTAAAAACAACTCCTAAAAACAACTCCTAAAAACATCAAAACACTTTAATCATTTACACAGGAACTCTAACAACCTTAGAAACATTCCTTAGGGACTAAATCCCTTGGCTTCGTTGGCAGTTTTGCCTAAACGGAGGAGTCAAGATCAGGTGACAACCTTGACTCGAGACTTGCCCCCAAAGGCACACCGAGCAGTAGCATAGATTTCTGCTACGTTAACCAGGTGTGCTAACTTGACGACAACATTTTTGGCGTCGTTGCTGGGGATGAATCTTCTATCCCTGGGTATGACATTTTAAACTCCTTTTTGTTTTTTACCTTTGGTGTGTCAAGTTGAAGTTTGAACACTTCTAAGATTCACTCGATCCACCTGGCGACTCCAGTGGTCAATAATACTATCAGGTATTCTACAAGAAGAACTTCTGACGGTTTAGTTAGCTTCATTCCTGAACCTGAAAGGGTTTATCGAAGGAGGCAGGTTAGACTTACTTCTCGTAGGGTCCTTGAACATTTAGGATCCGAGTCCCTCTCAGACATCCATTTTTTGTTTTCAAATAAAGAATTGTCTCCGATGGATAAATTTTTTAAACCCCTTAACCTTACTCAGATTGCAGGATATCCACATGAACTCCCTGAAAGAGCCATTGAGAAGTTACCCTTCTTTCAAGGAAACAATGCCATCTCGACAACAGTCCACCTTTGGAATTTGATAGGAACCCGATCTGGTGTCGAAGTCGTGCCCAACAACATGATGATGTTTACATGAGGCTTTTTGCCTTATCTTAGAAGATGATGCAGTTGAGTGGTTCAGAGGATTAGCAAATAATACCTCTGATTCATATGATGCCTTGATAAAAGGTTTTATGGGAAGATGGGGAGAAAAGAAAGAGCCATGCCACTTATTGAATGCCCTCCATTACATCCAAAGAAATGAGAATGAAACCATGGAGGAGTTTAATAAAAAGTTTAGAGATTTGGTTGCCAGTTTTGATGATGACATTAAACCCATTGATAAATCCATTTCAATTTACTACATGGAGGCATTAACTGGTGAGCTCAGATTCATGCTTAAAGATAGAGAACCACCTACATTGAAAGTTGCTCAAGACATGGCCGTAAAAATTGATCTAAACATGCAATCATCGGGTAAATCAAACATCCCTGTGTTCATAAGAGCTATTGTCAAACATCATGAACCTAAGGATAAGTCACCCATGGATAAAATGCAAGAAGCTCATGAGAAGTAAATGAAGGAGATGAGTGAACGTATGGAGGCAATGGAAGTCAACTATGTCACTCAACTTAAGACCATGCAAAATAGGGTGGTTGCTGTAGAAAGATCCGACTCCAATCAGAAGCCTTTTCATCAAAAAGGAAAAGTGGCAGAAGAAAGGACCTCCTCAAGAGGATAGGATGCCTCATCAACTTGAAACCGCCAATATGGTTGAAGAAATTCCTCCATATTGTAGACCTTGTGATGCATTACACGAAGAATCTACATGTTATGTAGCCTGTTGAGCTCTAGAACAAGAATATCTGGGAGGTAGCAGTAATGACGTCTTCACAAGCGAGCCGAGTTCATCAACACAGTAGGACATGTTCACCCTCTCTTTAAAGAAACATGGAAACAAGCTAGAGAGCATTCCCAAGAAAAGGATAGATTAGCTAATGCTTATGGTGAAATGCCTACTCTGAAGCAGATCAAAGAGATGCCTAAGTACAAGGGACTTACCTATCAGAGGCGGGATTATGCTGGAGCCCCCAAGGCCAAACAATAGTATGTACCAAAGGTAATAATTCCACATAATCCTAACCCTGTTCCCTTTGATCTTGATTTAGGCAAATGGTTTGAGAATGCAAAAGTTTCTATGCCCGTCACAGAAGCCCTTAAGATTCCTCACCAGAGGGAGAAGTTAATGAATGTAATTGATCCTCCACCAGAGATAAATCAAGAACAACCTAAGAAAAGAACCCCTTTTCAAAAGGAAATTGATGAGAAAGATCCCCCAGTAGTTTTACATACTATGGACTCAAGTAAAGAAGATCACCCGCCCTTTTATGTATCATTAATGATAAATGGTCTTCTTCTACACAACTGTATGTTGGACTCTGGGGCCTCATCAAACATCATGACCAGGAAGGTCATCGAAACGTTGAATCTAGCGATCACTAAACCGTACTCAAATGTTTGTGCCATGGATTCGAGACAAGTTGATGTTATTGGCATCATTTTGAATTTACCTGTGAAATTGGCCAAATACCCTAATATCCATATCACCATGGATGTCCTATTGATCGATGTACCAGACAAGTGGGGCATGCTCCTTTCAAGAAAGTGGGCTGCTAATTTAGGGGGCTCCATCCAGATGGATTGGAGTTAAGCCACAGTACCTGCATCAGAAGATTCTCTTGTTAAATTGCATACATAAAGAGCTAAGAAATATGATGTTGAGGATCCTAAGAATTTGAAAAATGACTATGTTTTCAACACTGATAATAACGAAAATTATGCAATTTACTCCAACTTTCTAGCCCCTGTAAAAGAACAAATAAAAAATGAGAAAGTTAGTGAGATATCGAGAATGAATTTTGACGGAGCACATTCTAGGGAGGGTAAAAGGGTAGGTGTTGTCATCACTTCACCTAGTGGGCAAATTTTCAACTTTGCTTATATGTTAGAATTTATTGCAACCAACAATGTGGCTGAATATGAGGCGTTACTTCTAGGATTGGAAATTGCTAAGGACATCGGAATCAAACTGCTTAGTATTAAGGGAGACTTAGACTTAATAATTCTCCAAGTAAAGAACAAGTATGCATGCAAATGTGAAAGACTAAAAAGATATAGGAATGCAATATGGGACACAATGGAATTTTTTGATGCATTAAACCTTATTGAGATTCCTCGAGATCAGAATTGCATGGCAGATAGACTAGCAGTAGCTGCATCAACACTTCAACCATCCGAAGAACTGTTAAATGGAAATGGTACACTAGAGATAAATTTTAGACCATCTGTTTCAGATAATGTACACCATTGGCAGGTTTTTCAGAGTGATGAATGTGGAAGAATTTTCAGATTTTCAGGTCAGCTTCCAAGAGGAAGTTTAAGAGTATCAGAAAAAAGATAATCAGTTCAATCCTATCCCTAGGGGCTTTGTGGAATTAGAGCATGGTTTTGATCGACAGGACAGACATAAGATTAAAAAGGAAACGATCAAACCTAGGGATTACATAGAAGTAAACATCGGAACAAATAAAGATCCAAAATTATTAAAAATTGGAAAAGGAACATCAGAAAAAGAACGGAACGAGTTAATTAACTTGGTAAGGGAATATAGGGATGTTTTTCGCATTCACATATGATGAACTTAAGGCCTGCCAGGATGATGTATTTCAGCATGTCATCCCCTTGAAACAAGAATTCAAAGATGTTAAGCCATTCCGACAAAAACTGAGACAAATAAACCCAAAGATGGCACCAATAGTCAAGAAGGAATTAGAAAAGATGTTGGCAGCAGGAATCATCCATCCAACAAGACATTCGACTTGGTGTTCAAATTTGGTGGTAGCTAGAAAGAAAAATGGTTCAATCAGGATTAGCATTGATTTCAGAAATCTAAATACATCATGCCCAAAAGATAACTACCCATTGTCGAACATGGAAACTCTTCTCCAGAGAGTAACAGGTTCAGGAATATTGTCCATGTTGGACGGATTCTTCGGATATAACCAAGTTTTAATTAATAAGGAGGATCGACACAAGACTACTTTCACAACCCCATGGGGTACTTTTGAGTACATCAGAATGCCTTTTGGCTTAACGAATGAAGGAGCTACTTTTCAGTGTGCCATGGATTACGCTTTTAAAGAGCTGGTTGGGAAAATAATTGAGATATATCAGGATGACTTGACTGTCTTTTCCAAGGAAAGGACTGATTATGTCAAACACTCAAGTTTCCGAGAAATGTCGAAAATTTGGCATATCACTCAACCCAGCTAAATCAGTACTTGGTATTGATGAAGGCCAATTGTTAGGCCACATAATTACAAAAGATGGAGTTAAAGTGGACCCCGAAAGAGTAGAGGCCATAAAAAGAATACCTTTGCCAAAAGATTTGAAAGCCCTCCAGTCATTCAACAGTCAGATTAACTTCATAAGGAGGTTCATTCCGAACTTAGCAGAATTAATGAAACCATTACAGAAACTCTTAAAGAAGGATGTTAAGTTTATATGGTCAGATGAAGGTAGAAATGCATTTAAATGCATCAAGGACAACATAGCAAAAGCACCGGCTTTGGTTAGCCCTGATTACACACAAGATTTACAGATTTTCTCATTTGCATTAGAGGACACGATTGCGGGGGTGTTGCTTCAAAAGAATAATGAAGTTTTCGAGCAACCCATCTCATTCATGAGTAGAGCATTACAAAACTCTGAGTTAAAGTATACCCTAATGGAAAAGCAAGCCTATGCATTAGTAAAATCCCTTAAACATTTAAGAATGCATGTTGGTTATTCTAAGATAATTGGTTATGTGCCACACGTAGCAGTAAAGGATATATTATTCCAACAAGATTGCTTAGGGATAAGAGGGAAGTGGGTGTCTAAAATACAAGAACATGACTTAGAAATTAGACCCACCAAACTCATTAAGGGACAAGGCCTTGCAAAGATGGTAACTCAAGGGAATGAGGAGGCCTTGGGAATGGTGTGTCAGAATAGGTCAAGTCAGCAGAGCTTCAACGATTAGAACAGTGTGAATGGTATACCTATATCATTTTCTTCTTAAACCACCTCAGATGCCCAAACCACCTAATAGGACATAAGAGACGAGCATTGAGGTTGAGGGCCACTAAGTATTGCATCACTCAAGATGGATTGGGTTGGAGAAACCTAGACGGATTGATACTTAGGTGTGTCGATGAACCAGAGTCCAAAAAATTCTTGGTTGATTTTCACTCGGGATTTTGTGGTGGTCACTACACAGCTAGAACTACAGCCCACAAGATCCTTCGAGCCAGCTATTACTGGCCAAGTATATTTTCAGATGTGCACAAGTATGTTAGGAATTGTCAAGAATGTCAATTTTTTATCGGAAAACAAAACCTAGCAACTTTACCTTTGAAACCAGTAATAGTCCAAGCTCCTTTCCAGTAGTGGGGGCTTGATTTCATCGATCAGTTTAAGGATAACTCAAGCAATGGTTATTCATGGATCCTTGTTGCTACCGATTACTTCACTAAGTGGGTGGAGGCAATTCCCACCAAAAAGGCTTCTGAAACTGTGATCATGGACTTTCTTGAAGATAAGATTATCACAAGATTTGGTGTGCTCGCTAAGATAACAACTGATAATGCCAAAGCATTCAGCTCAGCAGAATTCTCAGTATTCTGTTTCAAGTACGAAATTATCTTATCGCATTCATCAAACTATTACCCCCAAGGAAATGGCCTTGCTGAATCCAACAATAAGAATTTAATGACAATCATTAAGAAAACTGTTGGGGAAAAAATCATGGGATAGCAAAATCAAATTTGCACTATGCGTTGGCTGTATTATCAAGCAGAGTTCCACTGGGAAGTCTCCTTTTGAGTTGGTATATGGCATGGATGTTCAATTGCCTATTCATCTTAAGTTGCCAGCATATCAGTTATATCAACCTATTAGTTCAAATCAGGACGCCATTCAAAACAGAATCAATCAGATTGTCGAGTTGGATGAGAGCAGAAGGAAGGCTGTTGATAAAAGCATTAGGAATCAGGAAAAGATAAAGAAAAATTTCGCTAAGTCTTCCAGACCTAGAGATTTTCAGAAAGGTGACATAGTGTTACTTTGGGATAAGAGAAGAGAGAAACCAAGCTTGCATGGAAAGTTTGATAGCCTCTGGATGGGGCCCTTTATCATATATGACTTGGCTGGTGCCAATTCTTTCTTCCTCAACGACATGGACAGAGAACAACTCAACTTGCCGGTTAATGGGCAGTTCTTGAAACTATTCTTCAAAGATAATATCTGATGCCTAAAAGGGCATCTGTGTATCAAGGCTTTTCTAAACCCTATACTCTTTCATTTTTGTACATTATTTCTGTATACTATTTTTTGTTTACTAGTTTTGTATCATAGCATGTATATTAATTTTTGTATATTATGCTTTGTATATTATTATGCAACTTCATGCTTCATTTGGCTTATTTTTATATAACATGTGATTAATACACTTTTGGTGTCATGCAAAAAACAAAAGATTCTAGATTCTCGCATAATTTCCAGCTCTAAAGAACTTATCAATCACGCGTCCCACAGTTGGAGCCGGATGTTGTCCACTGAAGTTGCACCATGGTGGACAACTTGTGAACCACATAAGACTTGAACACTATCATTGTTCACTTGCCAAAGTTCAGTGTTCATTAGGCAAATTTTTGCGGTTTGTAATAATTTGCATGTCCAAACACCTGTGGGGGAATTGTAATAAGTTGGTCTGGCTTGAGTTATTTTTAAAGAAGCTTGGTCTAGCAAGGTGTTACCAACTTTTTGTACCATAGTTGGATTTTCTGGAGAGCCGCCATTTGACAAACATGATGAATGTTTGATTCCAGTGTATCAGTTGATCCAACATTTTGTAGCTAGCCAGTTGTGGTTAGCTTGTTTTGTTTTTTGAGTCGACATGACCATGGCCCCATGGGGGTTTGTAATAAAAGTGTGCTAGTAGGATCTGAGTGCCTCGGTTTCTCATGACTGGATTAAGCAACTAAGGTATTCCAAGGAGTTTTTTCCCTTGTCAATTATGCTTTGCTTAAGGCGAGGTATAATCGATGAGGTTTTCTCCCGCTCCTCCAAAGCTGGAATGCCCGATTTTGAAAATTTGGCCATGGGGGGTTATTAGAGGCCAACTAATGTATATAAGCCTACTAGACACTGTTAGAATAGGTGTCGGTCATGTCCTAGGTCCATAAAACCCTCAGAAAAAATTTCGAAAAAATTTTACCGGGTCCGTCGAAATTTGGGTTTTAATTATTTTTTAAATTTAATAAATTTCTCTATAGTTTAAATAGAGAAATAATAATTTGTAATATGTCAGTCATCCGGGGTCCGAACTTAGTGTTTGATGGCTCGTTTCATAAGCCAAAAATCACACATGACCCATGGAGCAGCTAAACCCAACTTTCGGATGTCAATTCCGCCCCGTAATTAATATTTTCTCTGAAAAGTCATTTACAGAGAAATTATTAATTAAAATAATAAAATTGATTATTTTGGAGATAATCCAAATCTCTCCAAAATTAATCAATTTGATTAAAATAAAGGGCTAAATGACATGGCAATGAGCATTTAGCAAGATTCCAATCAACTCCAAGCCCATCCAGTCATCCATCCAGTCACCAAAGGTTTATCCTCTCAAACAAATTCGCCCTCCTTCATGCAAAGTCGAGTTTGTGAAGTGTCATGTGATAAGTGGTTTGTTGGTTATGCATTTGTGTTAGATTGGCGCCCTCATGAGTCACCACACCTACCAAAGCTTGGCTCCTTGTGCTAATTCGAATCTACACCTACCATCCCCCATGTGTCTCCTTCACAACCAAGTCGCATATCCTTAAAGTCCTCACGTCATTCCTCTTGGGCTCACGTGGATCCTAGTTGGGGTTTATCTATTGGTTAAACTCCATGCAAACACCAATTGATTGGCTCATCTATCACCCAACTCGCATTCACCTACCAAGATACACGCCATCTATCATCCAATTCGCATGTCCTACAACCCTCACGTCAATCTTCACTAGCTTCACACTTAACCTTGTAGTAACTCGTTTATTGGTTAGTAAGTTTGTTGATTAGCTTGGCTTTTGATTAGAGTGGAGTTAGTGCCTACCTTTACCACGTGTCATCCAATAAACTAGCTTCAACCTACCACAAACTCACGCCCTTCTTACCCTAGCTCGCACTTCCTTTGTGTAGCATGCTTATTCGTTGTCTCTTCTTCCCAAAGTCGAGTCCTTGCCACCTCATGCCAATCTCACCAACCATGAACTCGACTTTGGCCATGTCTATTGCTCCAAGCCACTAATTGATTGGAATTCGACCTATGTCCCATTGCCAATTCGATTTAGGGTTTAGGCTTAGGTTTCTAGAGTCTTTTACTATAAAGAGAGGCCCATGTTGGGTTATTATCTCATGGATTTTTGTGCAAAGAAACTCTGGTGAAAATTGTAAGCTCTTGTTTAATAAAATATTTTGAGACTTTGGAGGTCACTTGATTGGGCTCTTGGCATTGTGTCTTCATCTCATTGAAGTAATATCTCTTTCACCCTATCCTTGTTATGCAAATTTGATTATGATGCTTATTGAGGACTAACAATCTAGTACTTAGGCTTCTAATCTATTGCTTTGAGTTTTGGTGTCTTTAGGGAATTCAATCATTGAGAGCTATTGGCATCTAATACCTTCACCGATCAAGTATTCCATTTATCTTAATAATTTGTTTGCAGGATTGTGAGCTTCTCCAAGTATCTTTTGCCTTCTCCAACAAAAATTTCATTAAACTATTGGTAACTGTGGTTCATAAGCTCCTATCTTCCAGCTTTCTTTTTCTCCTTGAAGTTATTTTTCTTTGACTTGCTAGCCCACATTCTTCTAGTCATCTTCACCTATCTCCTTCATTCGTTTTTCTTCCTTAGGATCCCCTTCTCCTAGCCTCGTCCCACTTCTATCCTCTTCTTTAGGGTTTTTGTTCTAGTTCTCTTAAGGCCTTCGTTTTTCCCCTTTTGTTCCATCCTCTTCTCCTCTTGTTTCCCTTAAAGTCCTTCCCTCGTCACCTTCCCTTAGCTCCTTCTTCCTTTCGTCCCACTCCACCTCCTCTCAATCTCCTACCTTCCTTCATCCCCTTCGTTTTGCTCTCTCCTTTGCCTTCTTTCCACCTTAGTAGTCTCCAAAGCCTCTCTTTCGTCCACCTTTTGAAAGATACAAAGTTATACAAAAGCACAAAAACGAGTTGATTGTTTGAGTTTTGGTTAGTGTGTAGTAGTTTCATGTTTATGGTAGGTTAATATTTAGGCATATTTAGATCTTATATTTTATATTTTATTTAGATTTATTTCAAAGTTATAGTTTGCACTTCTAAACTCCCATCATATTGAAAAGGTTTGTATTCTCAAAAAAATATAATATAAGAACTTCAAAAAATTGTCAAAACATTAGCATTATTCTTTTGCTTAATCTTGTTAAGGGTTAGGGGTAGTCTTTAGGCACTTTTAATACTTAGATCTTCATTTTCCATTTTGCACAGTTAGGATCTATTATTGTTTGCATCTTATTGTTAGTGTCAATTGCATTGTAGATCTCATTTCATTAGTATAGCTTGCACAGTTTACATTTCCAAATTTCTTGTTAAAGATAGAAAAAATTTCATAAAAAATGTCTTAAATTTTTTACATCTCAGATCTCATTTCTAGCATTTTTAGGACACTTTTGTTCGCTGGTCCGTTTTCCCATCTTAAAGTTTTAGAACCATTTTTCATGTCATTTTATGCTTTTGGTTTCATTTTGCAAATCTAGACTTAGTTTCAAAGTTGATTTTACTTATCTAATGCTGAAGGGTATCCTGAGTTGAATGTTGTTATAGGTGCTTTTGAAGAGAGAAGGTGTTTGAGAAATTCTTAAAGAGAAGAGGTCCAAACGAAGCAAAAGTGAAACGAATCACGAGGATGAGCTAAAACGTGATATCATTTTGTATTATCCTTTGTAATAGCTCATAGGAGTTAGCTTTGTTTTTTCCAAGTCTTATCATTTCAAAAGACCTTGCGAGGTTATAAACCCAAGGCATTTGTAATTGTTTAATAAAATTTTTAAGTGGAGGAGGCCTCCATTTTTTGGTCTTCTTCCCCATTTGGGGAAGGGTGTTGGGTCTTGTGGTTGGATTTAGCTTAGATTTACATCTTCATGCTCTTAGTTTAAAATTTGCTTCAAGTAAGTCATCTTGTTTATATTCCATATCTACTTACCCCCATGCTCTCCCGAGTAGGGTCTTCGACCTGAAAGAGATTCTTGGGTAGTTTAGTTTTATAATTTTGCATTTTATCTTGCTTCTCTTCCAAAGCCCTCAGCCGGAAGTTGTATCCTTGAGATTTCGTCTCAAGGGCAGGACCACATAATTTGTGGTTACTCTTCCATCCCCGTCGGTTTCCTTGGCAGAGCTTTCAGCTAGCTGGAAGTTCTCAAGTGCAGGCGGTTCTAGTGGTTGATCCTGTTTCGGGGATCAATCCCACCTAGTAGTTTAGAACTTGTGTGGTAGAACACTAGATTTCTTTATCTTACAAGCATTATTGTTAGTAGTAATTTTTATCTTGTAGATCAACATTATTGTTCAAATCTGCTTCAAGTTAAATATACTGCTATTACAATTTCTGTGTCTTTAAAATAAACCAAAGCCTCTTGAACTTGGCCATAATCCAAGTCAAGAGCACCCTCTATCGGAGGGCATTTTAGTTTCTTGCATTTCCCTGCATTAGGCATTGTTAATCTAGCAAGTCTCTTGAACTGTGGTCATAAGACCGAGTCAAGAGCGCTCTCTGTCGGAGAGTTGAACAAGGTTTCTTAATAATAAAAATTTTCACTCACACACCCTTTAATTAATTTATCTTGGTTTCTGTCCTACACCCGTATGCTCTGCCAACCTGAAAAGGTTGGGCTAGTACTCAGAAAGGTGGAAGACTTGATAATTTATGATCGATAACTTAATTAAAATTTTTACCCAAAACCTCAACCAAGGCAAATTACTGTTCTTCCCCACGAGAGGTGGTGCCGGGAAATCACTGTCAGACTCGAGGGCGGTCAAGCCGTAAGCACACTTGCCCTCTTTGCAATCTGGGTGCTCCCGACAGATCACTTAGGGTTGTCAATACTTTCCTTGGGTAAGGTTCCACCATCTTTTGATACCTTTGGTCTTAGCCTAATAATCAAGAACATCTAAAACACATAAAATTTACCAAGAACAATTGCAAAACGTCCTCACAAACATTTACTTTCGACTTATTTTATTTTAGCATCACAAGTTTTATTTGACTCCATTTGGCACTGGTCTGTAATATTTATACATCTTTGAAATCTGGACCATATGTCCTTGTCATTTGCTTAATATCTATCTTGTGGATGCTTCACTTCAATTTCTAAGTCAAAGTATATTGTCATTTTTCGATTTGTATCTTGTGAATTTTGCAACGTGGATTGCGTGGTTAATTCTATTCTAATCATCATTAAAAAAACTCCTAAACAACACCCATCCGCATCACTACACCAAAAACACATTTAAAACATACAAAGAGCCTTAGACAACTCTTTAATAGGGACTACCCCCCTTGGCTTCGTTAGGAGTTTTGCCGAAACGGAGGAGCTGGGATTCAGGTGACAGCACCTGGCTCATTGCTTGCCCCCAAGGCCACACCTCTCCCCACTTTCCAGTGAGGGAGACAACTTTCAAAAGGTTTCTGCTGCTGGTGTGCAGTTTGGTGGACAACACAAGGCAATGACCACACCAATGGCATCACACTTGAAGCTACTATGTGACACGTCATCAGAGACAGTTGATGCCACGATTTATCGATAGATGATTGGTTCGTTGATGTACTTAATGAACACGAGACCAGACATATGTTTTGTTGTGAACACCCTAGCCAATTTGAGACGGATCCGAGACATGTTCACCTGACAGATGCAAAACATATATTGAGGTACCTGAGGGGTACAATTGAGTATGGGCTCAAGTATGAGGCGAATCAGAGGATTAACCTGCATGGTTGTGTTGATTCAAATTGGGCAGGCAGTGCCATAGACAGGAAGAGCACTTTGGGATGTTGCTTCAGTTTGGGATCCGGTACGATCTCCTGGTTTAGCAGGAAGCAATCATGCGTGGCGCTGAGTATAGTCGAAGCAAAGTATGTTGCAGCTTGTTCGGCTAGTTGTGAGGCAGTATGGCTTCAAAAGCTACTGTCAAATTTGTTTGATCTCGAGCTTGAGGCGACTTGTATCTTCTTTGATAACTAGAGTTGCGTGAAGTTGTCTGAGAGCCCGGTGTTCCATGACAAGTCGAAGCATATTGATATCAAGTTCTACTATATCCGGGATATGGTGTAGAGAGGAGTAGTGAAGCTCCAGTATATGGCGATAGACGAGCATATAACTGATGTGTTGACCAAGCCTTTGGCAAGAGTGAAGTTCGAGTACTTCAGAGAGAAGCTTGGTGTTATCCAGATTGATGTTCCTTGAAAGAGGGAATGATGAGACCGAAAGACGCAGGTGCACTAGGGCTAGATCTCACATGGTGGAAGACGCAGGTGGTCCTTGGGACTTAATGCACCTGGGGTGCTCCTGGGCTGTATCCACATGTTGGAGTTGCTTAGAGGTCTACCGGTCGCAAAGACTCCTAGGGTGCACCTAGGTTGGTTCTCGCATGGTTGAAGACGCAGGTGGTCCTTGGGACGTAATGCACTTGGGGTGCTCCTGGGCTGTATCCACATGTTGGAGACGCGGGCTGACCGTGAGAGATGTAATGCACCTGGGGTGCTCCTGGGTTGTACCCACTAGGTGTGAGATGTAGGTGGTGTATTTTACATCAGGTGTGCACCTGGGTTTATCTCCGTGTGAGATGATCTAAATATGATGAGATGATAGTAGGAGACGTAGGTGATTGCTGTGGCAATGTAATGTGTCGTCTTGGGCTGTACCTACTTGACGGCTTGCTCGTAGAGATGATGAAGACCTAGATGAGAGCTAGGCCTACATCCAACATGAAAAAGGGCTGGCTTTGTAGAACTTCTCATGATGGATGGATTCGAGAGATGTCACTAGTCAATGATCAACAAGATGAGGATTGATGTAGCAATGATGATAATGATCCAGTGTTATTGATGATCCAGCGATGATACCGTTGTCCAGAATTTTGTGTCCTGAGTGATGATGACTGTGGCGAGAGAATACCTTTACAGTTAAGAAGGAGTGTTGTTGTAATTGTAACTACGGAAGATATTCTTCTATTTATTATTCTTATTGTATTTTTATTGTACCGCCGACACAGATGTTTTTCCTCCGTTCAGGGATGTCATTATTATGTTTGGTCATGCAATATTATTGAGGTAAATCCTCCATTGTAAGTCGGGGCATTAGGTTCCCTAAGGTCAAATGTAAATTGTATTATTGAGTCTCCCAAGGATAGGTCGACCCAGTTAGGTAAGTGAGGTCGGCCCCATTAGGAAAAAGGTCACCCACACATAAAGTAAAAATAGAGAGCCTTGCTCTCTTATTTGGACACACCACTCACTCAAGCAAGTTCGCATAAGGAGAGAGAGAAGACAAGTTCGCTGGAGAAGGAAGAGAGAGAGAGCTGTAGAAGGCATTTCATATTTTGGGTTTTCTATTTTGCTTGATATTGTACTAGTGAAGAATTTATCTTTGAGGAAGTTGCGGGGTTTTCCCCTTTATGGTTTCCCTGAGGAAAATTATTGTGTCTCCTGTGTTTTGGGGCCCCACAAAACTCCTCCGAGCTAGGATGACTTAACTCTTTTCTCCAAAGAAAGATCTAGCCATGTAAATCACTTAAAGCAAGTGTTGGAAAGATGTAGAAAGTATGGCATTTCTTTAAATCCAACTAATTCTGTCCTAGGAATCGATGAAGGAAATCTCCTAGGACATATCATCTCCAAGGATGGGGTCAAGGTTGATCCCGAGAGAATAGAGGCGATTAAGAAAATACCTTTGCCTAAAAACGTTAAATCCCTCCAATCTTTTAATGGACACATCAACTTTATAAGAAGATTCATCCCTTACTTGGCTGAGCTAATGAGGCTTATGCGGAAATTATTGAAAAAAGATGCCAAGTTTATATGGACAAATGAGGGAAGGGAGGCTTTCTCATGTATAAAAGATGCAATCACAAAGTCACATGTCTTAGTCAGCCCAAACTACACCAAAGACTTCGTGATATTCTCCTTTGCATCTGAAGATACCATTGCAGGGGTGTTGCTCCAGAAGAACCACGAAGGGTTCGAGCAACCTATTGCTTTCATGAGTCGTGCTTTACAAAACTCAGAATTGAAATACACTACCATGGAAAAGTAGGCTTATGCCTTGGTCAAATCATTGAAACATTTTAGGACCTATATTGGGTATTCTAAAGTCATAGGTTATGTTCCCCATGCTGTAGTAAAAGACATCTTGTCCCAACAAGATTGCTTAGGAATAAGGAGCAAAGATTCAGGAGTATCACTTAGAGATAAAGCCCACCAAGCTCATCAATGGATAGGGTCTTGCTAAAATGTTGACTCAAAAGAACGAGGAAGCCATAGGAATGGTTTGTGAAAATAGTAGGTCTGAGCTAGTCATGATCCCATCATTACATAACCTTGATAACCACTAGTATTCAGACATCATTTATTTCCCTCTTCACCTCACCTGCCCAGATCACCTCAAGGGTCATAAAAGACGGGCTTTAAGATTGAAAACAACTAGGTATTGTCTCACTCAAGAAGGTTTGGGATGGAGGAACCCATACAGGATAAGACTTAGATGTGTAATTGAACAAGATTCCAAAACAATCTTGGTTGAATTATGTTACCCCCCATTTTGACAGGGGTGTCCACAGGTTGAGTTCTTAACTGGTATCAGAGCCACTTTCTTGCTCTTATGGGGACACACCAATGATGGTCGATTTCTCTAGATGTGGAGAAGTTATAAGAGGAGATTTAGCATGCCTGTTATCCTTCAGTATATCTGTTATCAGACAAACTCTAGTTGATGAAGCTGAGTGTCCCAATAGGGATGGCAGATGGTGAAAAGCTAGGAAGGTGTAACCAGCAATAGCCAGGACTTCCTTTCAAGGAACGAAAGTCACACCGGACAAGGCTACTGTCGCTTTAGACAAGGCAAGCAGCCAAGTCAGGGGCGAGACCCCACTCAAGCAGTGATGGTTGAGAGACAAAACACACCCAAATCCCAAAGATGGAAAGAAGTAAAGACAGGAAATGAGTGATAATTAAGTCCTAAGTCTAATTCCAGCCAATAGATGGGCACAAGTAGTAAAATGGGAGTGATGTAGAAGTGACCGGCAATCAGATGTAGCGAGATAAACTGATTAGATTAATGATTTAATGCCTGAAAATAGGCAAGGGACATGCAGTAAGCTAGAAGTGAAGAGAAGAAGTGAAGAGAAGAAGTGATGTTGCCCAAGGAAACTAGTTATGCAGTGAAATAATAGACCTAGGGCATCAACAAATACGGGATTTAAAGCACGTCTAGCAATTGATAGCTTGATACCTACTGATTAAATGATGATAAAAACTCAAATCAAGAGTACCTAGAACCCCAAAACAACCCAACCAAGCAGAAGGAAAAAAACGTCCCAGGGGGCGTTTTTGCCAAGTAGACTAGTGCTAATTCTATGGGCAAATGGAGTCCAAAAGAACTGAAACTTTGGATTTAGGCTTTTAGGAGTATTTCATTAGCGGGTTTTGAAGTAAAACAAATTCTAACGGTGAAATCTTAAGTTTTGTATTTTTATGGTTTATTTAGTGATTTTCCAGTTTAGCAAGACAATGAAAATGCCAATGAGGAGACAAAGGGATGAAGAATACCTGAAACTATGGAGAAATGGAGTACTTTGAGCGAGGACAAGCCCGAAAGATCAAGTATGGAGAGACCTGTGTGTTTCCTTGAGCGTGGGAGGCAGCTGGATACCAAGTGCGCCCTGGGTACCTGCCAGAAACAAGAGACAAGCAGTAAATGCAGCAAATAACCAAGTAAGAACAACAAATGAATGGCCGAAAGTAACATAATTGACTAGCTGAAAGCAAACGACAACTCCCTTGTGAATAATTTCGAAGAAATTTGCTAGAGTGGAGCTCCCACTCCAAATGTAGCGCCTCCCTTCAAATGGCCACCATAGCTGCAATTCGAACCAGCAAAGAAAGACAGGAACACAATGCAAACTATCTCAATAATGCATCCATAAACTAGCTATCAATCACAACAAAATTACTCCACAACACCAAGTAACAAGACACAAATGGAATGTCTCTCTCTCTATCAAGTGCAAGTCGAAAATGCCAAGAAGAAATGTACAATGGGTGAGTGTCTTCTCTTATAGAGATACACCACTCTCAAAACCCTATTCCCTCCAAGATGGACGATTGGGATCAAATCACCAATGGCCAAATCGAAGGTTGGCTGGAGCTCCAAGAGGGTGTGCGAATTGCCCAACTATAGCGCACAAATGGAGTGAGGGGTCCCTTGTAGGGTCCATACAACAAGTAAACAAGTGTTAGGGGGTGTCTATAGGATGTTTTATCCCCCTAACACATACATCCAAGGTCCCACTCCAATACATTACAAAACAATGAATTTCTCTTAGTGGAAAAACACCCTCCATGGGCAAATTCGTCCTATATGGTGAGCTGGTCCAATTGAGGGACCCACACACATAATATAATGTCCAACATTACCAAATTGCCTTAGAAATCACTGTTGTATTAGCCAGTCTTTGATTTTTGCCATTTGCCAATTTTTGATTTTCCTTTAATTAACTGCGGGTTTTTATTGCTGAAGGTGTAAATTGGGCTTTTGACCCACTTATAGTGCCCGGATTGTCTAACTGTCTGTTGCAATGCGATTGTGGTCCCCAAAAATAGTAGACATGGTCACTTGAACGATGACGATCCATCACTTGGGCATTGTTTGCCCAAAATCCATGATTTTTAATTAAAATAGGTCATTAATGACCAATAATAATTAAAAATCTCATCGCTGCCTCAATCTTTTCAAATTCTGATGCTTGAAAGTTCACATGGGACCCCAAGAGAATACAAATGATCAAAATCGAAATCTTGATCGCAATATTTTTTTGGGCCCATTTTTGGCTAGGTCAACCTAGTTGACCAAGTCAAATCTGGTCAACATGGTGCTGGCTGAATACCTGTATGCAATATGAAGAGATAGGCTTCCTTATACATGTTAGTATTGTTATCACACCATAGTAGCAGGGCTACTCTTCTTGCTTAGCAGATATCTGCACATTCCAGAGCTTACATTATTCAGAGCTTGGCTATGATGACTTTATATTTTGAGATCACTCATGATCAGAGCAGTGTATTTTTCAGACTTATGTTAGACCTTGTGTCCAGGCTGAGCCTTGAGAGTTCAGATTTGATGACCGATGTGACCCTTTATCCCATACAGTTTCAGTTAAGTGCCTAGAGATGTATTGCAACAGTGTTTCAGATGGTATATGATAATTATTCTTATGATAATGTTGTATGACCTATGGATGTGTGATCATTGATTGTGGATTATTATCTTGTTATTTTAGTCAGGTTCACAGCATTGGCTTGGTATATAATTCATGATGTGGCAAACTGTATAAAATGAACTATCTTGATAATAATTTAAAAGGGACTCTTTACTTGCACATTTAGGTTGTTTTACAAAACTCATTGGTTCACTACCTTGCATAGATATGTTTTTCTTGACACCATTTGTCTGCTAGCTTAGGCTCCACCTTCACTTGACTCCATCCATCCATGACTTTCCTTATTTGGCTTTAACTCTTGACTTGTTATTACTTGACTTTCTGGTATTGAGGGCTTCCCCTTTTTATACCTCTGTGTTTGGACTGCATCCCTGTATGTTTAGTGTCTCGGCTCTGAGTTGGTGACAAAACTTGCCTTTGGTAAGTTTTGGTGGCCTAAATCATTCTGGTTGGTTGTCCCGATGTTTGGCACTGGCTCGAACTCCCCCTAGTCACTTGAGATGTTGGCTAAAACTGAAAGCTCATGTACTACTTATGGAAACTTATTTAGATTGGCCCATGGAAACTAAAAAGGGCAAGAGCGATGAACTGCTAAAAATAATCCTCGAAGAGTATATGAAAGGTCCAAAAAAGCAATGGTTCTTAAATGCTATATCTAAACATTTGCTGACCTTATATGTATATGTAAACATGCCCTGAATGCAAGCTGCAATTAGTTGTGCTTATCAGCACACCTGAGATCCGAAGGGTTATGTAGGCCAAAAAGGCCATGAAATGAAATTGAATGATCCTAATGAACCTGGATCAACTTGATGTAGATATGATGCCCAAGTTGAATAAGCACTCTTTAAACAACTTACCCATTTGTGAGGCACAGCCATCCCCCGTGTTATTTTGTTTAGCACAGAGTTTGTAGTTTCGCCTTTCTCCCAGTCCAAAGTATCTTTCAGTTGAGTTTAGACAAGTCACCCCATTGCCCAACCTTGTTCCTAGCCTTCATCCTTAGCTAGCAGTTAGACCATGTCCAATGGGTGAGTTTGTCATTTAAGCTATTGTGCAAGTAAATATAAATAACAACGAAATGAATAAATATGATTAATGCCACTGCATGATGTTATACTTTAAGTTAAGTTGTGAGTATGATTAGAGGAACATGTCTTAGTCTATTGATATGATTTATCCTTGGTTGTATATGGACCTTGTCAAACCTAGTTTGACTATGGTCATTTATTGGGATCCGTGATGATGTGGGCCATGCATGCTTGTAGATGATGATAGATGGACCCACATACTCTTGATGATGATGTTATATGATGGACATATGATTCATATCATGATTGATGCAGTTCAACAGGATTTATTATTACTTTAGATCATTAGATTATGCACTGTCCATATACGGTGGACCCTACAACGAACCCATCAGGGCAACCCATGGTGTATGAGTACACGTTCTTAGTAGATTTGGGTCTTCTGGATCCAATGAGACACTTATCATTCAGTTCCAGGCACTTTTGACAGTGATAGATGCAGTTTTTTACTTGTTGACCAGATTTCGGGCTGATTTCCCAGCCAGAGCAATAGGGGCCATGAGAGGCCAGTTCACCTAGGGCGCTGTATGAGGAGGGATGGTCCAACCACTTGTTATTACCATTTATCCCCCCTTCTAGAGAGCCTGGTAGGCTCAGTTTTATAGCGCAGGTGCCCTAGGAGGCAGTTTCAACACTTTCACAGTTCCCGAGGCAGTCCAGAAATGGGATAAAAGGGTCACTGAGGAATTTGATTTGGGCAATTAAGGCAAGGTTTTGGCACTTGGTTTTCACAGAGGTCTTCCAGGGTGAACCCCCTATCTTCCAGCTAGTTTTCATCACTTGGGTGGGTCCACAGAGGCCACAGGAGGCCTTTTACTGCTTGTCTGTCATAGGTTTTGAGGACAGATTTGATCATTTATATTTATTTTGGACATATTATTCTATTTTATTGTGCCATGGGGATGAGCTAGTAAGGATTGATGCCTCCTAGCCCCATGATGAGCTCCATGTGTCATGTCCTAGTCATATGAGGTGGGCTCTTGTACTTTTACCCCCCTCTAGTGGATGACGTCACCCTCCAATGAGTATCTTTTAGCTATGATGTCATCGTTATTTGAGTGATCCATGTGTTATATTGTTATGATTCATTCTTAGCCATTGATCATGTACTGAGATCTTTTAATCTCAACCACTCATTTCATAAAGTGGTTTTGAGATCCAGGGTTTTGGTCTTTATTATCCTATATAAGGAGGAGACCCCCTCAGTGTAAAATCATCTAGAGAATTTGGCTCTTGGCTCTTGGAATAAAATTTCTATCTTTTGAAGTACATGCTTGGATCTTGGAGTGGATGGTGGTTGCTTTGATTGTAAATGTTTTTGTCCATTGCACTGGAGGATCTCTTGTAGCTATCTTGCATATTTTGCCATACTTTTTTTTACAGGTTAAGAGGACGTTTTTTACAAGTGCGAATTGGTGGGGAGGCTTGCCCGTCAAGCTTGGAGGAGCATGTTTTGGTTAAACAGGGAGTGGTTTTGTCTTTGTGCCAACTATTCTTTGCTTATCTCTCTCTTGCTTGTATCTACCTTCAACATGTTAAACTGATTGATGCTTTGCTCTTTGGTTTTGACAGGTTAGAGGGACACACACATGTGGCTTGGAGAAAATCGATTTGGCAAGAGGGCTTCAAAATTCTTCATTTGATCTTTGGTAAAAGTAATCCTCATCTCAACTAGCAATCATCTCTTCATCCAGGTATGCTCCAAAGGTATGGTTTTCTTCTTCCTTGGTTTATCCATAACTTCTAGATCATAAAAACCCTAATTGATTAAAACCCTCATTTTGTTTTTCTTAGATCTACTTGGATCTAACCTAGCTTTTGAAAAGATATTGAAAACCCACCTCTATAGCATCCATGGCAATTCGGATCTATAGTTTGGTGGTGATTGGGTTCCATTTGACACACTTTTCAAGGCAAAATAGCCCTCTTGAGGCAAATCGCACCCCTTGGGAGAAGCTAGTTGGGTTAGATCTAACACACGGGTAGGTGAGATCCCACTTGATTCATGCTCTCCTCACTTGATAACCTACGCCTAGTGCTTCACCTTGTTGATTTTTGCCTTGTGGGCCCCATTCCTCATTTTGAGGGTTATGCCCCACTTGGGTCAATTTGGTGATGCATTTTAAATCTCAGATCTATGGAGATCTAGCCATTGGATGCCCTTGATTTTCAAGATCCACACTCATACTTGCCTAAACTTCTTGGATCTAAACTTTGGTGGCCTTTGGACTTGTTTTGTCACACTATTCCATGCATTTAGCCCTCCTTGGGCAAAGTCGTACTCCTTGGGTGTTTGAGTTTGTCCACTTCTAGGACATGGGTGGTTGTGATCTCGCTTGATTTGAAAAGAGCATACCTTGAAACCCCTACCTAGTATCTCACTTTGTGAAGTTCTTCCTTGGGGGTATCATTCCTCATTTTGGGGATTGTTGTCCACTTGGGTCACATAGTGAAATATTAGATCTACTATGATCCAACCATCACATCTTGAATAGCCCACTTGATTTGCATCCTAGGTGTCCCGATCTACATTTCCACATCTCTTTTGACTCCATTAGCCCATCCATCAAGGCACTAGTCCACCTAGGGCAATTCGCACTCCTTGGGAGTTGTGTCATTTCCTAGATCCCATATGTGGGTATTTTTAATTTCACTTTAGATCCATAGATCTACTCATTACATACCCCTTAGTACCATTTGCACCGCTAACTTTACCTTGTGGGTCCCATTTGAGCCATTTCCATATCCCAAGGAAGTGGGCCCGACCTGTGTATTTCATGGTACTAGATCTTGTCATCTTATCTCATCATGTGGCCTAAATCATTTATTGGTTGAAACATAAGTCATTCCCTAAGCCTCTTTCAACCACATTTAAACTTCTAGGTCCGCCTAACCTTGCATTGGTTTCCGTAACTTGTCTTTTACGTATCCCTAGGAACCTTTGTTTGGGTATTGTTACCCCTCATTTTGGCAGGGGTATCCACTTATTCAGATGTTATTAGGCTGCATGATGAAGGATTCAGGTTGTTGCTTCCCAAGGAATCATGTAGCTGTGGAAATGTTATTTCCTGTAGCTTCTCCTGACCCAACCATACCAGATTGCATTGTTGATGAACTTCTTGCATATGCACAATTTCAAATTGCAAGGACACAAGCTGCTGCTGCTGAGGCTAGGCGGGCTGAGGCAGTCAGCAGGGTTCAGCGAAAGCTGGCTATCGTACGATTAAAGAAGCAGAAAGCAGAGAAAGATCTAGCCAAATTAGAAGTATCGTTGGCACTTGTTGGACAACCGGCAGATCAAGAAGCAATAACTAATGAAGAGAAATTCATGTTTCGCAAACTTGGATTGCGAATGAAGGCACTCTTATTGTTGGGGAGGCGAGGAGTCTTTGATGGTGTGGTGGAAAATATGCACTTGCACTGGAAACACAGGGAATTAGTGAAAATTCTTTCAAAAGGAATTAGCCGTGCACATGTTGAAGACATAGCAAGAATGCTGGAATATGAAAGTGGGGGAATATTAGTGGCCGTTGAGAAAGTGTCTAAAGAATATGCTATAATTGTTTATCGTGGCAAAAATTATCAGCGTCCTACTATGTTGAGGCCAGTCAACCTCCTGAACAAGAGAAAGGCATTAAATCGTTCAATTGAGATCCAACGGGAAGAGGCACTGAGTTTTCACATATCGCAACTGGAGAAGAACATAAAACAGCTAACATTTGACCTTAGCAAGGTGGAAAACGGAGATGAGGATGTAAATTCTGCAGACTCAAATGTTGAAGTTAATACTGAATATGCAAATAACCTTCTAGAGATTGAAGATGAGGAATCAGATAGTGAGCCTTCCTATAGCTGCAGTGAAACTGAGGAGATATCTTCTGAATATGAGTCAGAGATGGATGCAATGGAGTCAGTCCAAGCTGAGATTGGCACAGAGGAACACATGAACAAAGAGGTCAATCCAATAATTAGAGTATGATTCTTGGAACGAGACTAAAGAGTTGTTCTGAACTTCATAATGGCCTCAACTATTCAAATGTCAGAAGCAATGGAAATATCTTCCACTCATCAAATCAATCATCGTAGCAAGTGCGGTTGATGAAGCATGGTCTCATCCATACGCTTTTCCACTTTTGCAGCATGTGCCCGAGACATTACAGCTAGCAGAGCGTACCGATTTATGAGCCCGACTGCTAAGTCGTGATTTGAGGAATTTTCGGGGTCATGATTGGCGTGCCTAGTCCACCTGTGAAAAATAAAAACACGTGGAAATTTTAAACTACCGGTTTCAGTAGTCGGTCAATTAAATCGCCATCATCAAAGCTCGGGGTTTCATCAATTAATTAACACAGCAGAAGTTAAAGCTAATCGACAGTCCGTCTTCATTAGCGGCCGGTTGATTGATGCAATGGTGGTTATTCTGAGTTTAAATAAAATAGCCCACGCACTAGCAGAGCTTAAACTGGAGGTCACGTCATGATTTGTGGTTTAGCTTGGTGTGTTTTAATTGCTGACTGGAGATTTGGAGCATGCTACTTCTGTTACACTTGTCAGTTTCTAGTCGATCCTGTGACTCGTTGAAAGTGGAACCCCGAATGCAGGAGATATCACTGTATCCCGTCCACCATTTAGTGATTCACTGGTATCCCGAAAACTGAGTTCATTATTGGCGAGAAGTGGCAGCCGAGCTCACAAAAACAAAGTTCACATCAGTTTCCTTCATCGCTCAAGGCTCGGGGTTTAGCAATACCATCAACACGGTGTGTTTTCTCTTCATCGGAGATCACGGTCCTCTCAGTCGCCATTTTGGGCGTGATTCGGTGCTCCTCCAACTGCCCGTGACTCAAACCTGGCGCATCTCTTCACATAGAACATGGGCCCGCGATTTTGTGCATGAAAGTTGACCCCATATACGTAATTTTTTTTTGACAGTTGCGATTTACTGAAGCCGTTACTCATCATAGCTATTCCTTTTTGTCTTTTTCACACCAACTACAACTTTGAGTAAACAGTCGATTTATAGCGGATATGTGACAGTGATTCAATCAAACCGCCATCCTTTAGAGTGGAGCGACTAGTCAGCTAAGAGTTCTCTTTAATAAAAATAAAGATCCTTTGATTCACGTGGATAGTGAAGGGGGAGTCCTATTCTTTTATGTAATAGTTCTTTAGTCATTCGTTGGAGAGAAAAGTGGATCTAGAATCCTACTTTTTCCTCATTATTTTATTTTCTTTTTGAAAAAAGGTGAAAGGCTTTGGGGCCAATAAAAGGACCAGCCTTTTCCATTGTAGGGATGGAAAAAAGTTGGGAGTTTTTCTTTCCCTTGAGCTTAAGAGAAAAATATCATGTTGGGTTCTTGGGACATATTGGGCATCTCTTTCATGGTTGCATGTTTCATTATAAGCTGTGGAGTAAATCTAGCATAGAAGGCTATATTCTAGTCCATTGGGCAAGCATTTCTGGTTGTAAAGTTGTTTGTTGATGTTATGTTTTCAAAAGATCTTAGGAGTAATAGACTGTAGTCGGTTATACTTATATTCTCCTTGTCATTGTTTATGGAATGTACTAGATTAATCGCACTTGTGTGAAACCCAAGGCCCCCTTGTGTTCTCTTTTGACTCCATTCTCCCTTTTGGTATACCGACACTGGTCTTTCCCCGAGGACTGATCCTCCTTTCCTTCCCATCGCTTAATCAAAACACCTTTTATACCGCAACCGTTTCTCTAAGGCAGCCTCTTCGATACAACTGCCCATAAAATCCTTCGAGCAGGTTACTACTGGCCAACCCTATTCCCAGATGTGCATAAGTATGTTAAGTGTTGTCAAGAGTGCCAGCTCTTTACTGGGAAGCGGAAGTTGGCAACTCTTCCCCTCATGCCTGTAGTGGTCCTTGCCCCTTTTCAACAGTGGGGGCTTGACTTCATCGGTCATTTCAAGGATAATTCAAGTAATAGATTTAGTTGGATCCTTACAGCTACCGATTATTTTACCAAGTTGGTAGAGGCCATACCCACCAACTCAGCCATCGAGAAAGTTGTTATCGATTTCCTTGAGGATAAAATCATCACAAGATCTGGTATCCCTCTTAAAATAACAACACACAATGCCAAGGGATTCAGTTCCATTGATATCACTTCCTTCTGCTTCAAGTATGGCATTACCCTATCCCATTCATCCAATTATTACCCCCAGGGAAATGGACTTGCTGAGTCCACAAACAAAAACTTAATGAATATCATCAAGAAAATTGTAGGAAACAATAAGAAGGCATGAGATAGCAAGATCAAGTATGCACTTTGGTTCGATAGAATCACCAAGAAGAATGCTACTGGGAAATCTCCTTTCGAACTGGTATATGGTTACACAGTTGAGTTGCCCATCAACACGCAAATACTAGTATATCGAATGATTATGTAATAAGGTTCAGAAAGAGCGGAGATGGAGCAGAGGGTGAATCAGATTATTGAGCTAGATGAGAGTAGAAGGGCAGCCTTAGATCAGAGTTTGAGACATCAGAAGAGTATGAAGAGTACCTTTGATAAGTCAGCAAAGCCGAAACCTTTTCAGATTGGGGATACAGTCCTCATGTGGGATAAAAGAAGAGACAAGTCGAGAAACCTCGAGAAATTTGATAGCCTCTGGAAGGGGCCATTTATCATTCACGATTTTGTCGGCACAAATTTCTTTCTACTCAACAACATGGAAGGAGAATCAATTAAGTCTTTTCTCTCCTTTTCAGATGTGCCTTTTCCAATTTTTATCATTTTTGGTTCTGTGTCAGTTCCAATATTTATTTCAATAAACTCCCGTGGTTTTATTGAATTATTTTTATATTTATGGCGATCTTGTCTATCAAAAAGCTGCTCTAGTTGTGTGATGCCTTTGGGAATTTTGCTCCTTGGTTGATCCTCTTCCTCCTGATACTCTTTCCCTTCTTCTTGATAAGCAATTTTACAATCTGAAAATTCTTGAAGGTTATGAATGAAATTCAAGATGTGCTTATCACTATCAAAAACTTGGGAATGATCTGTATTGTCAGGAATTAAAGGTTTGAAACTAATTTCAAATTTTCCATTTCCTTTCAATAACTCCTCAGTTGGTTGATGTGTGGATGCTGCTACTGCTAATTGATCCGCCTAACTGTTTTCTTCACGTGAAACTGCTATTATATCTAATGCATCAAACCATTCCATGGTGTCCCAAACAACATCCCTATACTTTTTTAACCTTTCATCTTTGCAAGCAAAGATATTTTTAACTTGGGCAACAACTAAGTCAGAATCTCCTTTTATAGATAACATTTTAATCCCCATGTATTTGGCGATTTCTAACCCTTGCAAAAGTGCCTCATATTCAGCCACATTGTTTGATGCATCAAACTCAAGTCTAAAAGCAAATTTAAAAGTTTGCTCAGAAGGTGAAGTTAACACAATTCTAGCTCCTTTACCATCCCTAGAACATGCCCCATCAAAACTCATCCTCCACACTTTATCTACCTTTTCATCTTTAGATGCTTCTTTAAAGGGTGCTATGAAATTCGATAAAATGGCATAGTTCCCAAAATTGTCTGTCTCATGCACAAATTGATTAGCAAGATTTTGTGGGTTTTCAACATGGAATTTTCTAGCTTGTTCTTTGTATAACTTAACCATTGAATGTTTTGATGCAGGAATAGTAGCATATGACCAATCCAACCTTATGTCCCCTCCTAAAGAAGCAACCCATTTTCTTGATAGAAGCATCCCCCAATTATCTGGCACACCAATCACTAACACATCCATGGTCAAATGGACATTGGGGTACTTGGCTAACTTAACAGGTAGATTTAGGATGACACCAAAGGTATCAACCACCCTTGAGTCCATGGCACACACTTTATGATAAGGCCTAGTGGTCTTCAAACCCAGTTGATCCATAACCTTTTTGGTCATAACATTAGAAGAAGCACCTGAATCCAACATGCAGTTATGCAAAAGCATATCATTGACTAACAAGGAGATGTAAAATGGAGGGTGATCTTCTTTTTTAGAATCCAAACTATGCAGAATCACAGGTTCATCTTCATGAATGAATTTATCTTTTATAGTGCTTTATTTTTGAAAATAAATTTTACTAACTCCTAGATTAGTTGCTTTATCTTTCATAGATTAAACACCTTAGATTTTATTTTTTACTTTTTTAGGGTTTGTTGCCCGCCGATGTGTACACAACAGCATAAATTTTTCGAAGCTGCTTTGGGGAATGTGTGGCCTTGGGGGCAAGCAAAGAGTCAGGTGCTGTCACCTAATCCCAACTCATCCGTTTAGGCAAACTCCTAACAAAGCCAAGGGGGGTAGACCCTAACAAAGAGTTACTAAGGCTCTTAACTGTTTTTAAGTGTTTTTTGATGGATTGGGATGGGTGTTTTTTAGGAGTTTTAAGTAATTTACAATAAAATTGTGTCCAAGTATAACTTTGAAAGATAGATCACATCCACAATATAATGATAACTTATAAATAATGCATCCACAACATGATATAACAAAGTAAATAGCAACAACTTCCAGACAGATAATAAGCAAAGGAAATGATTGAACAATTGTTGCTGTTGTGTAAATGACCAGTGTCGATGGAGTCACTGTCTTTGAAATGCTTAAGTGCTTGAGATACTTGAAGTGCTTGTAGATGTTTTGCAAATGTCTCTTGGTAAATTTTATTGTAAATTTTTGGGTGAGGTAGATTATTATGGGAAAGGGGATCTCCAAGATATACCTTTCAGTACATGAGATATGTTCGGATTACAACCTAAGTGACTCCGTACAAGGACATGTGGGCTGGCCGGAGTCTCGAGAGCGGTGTTCAACACTACACCAACAAGGATGTAGTCTAACTGGTTCTCTGAGGTCTCGTCCTAGTGGTTCCCGCGTCCCCAGGCAGAATTTGCCCACTTTCGATTATAGCGATCAACGCCGGATTTTCGTTGGTTTTCTCGGGAATGTATTTTATTAATGTTGAAGTGGAATTAGATGTGAGGAATTTAAAAAATCTACAACTGCTTCTGGGTATCCCATAAGTGGGTAGAGCATAGACAGTGTAGTAAAAATATTCGTTCCAATTTTTATTATGTGATGAAAGTAAGAACCATTGACCCTCCGATAGAGAGCACTCTTGATCCACTTTATGGCGAGATTCAAGAGATTTATGAGCAAGAAAATGCTAAAATAAAACTAAACTACTTAAAGCAAAAAGCTCTCCGACAGAGAGTGCTCTTGATCCACTTTGCAGTGAGATTCAAGAAACTTTATGTTATTTTTAGAAATTTATATAATATAGAAAAAACTAAGCAACTATGACAGACAAGAAGCTCTCCGACAAAGAGTGCTCTTGATCCACTTTTCATTGAGATTCAAGATTCTTTATGTTCTTTTTAACAATTTTTATAAAAAAAGAAAACTAAGTAAAACTTGAAAATAAATCAAACTAAAGCTATCAATTCAGAGATCTAGCAACCTATCAAAGTGAAACCACTCTAACTTTCATATTCTACTTGCAGGTATAAAGCAAATAAAGTACTCAAGACGATACAAGCTTCCCCCAAATGGGGGAAGTAGGGTGTGGGAGCCTTTATCACACATTCTTTGTATTAATGTTTTGTACAAAAGAATGGTGTTAATCCCCTTGAAGGCACAAGGATAGAAGGGGGAAATGAAGACGAGGGAGGAATAGAATTTTGTGTGCCTTTAAGGTTTGCTCTTGATCTTTTGGTTTTGCCTTAGCCTTTAGGGTTCTTTTCCTTTTCACTCTTGCCTTCCTGTAGATAAGAGCTATAAACAAAGACTAGTTAAAGAGTTAGTATTTGTTAGTATATAAACAAATAACAATCTTTTAATGTACTTGGACAAAGATTTAAACAAGAAAAACTTCAAGTACACAAAGTTTAAACTAGATCTAGTACTTAGGATGCTTTGAGACTCTCCCTAGCTTCACACTTGGTAGAAGAAGGGTTTGCTCTTAGATCTAGGTGAGGAGAGCGAATAGATCACAAAGATAATACTTTTAGAAACTTGAACTATTAGCTTATGAAGAGCGAAAGGGTTTGAAAGATAGAACTTTGAGCTTTAAACCTACTTCCCTTCAAGAAGAGCGAATAGACTGAAAAATATAACCTTTTAACACTAGATCTATTCGCTTTAGTAACAAAAAGGGAAAAATGAAGTTGATTTTGATTTTAAAGGGTGAAAAGAAGGAACCAATCCCAAGGTTGAATAAAATGAAAGCTTGTAGAGATCTACAAGACAATATTAGAACGATGATCACTTGTTGAAGAGGAGAGAATCTAACTAAGGTTCGCTTCCAAACCAACTTGAGAGATCCTGCACCAAACATTCATACACTTGCAAGAAAAAGTGGATTAAATCTAGAGTATATCAATTACTAAGAAAATATGAAGAGTATTTTGTATATCTGACTACACATACTACTCCCTATTCTCTTAATAACATATCAAAAGCATTCAACTCAAAGCCTATGAATGAATACCTCTACGGGCTCAAAGGCCTTCCTAGCTAAACCATCCACAATATTCAAAATAGAAAATGCATAAACCTGAGATACGAGATTACCTCATATATGAACACACACCATAACACAGATCTTGCACACTACACATACTACTCCCTATTCTCTTAATAACATATCAAAAGCATTCAACTCAAAGCCTATGAATGAATACCTCTACGGGCTCAAAGGCCTTCCTAGCTAAACCATCCACAATATTCAAAATAGAAAATGCATAAACATGAGATACGAGATTACCTCATATATGAACACACACCATAACACAGATCTTGCACACCTCTTTGGCCTCCAAAGTCTTCAACAAATTCTCATTAACAAAAATAGAATACAGGAGCAGAGGTTCCTTGCACAAACTTCCACCCCAAATGATGGAACAAGAGCCTCTTTTTATAGATTTACAATGGGCAGGTCAAATGCCCAAGAGAGGAGAGCGAGAGCTAACGGTTGGAGGGACTCATGCTTGATTGAAGAGAGATTCACATGATGATTGTGAGGCTTGGAGCGTGGAAACTCGAGTGAGTTGGTGTGATGGAAGAGGTGGCAGCTACCTCATGAGAGGGGTGCCCCTCTCCATAAGTTTCAACGCCCACCATTATTGGAACTCTCGCCCCTCACAACTCGTAAGCTTACACATGCGTGAAATGCCCATGTGAGGGAGGTCCACGCTCATCAATTTTAACCATTCGCTTATCCTAAGTATTATTTGGCATGTGCTTTAGATGTAGTAGTACACCTTAACTGAAACCTTATGCCTCCTTTTCCAATGTTTAAAAATCATATTTTTTGATTTTTGTCATTTTGTCACTTAGTGCATTTTGCTCCTTTTTAGCAATTAAATGTCAATTTGTCGCATCTTTAATGAAAACTGCTCCTAGAGGCGACGTAATCGTCCGGAATCAGGAGAAAGAGGGCGCTAGGCTAAAGAGGACGCTATGAGCGGCAAAATGAGCCTCCCCACGCCAAATTCTGTTTCCAGATGAGGTTTTTATTACATTTTGAATTTTTCCAATTAAACCATTAAAAAATGGTCTAATTTACGGAAAAAAATATTTTTGCCGAAATGAAACCAAACTCTAATGCATGTCCATACAACTCAAATTAGATGGCTAGCATGTAAAAAATCCTAGACACGAAGACTTTAATAACCCCCCTAAGATCAACCACCATGGACAATACTCCAGCTTTGGAGGTATGAGTGAAAAATTTAGGAATTATACGCCACTGAATCACAACGCATAATTCCCAAGGAAAAAACACTCTAGAGTATCCCCTTGATGGAAAACCCTAAGGAAAGCCAAGTCTTTATAAAAGGACCATGCTTAGACCAACTTTATACAATTTCCCCAAGGGTGTATGAACATGTAGTTTATTACAAAAGGGGCAAAAAGTCCCTGCAAAAAGACTTCTGAACTTCTGAACATTGATGATGAACATTGAACATGTTCATAAAACTGGTGGCTCACAAGAAATCCAACTATGGTACAAAATAGTTGGTAACAGGGTCCACCCCCCTTGGCTTCTCTAGGAGTAAGCCTAGACGGAGGAGTCAAGTTTCAGGTGAGAGCTCTTGACTCTGGCTTGCCCCCAAAGCCACACCAGCGACTTGAAGATTTTTGCCGTGTTTTTCCAGGTTCTATTTGGTTTCCTACCTCCTCACGATTTTCAGAATAAGCACTTCTTCCTTCCACTTGTAGGATACGTAGTGAAACATGTTGTGCAAGTTGCATAGACTAGGCCAAACAGAGCTGACTCTCATTACCTATTTATAGACTGAGGCCCTAGATACATGACTATTGGGGATAACCATTAACCAAAGTTACAAGGTTTTTCTAGAAAGGAATTCCTAATGCTCTCTTTATAGTGATAACCTCACGAATTTACTCACGTCACAACTTACACATAAAGTAATGATGTAATTACATTATATTATTTTTGCTAGCCACAGTCAGAAGACACTATAATATAAAATTTTGAATACAATAAAAGAGAAAGTATAGCATAGTGACTAGTTTGGGGCTACCATCAAGGAGTCTCTGGTTGTAGAAATCGGAACAATTTCTGAATAACGATAATATAAAGTTGGTATCTATTGGCCATTTGCTAATATTACAATGTGGATGTAAAATTGGACATGCAAAATGCGAGAAAAACCCGAGACAAAGTGTACATAACATATTTTTCTTCAACTTCAAAGACTTTAAACAACTTTTCTCTCTTGTAGTTTTGGAGAAATATATGCGCAAAACATATATTGCTAAGTATGAGCTTCACTTTATAGACACACGCGTCACAACCCACACTTACAATAATGACGTAATTACATTATAATGTTTTTGCCAACCACATTTAGAAGTCATGATAATAGATATATAAGATAAGATAAGATAAGATAATTTTATTAATGTCCTGCAAATGGCCACAAAAGTAGGTCAATGGGACTATTTGGCACCATGATAACAATGTAAAGTGGGAGCCCAAAAGTAGCTCTTATAAAAAGCTAAAACAGAATTAAATCCTAACCCTAACTCCAAAAATCAAGACCCTGTCTCAGAGAAAAATATATAAATAGAGATATGAAGAGAGCTAATCCAAGAGGTGGAATTGAGCGTTGTGAAGCAAAAATGGCAAAATCTTTGCTGTCATAGGGCATTGAAGACGCTAGAAGCACTATAAACATTGGAAACACTAGGGTACCTCTACCACCATCCGAGATCGATTGAAGGAAGCTCAAAAGAGTCCTCTGTCTGGAGGAAGAACTAGAAGAGGAAGTGTGATGTGTAGTGTGTTGTTGTCGAGAGGAAGGAGCCTTCTACCGCATCCTAGATGAAGTCGTCCCACTACCGGGGTGGGGTCGAGACTGTCATCGCCGTTGGTGTTGGACGGAGGTGGACTGTTAAATTTTACTCCATACCAAATTCTGATTTCGGTTCTCAATAATTTTTATACTCATAAATTATAAATGGAAATACTTGATATTCTTAACCAATAATGTAGCGGACTAAATGGGAAATCAACCACACATTTGACACAATATTACCCTAGAAAACCTCGAAGGGGTTTGCACCTTGTTACTTCATCCAAACTTAACTCACCTTGTGACTTCATACATATATTTGGGGTTTATCAAACCTTACACCTTACCTACTCTAGCTTGCCGTTTTGATCTGGTGTTTTGGTTAGATCTCTCCTACCGGGCATTGATCTGGGTCCTCCCCATTGCTATTCAGAGCTTGGATAACATAAAGCGAAGAGTGCCTCGATTGGTGTCACAACCAATCCATCTGGGGAGTGAGGTCCTCTTAGGTCACCTCTTTAGTTTCCTATCTCGTCTATCGTCTTGATTAGGATCATATTTAGGGGCAACTACAAGTTGCGTGATAACAGGGACGTAACCCCCCCTGAGGGTTAATCCAAGTCACTTGCACAAATTATCTATAAATGTCATCTCTGATGATTATGTTCAACTCTTGTTTGGTGGGTAGGAGGCAACCAGGCATGTCCAAGGAATATCTAAAAGGAGGAAGTTGGTCCATCACAGTACATATGTATGCGGAAAGGTTTGCAATGTCCACAAACCAACATATAGAGCGGCTTGGAGGGATGGCTGAGGCAATGGCCTTAGAAGAGAGATAGGCCAAATATGGGTACTGATCATGCTTGTTCACAGAATCGAGAAAGCTCCGGAGGCGGTGTAATAGACTGACAAGTTTGAACACTGTTGAAAAGTTACCAAGGAAGTGTTGTTCACCTTGTGTTGCCTTGGGGTGGACAAGAACACTTTAAAAAGGTGACCCCTAGTCATTAATTAATAAAGTGAGAAGTACTTTATTTTTATAAAGTCACTTTATTAAAAGTTAAGTCATGGTTATATCCTAAGTTCATTTAAGTGATAAATTCAAGTGAGTGATTAATTAAAAGGGTCATCACATAATTAAATGATATGAGTGCACTAAATATCATTTAATTATTATTTATTGAGCATTTATTGAGAGCCATTGGATGAAGAGGAGGAAGTTGCCATGAACGAAAAGGCTTGGGGAAGGCAAACCTAATTCATTTATTCACATCCAACAGAGAAGTTTTGGAGAGAAAGAGAGAGAGAGGAGAGAAAGGGTTTGAAGAGATTTCAACCAAGAGAAGAAGAAAGCAAAGGCTGGCTCGAATTCCAAGGAGAGGAACCAGGGCACAAATCGCAAGGAATCCGTACTATTGGGAAGGCCGTACAACAGGGATCCGTACAGTATCGTACAACATAGATTTAGAGGAGGCTGTATTGCAATTAATGCAACCATACAACACAGAAATCGAGGACTAATCCGTACAACATTTATTGTAGCAGTACATCACAGATTTCAAGGCCGAAATCTGTTAGTCCGTACAATAGAGTTTTGGCACGATTTTCGAGGCAGTCTGGAACGAATTTTGAGGAGGCTGTACTATGTTTAATGCTATGTGTTCAGTGTTAATTGCTGGGCACAAATACTTAGGAGGTTGAGATAAGTACAATTGTTGTATATTTGATAATTTATCTGAAGAAAATAAAATCTCTCTCAGTCAGGTTTTCCCTTAGGTGTTTTATCCTAGACCAATTTGGTCAAAAATTCTGTGTCAAAATTTTATGTGATTGGCTGATTTAAATTTTCTGAGTTTGAAAGTTTAGGCTGTGTAGCTGCCGGGTTAGCACACCTGGTTAACGTAGCAGAAATCTATGCTACTGCGCGGTGTGCCCTTGGGGGCAAGTCTCAAGTCAAGGCTGTCACTTGATCTTGACTCCTCCGTGTAGGCAAAACTCCCAACGAAGCCAAGGGGGGTAGTCCCTAAAGAATGTTTCTAAGGTTGTTAGAGTTCTTGTGTAAATGATCAACGTGTTTTAATGTTTCTAAGGTTGTTAGAGTTCCTGTGTAAATGATCAAAGTGTTTTATGTTTTAGGAGTTGTTTTTGGGTAGTGATTAAAAGGTTCCAAAATATGATTGCAACAAAGGTTTAAACAGTCTTTCACCAGCATAAATTAAATATCATTGTAAAAAATATTGATGCACGATACTCAAGATAATAATAAGCAAATAAAAGTGCAAAAAAGGACCACTGCCTTATGGAGTCAATACAGTGTAAAAATAGATATTACTGACTACAAGGGAAATGTTGTGCAAGTGTTTCTTGGTTAATTTTTGATTATTAATGTTGTGAAACTTGTTTAGTGAAAAAGGGAAAACTCCCGATATACCGTGAGGTACAGGGAGGAATGTCCGGAAATCAAGATTTGGTGGCTTCGTACAAAGACATGTGGGCTGGCCGGAGTCTCAAGAGTGGTGTTCAACACTACACCAACAAGGATGTAGCCTAACTAGTGCCCCGAGGTCTCGTCCCAGTGGTTCCCGTGTCCCTAGGCAGAATTTCCCCACACAAAAATTGTCGAAGTGCCGGATTTTCACTTATCTTAAGGGTATTTGATTTTATTTGGTGACTAACTATTAAGTTAAGTGTGAAAGAATTAGAAAGTGCTTCCAACTGTTTCTGGGTATCCCATAGGTGGGCAGAGCATACGCAATGTAGGCAAAATAGTTTATTCAAATTTGAAAAGAGAGGACCATTGTGCTCTCCGATAAAGAGTGCTTTGGACCTGCTTTTCAGCTAAGTTCAAGAGACTTTAGATTCCTTTTATTAAACAGTTAAGTTATAGAAAGTAAAATGCAAAACTTTGAAAAGATATGAATCACCAAACTTATGCGTCACTTTTTGATCAACCTCCACTAATCGGCAATGCCTTTAGGTGGAGGTGAGAGCATACTTTGTGGTGACAAAGCTGGTTTTATCTCTAAAACTACTTGCAAAAATTTAAATGATTTAAAACTTATGAAGAAATACAAAAGTATACACCCTGCACTACAAATTGAGTGTGTGAACTTTGTGGGGTTAGAAAAAATCAATCTCACAAATTATGCCAAAAATGCAAATCCCCCCAGGGGGGATGGGTTGTGGGTGCTGGATATCCCACTGCTCTCGTTTAATATTTATTACAAGTAAAGCTGGAAATGAAGTGCTTCTTAGTCCATTTAACTTGGATCTAAGAGCTTACAAGCTAGAAGTTTAAAGCAAATGACGGAAGAAGCTCCTCGGAAGGTAAAATTGTCAATTTTATCGAAATTTCGCCAACGTTTCTTCTTCTTTTTCCTTGGACCTGCTAAAAACCAGCAAGTAAACTTTTTTAGAATGTTGTGGAAATGAATTTAAAAGAACAAAAAAAATATGAAATTTTTTTTATACTTAGAAAAATTTGGAAATTTTAAAGCATGCAAGTATAAAAATGAGATCTAGATTTACTTGTAAATATGATTTTTGAATGTAAATATGTAGATCTAATAAAAATGCCTAAAATATATCAGATCTGAAATGAATGGAAGAATAATAGCATTGATCTAATATTCTTAAGCATGAAACAAGGTGCAAGGAAGAGGAAGTTTTGTAAAATGGAGATGGATGGGCTTTGGGCTCCCATTGCTCTTCTTTGTAGATGTCTTCGGAGAATCTATAAGCAAAGAGTGTTAGAAAAAAGAAAGTTTCTCAAGGAGAAGAGGAACAACTGAATTCCAAAATCTTTCATGTGACTTGTGATCTGCATCTTACAACAATCAACACTTACAACAATAGATGATAAGAAAACTAGTGTGTCAGAAAGCTAGGAAACTCAAAGAATCTAAGTACATCCGAATACATTCCATTACTCCAATATCTCTTAACTTCTAAGCACAAATAAGTAAATAATGAATACTTATTTCTACTACATGTAAACTAGATCCATACAACAATTGATAGCAAATATTGAAAGAAGAAGAACAATATCACCTCATGAAAGCATGTAATCCAACACAAATGCAAGATAGACCTCTAAAGTCTTCAAAATATTATTAGCAATAGCAACAAGTATACAAAATGGCAGAGGTTCAATGCATCCATGAAAATTAATGGAACATTGCCTTGCTTTTATAACTCTCCAAGAGGAATTCAAATGGGTGAGGAGGGAAGGCGAATTAGGGTTGAGGAGAGACATGTGTGAGGGTCAATCCCTTGAAAGGAGGTGACTGGAGCATGATAAGGGGGATAGGGAGGTGAGGTGGGTGCCACCTAAGGTAGGCGCCTACCTCATGAGCTTTGGAAGCTCCTCCCACCATTCCACAATTGCCACATCAAGGAAGTCGCCTTCCTCAAGAGGAAGGCGCAAATCCCAAGAGAGGACAAGTCATTGCTCCCAAATCCGTGATTGATAGCTCCAAAATTTGATTGGGATCCTCTTTAAATGCCCATGCCAACTCAGTTGGGCCAACTCACCCAACCAAATCCACTGAAAGAGGAGATTGGATTTTCTCCAATTTATTATTTTTTGAATTAAAAAATTCATTTTTATTAATTTGGAGAGAAATTTATTTAAGTGAATAGTATTTACTCAATACTTAGGAAAAGTGGGTTTAGCGGTTTTATGGGTGCTCTGGGTTAGAAAACGAGCACCTTCATGCCAAAATTCACCTCCTAACCACACTTTTATCACTTTTTGTTTTTTTAAATTAAATTATTAAAAAATCTCATAAAATGAGAAAAAATATTTTTCTCAGAATGACTCAAAAATCCTAGGGGACCTAGTGCATGTCCATATGACTCAATACTGATGGTTAGCATGTTTAAAAAGTACATACATATAGGCTTTAATAATCTCCCTAGGTTCAACCACCATGGAAAATACTCCAGCTTTGGAGGTATGAGTGAAAAACTCGGGGATTATACATGACTAGAGCGCAATGCTTAATTCCCAATGAAAAAACACTCTAGAGTATTCCCTTGATGGCAAACCTAAGGTAGACTCTTTAAAAAATAACTCATGCTAGACCAACTTATTACAATTCCCCCGCAGGGGTTTGTTCATGCAAATTATTACAAAGGGCAAAAATTTTGCCTAATGAACACTGAACTCCAGCAAATGAACAATAATATTGTTCAAGTCTCTGTGGTTCACAAGTTGTCCACCATGGTGCAACTTCAGTAGACAACAGGCTGGAAGTAAAAATTTCCAAGTTATTATTTTTGAAAAAGAATTTCATGTGTTTCAAGTCAAGTCATTTTTATGAGAAAAATGTGCATGTTGGCGTTTGGGCATTAAACTATATGCATAGAAGCTTGAAAGCTTGCAACCGGGTTGGGGTTCTAAAACTTTCAAACACAGCCTCAAGCCTGAAAGATTGAGCACCAAACTCTGCAAGTACAATGGGCTGAGGAACTGTCTGTTTGCATTTGATGATGCGCCGAAGGAGGAGGAGATGGTGTAAGAGAGTGACAAGGCTGAACACAGCCTCAAGCTGGAAAGGTTGAGCACCAAACTCTGCGAGTACAATGGGCTGAGGCACTGTTTGTTTGCATTTGATGATGCAACAGAGGAGGAGGATCTGTACCGTCTCTGCTGAGGCCCAATCACAGTCAATACACAGTATAGCATAGTGACTAGTTTCGGTCTATGAAGGAGCATCTGATTGTAGAAATGGGAGCAATTTCTGAATAAACTGGACACAGCCTTTGAGAAAAAACTGAGACAAAGTGCACATAACATATCTTTCTTCAACTGTAAAGACTTGTACTATTTGTTTTTCTACGGAAGCATAAGAATTAAAATACGCAAGCAGAGTTACACTACGCAGATAAACACAAATACACACAGACAAATATGCAGGAATGCGAACTGATCTCTCGGAGTTCTGGAGAAATATATGCGCAAAATACATTCTGAGTATGAACTTTACATTATAGTCAATGTCTGTCCCGTGCTAATGAGTTATTTTCTTTACTTTCGAGTGTTGGCATGAAGTTCTTCTAAATGGTTGTTGGCACTGAAGTCCTTATTTATCATTGAGTACAACTAACTTTTATAGAAAGCTGCTAAAGTTTTGTTTTGTATTCGACCGAGTAGTGTTGCTTTATAGTAGAGGATGGTGTATAAACTGTTTATATTTGTTGCTTTATAGTAGAGGATTGTGTACGAACTGTTAATATTTTAGGCTTTAGTTCACAAGTTTCCAACAATGTGAATAGTAGCATTTAGAAGGAAATATCATTTAATTTGTGTTCTGCATTTTGTTCTGTTTAACCCAGCTTTGGCTGGTGGTCTTTGAAGCAACAATGATCGGAAGAGAATCTACCTGGCTAGCGTTTGCACGTACTGTTTACTGAAAATATTCTTTGGAAGATTAGTTTAATCTTTTATTATGCAATCAGCTACACTGCTTCCCGGTTATATAATGCATGGTTTTTGGTTTGCAAGATAAGGTAGCGTTATGTGTTGGCAGTCTTGTAGACTTTAAAGTGGAAAGGTAGTGGAGCATTTCAGCAGCTAGTTACCTGTGACCTGTATTTCTTTCCCACTTTTCCCCACTAATCAAAGTCTATTATCACTCCTCTCTATTCAAAGTCTTATATTATTACTGCCTTTGAGCTATATAAAAGTTTCCTTGTTCAATCAGTTCCTTCGAGTAGCTTTTTTACCTCGAGTATCGGAGATGTCCAAACTGAACGGGTCGCAATCCGTTTTTGTCTTTTGTGCCGACTGATTTGCTCAAGAACTACGATTTGAGGAAATTTTAGATGCATTCCTTCTTGTGTTGTGGATGGCACTTTCCCATAGTTCATGAACTATTAACTTATAATAGTAGAGAAAGTTACAAATGCATATGTGACTTTTATATTTTGGGATAATGACAGATTATGGGGATAAGGTGCAGAATTGAAAGTAAAAGTGTAAAATTCTTCCGGACAGAAGAATTACCATCTTAATAATAGCTGTAGGCTTTCATATCTATAATGGAGTTGTATAAACTCTTGCTTGTGGAAACCAATACTTTCACATTGGTATTTTGTTGTCTTTATTTAAATGATAATCTTATTGGACCTGAGCCGTTGGGTTCTGTTTTAATTGAATGTGCCTTATAATTGCAATCATTGCAGGTTTATATCCAAGACCCTGTCAAAGCTGATGGGAAGTATAAGAGTAGTTCAAGCTTAAATGTGAAAGGTGGAAGACATGTGACACCTATAAGCGAGGAACAAAAAAGTGTTCTAATTGGGAGAGTTCCAATCATGGTTAAGTCACATCTTTGCCATTTGTATGGTCTCACTACCAAGGAGCTGCTTGCAGAGGGTGATTGCTTGTTTGATGTTGGAGGATATTTCATAATCAAAGGGCATGAAAAGGTATACTTCTGAAGCTTCTCGCTTACATTCTTGCAGAGCAAGTAATTAACTCTATTGTGTGAAAGAAAGAATTAATCTTCTAGTCACATCCCTTGTTATTGAGATGAGAGTACTTGAAAATTAACTATGTGCTGATTGTGGTAGGTGTCGATTTTCAGATGTCTCAAGATAAGTGATAGATGTTATGAGTCACGTGATTGATTAGTGATCACTGATACTTAATTGTGTTACAAAATCCAAAAGAGATTTAAGAAAAATAGTAGTTTAATAATGTTGGGATATTTCAAATTTCCTTATGCTGATTGTATTTTAGAATTGTTATTTGTGAAGCTTCCAACAACCTTTGATAGAACTTTGTCACTTTCATAGGGCTTCCAACAACATTCCATAGGTTTGCAAAGAGTGGTTTTGAGTGTCTAGACTCTCATGCTTCAATGCTTTATCTTGTGCAAATGTGCGCGATTTAAGAACAATAATAGTTTAATGATTTTTAGATACTTCAAATTTCCTTACTTATGCTGATTGTATTTTGGAATTCTTCTTTGTTTAGCTTCCAACAACATTCCACAAGACTTTTTATCACTTTCATAGTGTTTCGAACAAGATTCCATAGGTTTGCATATGGTGGTCCCTCTTTGGGTGGGTCTAGACTCTCATGCTTCGATGCCCTATCTAGTGCAAATGTGCGATATTTAAGAACAATATAGTTTAATGGTGTTCGGATATTTCAAATTTCCTTACTGTAATAACCCAAACTGATATTTTTTTTTTGTTTGCTGATACTGTAGATGGCTAGTGGCTTATATCTCAACAGAATATGATAGTGAACCCAGATCTCTGCATGCATGCAGTTGCATGCAGAATTGTGCCCTAGAAAATATAGGAATGCTAGAAAGTAGGAGAAATTAATGCATGCACATACCAATATGTAGATCTGCTAATGTTGATGAAGATGAACCCAGCATGCAAAGAATGTACCGAAGGAATAGAGAGATAAGTCAAGTCGTCCTCCCACAGATAAGTGCGCCCTCCTCCAAGTTGATAGTGCTCCAAAATAAATGGTAGGATCCTGATGAAGCTCTGGATAATGTGCACTAGGGTTATAGTGCCCTTTTGAATATAATGGAAGCTACATGCATAAGAAGTACTGGCTCCAAAGCCCAAAACATGAGGATCTCTCCCAAAAGTGCGCCCTTGATAATGCTCACGTCCTCCAATAAATATAGATGCTGACAACTCCCTCAATAGTCTAGATGGGAAGCCCCTCTTCCAGGTAAAGGGTAATAATGGTGCTCTGAGAAGAATGGAAGCAGCATGCAACACTTCTGCCCATTGAATACTGAAAAACGAGTAGAAGACCACCTGGGGAATGCGCCCAAGCAAGGGAGGGCAAGCCCCCCATGAAATAATATAAAAGATAATTCTGCTGAATACTGAATGATGATAATACCTGATGAAGAACAATGCTGAACCTGGATGATCCAACCTGATGATGAACTAGGGCAGATAGCTTTCACTGCCGAAATACACCAGATAGTTGAGTACAAGCCTCAACCCCAACTTAGCTCGCTGAGCTTCTCCAAATCGAGATCACAAATCAATAATCAATAATGGTCCTTCTCCATTCGCTTTACCTTCTTTTATAACACTCAATTGCTCAAAATCCTAATTTCAACCTAATTAGGTTACTTTATCTTCTAATTTGTAGTTGACTTGCATGTAGGAGCCTGGATACTCAATAAGGTGTATGCATCATCAAATAATGCTCGGATGTCATGCATGCAGGTGTCCTTGGGCTCAGATGGCCTTTGTCCATCTAATGGTGATATAAAATCTATGCCCTAGATATTCTGATATGGCATAAGTCCTCGGTTGATCCCTTGACTGTCAGTGCCCGCTCGAACCTATGGGAATCAAATAGGTTAGCGGGATGTTCCTCAATGCTTAAGCAGAAGAGGACACCACAGTCCTCCCAGCTCGAATTTGCTTGTCCTCAAGCAACTGTAACGCTGGGTGCTGTAATACCTGTTCTCCCTCCCAAGTGGCCTCCTCCAAAGGCAAATCTCGCCACTGAACCAAGTAGTCTCTGATAACTCGGCTTCTCAGTTTCCGCTCTCGCACCCCTAGGTTGCACTTAGGAATTAGAACCAATTGCCCCTCATCATCAAGAGGGGGCAGCTCGGAGGATGTAACAATCTGCTGATCGACTACCTTCTTGAGGTTGGAGACATGAAATACGTTGTGAATCTTTCTCTCTGGGGGTAGTTCGAGCTCATATGCTACCTCTCCAACCTTCCTGACTATCTTATATGGATCGTACAAGCGAGGTTTGAGTTTTTCCGCTCCTTTCTTTTTTAGAGTCGATTGACGGTAATGTTGGAGGCGTAAATAAACAAAGTCTCCTATCTCAAAACTGCGCTCAACCCTGTGCCTGTCTGCATATATCTTCTGCTGATTTTGAGCCCTCTGTATGTTCTCCCTGAGAATCTTGAGGATATCCTGACCCTCCTGAATCCACTCTTTGGCCTTGGGAGCCCTACTGTCACCCAACATCCTATCTGCGAAAGTGGAAGCATCATATCCGTATAAGGCTCTGAAGGGTGTCATCCCAATGGTCATATGGTGGGTGGTGTTGTAACAATGCTCACCCAAGTGCAGCCATTTGATCCATGTCCTCTGTTGGCCCGCCACATAATTTCTTAGGTACCCCTCAATCCACTTGTTGACAATCTCTGTCTGCCCGTCACTCTGCGGATGATAACTGGTGCTCATAGCCAGCTCAGTACCTACTAGACGGAAAAGCTCTTGCCAAAAAGCTCCTGTGAATTTACTATCCCTGTCACTGAAAATAGTCTTGGGTAGCCCATGGAGTCGGAATACCTCCCTGAAGAATAGCTCTGCCACCTGTGCTGCTGAATAATCTGAGGAAATGGCAAAGAAGTGAGCAAACTTGGTCAGTCTGTCCACCACTATGTACAAGCAGTCTCTGCCCTGAACCTTGGGCAACCCTGTAATGAAATCCATGGAGATGCTCTCCCATTTCTGCTCGGGAATAGGCAATGGTTGTAACAAACCGGCTGGGTGGGTGTGATCTACTTTGTTCTGCTGGCACAAGCTGCTTTTCTCACATGCCGTATGACATCATTCTTGAGGCACTTCAATGAGAACCTCTCCCTCATCTGTCTGTAGGTTTTGAGAAACCCCTGATGCCCTGCCAAAGGTGAATCGTGTGATGTCGGTAAAATCTTCTTCTTGAGAGAAGACTCTGGAACCAAGAAGACCCTGTTTTTGTAATATATGATATCATCAATCACCCGGTACCTGTCATCCTGCAACTGTCCATCCAATAGCTCGCAAGCAAACTTGTCTTTGGAGTATTCGACCAAAAGGTGAGATCTCCAATCTGACGAGATGCTCATAAGGGATAATGCAGGGGGTTGTCTAGAAAGTGCATCGGCCACTACATTGTTCTTTCCCTTCACATACTCAATCTCGAAATCATAGGCTTGAATTTTGCTTACCCATTTCTGCTACCTCTCGTTTAGCTCTTTCTGCTCAAGGAAGTATTTCAAATTGTTATGATCTGTCTTAACCTTGAACCTGCCACCTACTAAGTACTGTTGGAACTTTGTTAGGGCATGAAGAATGGCTAACATCTCTGTCATAAATCGAGTAGTGGCGCTCATAGTGCTTGAGCTTCTTGCTCTCAAATGCAATGGGGTGATTGTTTTGCATCAATACTGCTCCAATCCCCTCTCCGGAGGCATCGCACTCTAATACAAATGGTAGAGAAAAGTTTGGTAGAGCTAGTACGGGGCATGAACTCATTACCTTTGTCATCTTTTCAAATGTCTGTCGTGCTGTCTCTGACCAACTGAAAGCCCCCTTCTTGGTGAGATCGGTGAGGGGTGCTGTCATCTGTGAAAACCCACTGACGTACCTCATGTAGTAAGTGCAAAGCCCTAAAAAAACCCTTCAGTTCTGTCACATTCTTGGGTGTGGGCCAATCCAGTATGGCTCGAATCTTTTCTAAGTGAACTTGTACCCCGTTGGCACCTATCACATGCCCTAAATACAACATCTCCTGCATGTCGAACTCACATTTGGACATCTTGGCATAAAGTGACTGTTCTTGTAAAATTCCAAGTACCTCATCCAAATGTTTCAAGTGCTCTGCATTGAAAGCTGCAATGCGCACAATGTCACCACTGGAGCAAGTTGCTAAGTCTCAAGGGCTGAAAGACTTACAACACCATGTCGCCAAGGCAGACGAGCAACAGAAGATACGTGTGGCCCAGTTAGAAGAGTTCCAGGACATGGGCCGCCATTTGACAAGCATGATGAATGTTTGTACTCCAGTGTATCAGATGATCCAGCATTTGTGACTAGCCAGTTTTGTTTTTTGAGTCAACATGACCATGGCCCCATGGGGGTTTGTAATAAAGTGTGCTAGTAGGATCTGAGTGTCTCGGTTCCCCATGACCTGATTAAGCAACTAAGGTATTCCAGGGAGTTTTTTCCCTTGTCAATTATACTTTGCCTTCAACCGAGCTATAATCGATGAGGTTTTCTCCCGCTTCCTCCAAAGCTGGAATGCCCGATTTTGAAAATTTTGGCCATGGGGGGTTATTAGAGTCCAATTGATGTATATAAGCCTACTAGACACTTTTAGAATATGTTTTGGTCATGTCCCAAGTCTCTAGGACCCTCAGAAAAAATTTTGAAAATTTTTTACCGGGTCCGTCGAATTTGGGTTTTTAATTATTTTTTAAATTTAATAAATTTCTCTATAGTTTAAATAGAGAAATAATAATTTGTAATATGTTAGTTGTCCGAGGTTCCGAATTTAGTGATTGATGGCTCGTTTCATAAGCCAAAAATCACACATGACCTATGGACCAGCTAAACCCAACTTTCGGATGTCAATTCAGCCTCATAATTAATATTTTCTCTAAAAGGCCATTTACAGAGAAATTATTAATTAAATTAATAAATTTGAATATTTTGGAGAAATCCAAATCTCTCCAAAATAGTCAGAAATGAATAAAATAAAAGGCTAATTGACATGGCACTGGGCATTAAAGAAGATTCCAATCATCTCAGTCATCAACCAGACCACTATCTAGTCAGCAGAAGTCAAAACTCCAATAGAGAATTTGCCCTCCCTCCTTGAGAATTCGATTTAATGATGTGTCATATGATGAATGGGTTTGTTAGCTTGAGGTAGGCGCCTTCCTTGATTTGTGTGATCACCAAAGCTTGGCTCTCCTTATAACTCGAGTTAGCACCTACCACATCTCACACATGTCTCCCTTAAAGCTCACGCCATCCCTCAAGAAGCTCACGCATCCTCCTTTAAGCTCACGCATTTACCTAATTTCCTCACGTGGATCCTAGTTGGAACTCCCTCATTGGATGGGTGGAGCTTCCCATACCTTCCCAAACTTGACTTTGCCATGTGTACTGTTACCAACTTATTTGTACCATAGTTGGATTTTCTGAAGAGCCGCCATTTTACAAACATGATAAGTGTTTGCCTCCAGTGTATCAGATGATTTAGCATTTGTGGCTAGCCAGTTTTGGTTAGCCTGTTTTGTTTTTTGAGTTGACATGACCATGGTCCCATGGGGTTTGTAATAAAGTGTGCTAGTAGGATCTGAGTGTCTCGGTTCCCCATGACTGGATTAAGCAATTAAGGTATTCCAGGGAGTTTTTTCCCTTGTCAATTATACTTTGCTTAAGGCGATGTATAATCGATGAGGTTTTCTCCCGCTCCTCCAAAGTTGGAATGCCCGATTTTGAAAATTTTGGCCATGGGGGGTTATTAGAGGCCAACTAATGTATATAAGCCTACTAGACACTGTTAGAATAGGTGTTTGTCATGTCCTAAGTCCATAAAACCCTCAGAAAAAATTTCGAAATTTTTTTACCGGGTCCGTCGAATTTTGGTTTTTAATTATTTTTTAAATTTAATAAATGTCTCTATAGTTTAAATAGAGAAATAATAATTTGTAATATGTCAGTTGTCCGGGGTCCGAATTCAGTGATTGATGGCTCATTTCATAAGCCAAAAATCACACATGACCTATGGGCTAGCTAGATCCAAGTTTCAGATGTCATTTAGGCCTCGTAATTAATATTTTCTTTGAAAAGCCATTTATAGAGAAATTATTTATTAAAATAATAAAAATGATTATTTTGGAGATAATCCAAATCTCTCCAAAATAATCCAAATGGAATGAAGTAAAAGGCTAAATGACATGGCACTCAACATTTATGAAGATTCCAATAATCCCCAAGCATCTTCAGTCAACTGTACAGTCAGCACAAGTCAAAGCTCTTCAAGTGAATTCGCCCTCATGCATGCAAAAACGAATTGGTGATGTGGAGGTTGTATTAAATGTTTTTTTGGTTGGTTTGGAGTTGCATTAAATGAAGTGGGGGCGCCTTGCCTAGGTGGAGGCCACACCCCACTCCCACCTACCACGATTTGCAATCAAATCTTGTTTCAAACTCCAAGTACCTACCTCTTAGCTCATGTCAACCTCATTCTAGCTCGAGTTTCACACATGGCAGCTAACATATGGTTGGTGATTATTCCAAAGTGGAGATGAGGGGCGCCTAGCTTAGGTGGAGGCCACCTCCTCATCCCATTTAATGTAATTCGATTTTTTTGGTGGAGATAAGCTCAAACTTGGCATTGACTTGGTGTTTAGATTGAATTTCGGTTGGGGTTAGGTGACCATTGGCTCCATTCAAGCCAATTCAACTTGGGGCTTTGGGTAGTCTTCTATTTTGCTATATAATGAGGCTCATTTTGCCTCATGAGCATGGATTTTTTAAGCATCAAAACTCTGATAAAATTGTAAGCATTCTTTGTTAATGAAATTGTTAAGACTTTGGAGGTTCCATGCTGGAGCTATTGGCATTGTGTTTTCATCTTGTAATTTGGTGATATTCTCTCACTCTATCTTTTTTGTTGCAAATTATTATTCATTGTATGCCTTGTGAAGACTAACAATCTAGTACAATAGGCATTTGATCTAGTTTGTTGCTTGAGAATATTGTTTTGCAGAGATCATCAAAGGTGAATATTAGCTTGGCATCAAGCTCATCTTCATTAATCAAGAGCTTT